>VWZO01000258.1:151024-246031 GCA_013396975.1 Bucco capensis | reverse complement strand
GGGGGGGGGGGGGAGAAAGTCACATCCTGCTATGATGGAGTGTTCATGATCTACATGGAAAGGAAGTGAGCGGAAGTCTCCCGTTATGATACTTCACTTTCATCACATTAAGTGTTGCTATTCTGATTAGGAGGTGGTAGTAAGGACCAAATACCTTCCTGTTTCAGCTTGGAATGAAGTCCATGTGGATGCTGCTTTAATTGTGGAAATTACAGGTTTCTGTATTTGAAATAAGGGGAACAGAACATATTTATGAATCCAAGTTGTACTTCATTTAGCATAATCATAGGATGGTTTGGGGTGGAAGGGACCTTTGAAGATCATCTAGTCCAACCTCCCTGCCATGGAAATGGACATCTGGTTGCTCAAAGGCCTGTTCAACATGACCTTGACTGCTTCCAATGTCATCCACAACTTCCCTGGGCAACCTCTTCCAGTGTTTCACCACCCTCACTGTGAAAAAATTATCCCTTGTATTCAGTCTGAACCCACCCTCTTTTGGTTTAAAGCTGTTGCCCCTTATACTGTTACTACAGAGCCTGGTGAAATGATTGTCCCCATCTTACCATGAGGGTGGTGAGACATTGGAATAGGTTGCCCAGAGAGGTGGTAGAAACCCCATCCCTGGCAGTTTTTAAGGCCAGGCTAGATGGGGCTCTGAGTAACCTGATGTAGTGGGAGGTGTCCCTGCCCATGGCAGGGGGCTTGAAGCTAGATGATCTTTAAGGTTCCTTCCAACCCTGACAATTCCATGATTCTATGATCTTTCCTGTAGGTCCCTTTTAAATACTGAAAGGCTGCAATGAGGGTTCCCTGGAGCTTTCTTTGATCATTTTGGTGGCCCCCCCTCTAACAGATTCATGCTTCCTTGTGCTGGGGTCCCCAGAGCTGGATGCAGTGCTCCAGGTGAGGTGCCACAAGAATGCAGTAGAGGGGAGCATCACCTCCCTTGACCTGCTGGCCACTAAAGTTAAGTGGGGTAATTTTTATGACTAAAGTGCTGAATAAGGACAGGTAAGAGGAGAAATTCTTCCTTTGTGTGTTAAAGATGCCTTTACTTAATCTGCTTGGCAGTGTTGAAAGCCTGTAAAAGTACACTGAAGAAAGAGTGATGCTAGCTCTCTTTAGCTTCCTCATGGCTGTTGCTCATCCATGTGTGTTCCCAAGTACAGGGTATAGTATTCAGGGGGAACTTCAATTACTCCAACTTTCAGAAAATCGTATTGTAACATGCAGTCTAGCAAAATTTCAGCACTTCTTTTGATGAACAATGCTGAAAGCAACTCATGGTGAATGTCTTATGCATTTGCTTCTGACTAAAAGGAAGGAATGGATGGAGGAGGGTGGGGAAGTGGATGAAAGTGGCTATTACCCAATGGCCTGGAAAATACACTTCAGAAATTCAAAGAGTTTGTCAAAGTTTCAGGACAGAAGATTTAGTCTTTTTCTTGAAGATGCGATGTAAGGGCACAAGTACAAGCTGTTTCATTGGGAAGAATAGATAGGCATAATTGCCACTGCCTAATTACAAGGTATTCATTAGTCTGAAACTGAAGAAGCCATGCAAAAAAGGGGGATATTAGGTCAGCTCTTCAAAACCTCTTACTAAAGAATGGTACTCATGTGTACAGGTGTTGTTAGAAGGGTTTGGTACAAAACAAAAGAGAGCTGGCAAAGCTGCAGCTGTAAATAGTAGCAAGAAAAATCACTAAAGAACTTGTCTGTTAGACTAGAAAGTTACCAACAGATGTTGCTAAAGAGGTCATAAGCACTGTTTTTACTTTACTAATTAGGATTAACTGAGAGGACAAGCACAAGAGCTAAGATGTTGGAACACACAGCTTGAGGTCCTTTTGTAAATACTCTTATGGCAGATAGAAAGTTTAGGCAAATGGCTAAAATAAGTTGATGCTCTTAGGGAATTTGAGAATGAAGAGAACTGAAATTCTGCAAAACTGGAAAAAAGAGAGACCAATGTAGTGCCTGCTTCTAAAGGGAAGGGAGGGTGGAAATGTAGAACAGGATTACAGGCCAGACAGAGAAAAAAAATATACTGAATCATTCCTGGAAAAATACTGAAACAAACAAATTGTAAGCTTTTGGAAGAAATGGAAGTGGTAAGCAACAATCAACATAGATTTGTCAAAGACAAGTCAGTTTGAATCAGTTTGTCTTCTGTGACAGAACAACATGCCTGCTGGATATGGGAAAAGTAGATTAGATTTATCTTGACTGTAGGAAAGCTTTCAACACTTTCAACATAACACTGCTGTGAACAGGGTATAAAAATACCACCTTTGTACAAAGTAGACCTAGAACAAGTTTAGTTTGTGTGTGTTTGTTTTCAGCTGCAGAGATGTTCCCAATTTTGCAGTAACCTGTCCCATGTCTGCTACTAATTAATATTAATTCTGTGAACAACAAAACTTTTAATTAAGATCTGTCCTGCAAATCATACCAGAGGTGGAAGCTACCTAAGAGAACAGATTTGAAATTGAGGGTTTCTTTTTTTCAACAGTCTGAAGTTGGGAAGAATAACCAAATACCACATGGGAATTGGTTGCTAGCTGAGAATAAAAGAATGTTGAGGTTGTAGTTGATTCCAGCTGAACACTAAGTGAGAATGACATCTTGTTGGAAAACATTGCTGTTGGCTGTGTAAGCAGAGTGACTATAGGCAGCACTGGTCTGGCTCACAAAGTACTGAGTAAGGAGTGAAATGAAATGTGCCTGACATGGGGCTTGAGAGATGATGTTTGACTGTTTGGAGACAAGCAAAATGCAAGAGCACCAAGAATGAGCAAAGATCTAGAAGACTTCCCTGACATGGCCCATGGCTTTGGCAAGTCTGTGTTTGCAGTTCTTGTTTGTGTTGCTGAACTCCCTGTGTGCTGTTAACCATTACAGTGAATCTTGTATGTAATAATAGTTTTTATTTTTTCCTTTCCATGTAATCTGCATTAAAAAAGAGGGGGAAAGTTCTTATTCTGAAAAGGTCCATATTGAGATTGCAAAATCTAGTACTTAAAAATTGAGAGAGGCAGTTTTTCACATGCAGAAGTGTATTCAGCCTCCATGGATGACCATGGGCTGACGACTCCGTTGCATGACTTTTCTTATAGAGATTTCTTGTCTTATTCACTGCATGTCATGACTACACACAAAATCAGCGAAGATATATGGTCATCCTAATCATACTTGCTATTGCCAGGGCTTGGTGTGGTGCAGTCCAGGGTTTTTAAGGTTTGAGGGGAGGATTTTACTCATTTGGTTGTACTTGTATAGGATGCTGTATGGATTTCTTCTGTCAGCTTACTACAAGGCAGTAAAATGAGTTTAGGTGGCTTAATAACCAACTGTTCATGTTCTCACTGTGTGGTTTTAGTATCAGAAGATACTTAAGGAACTATTTCCATAATATAGTCAAGGAGATGGAATTACTTGCACTTTCTTGCTTTGTCATAGTTTTCCATGATAGCTGGTGGTATCTATCAGTTAAGCTATCTCAATTGCTCTATAGAAAACAGAATGTTCATCACTTGCAGAAGATGGATTTAGTGTAGTAGCTCCTGTTCTTCCTGTTGACACCATAAATAGTTTTTAATTACTGTAGTTTAAGGAAATTAATTTAGTTATCTGCTATGATAATAAAAAGGTCATCACAGTGATGTATATGAATGCATAGGTGAGCAAGGTCATATTCTGATCTTTTTTTCATCTGATGTAACTCCAGTGTAACTGGAAAGAAGTCCTAGTCTGTGTTTTGTATATAGGAATGAGTAACATTTGTTAGAGGCTGTTATACTATGTAAGAGGCAGGGGGGCATATTTTTGGAAGGAGACTTTTAAGTGTCTGTTTCAAACTCTGTTTCAGTCTGACTCCCTGCAAAAGAGACAGCTTTCTGGTACCTTGTAAAAGTGAATAATTTATACTTGCACTGAGCCATTCAGCCCAAAGAATCTTTAGGTACCTACAGAAATGCCTCGAGTATATCAGATTTGCAGCATAATAGTTTGAGCAAAAATTGAGAATTCTGTATGTGGCTTCCAGGAGGTTATACTAAGGACAGTCCTGGTGTGTCTGCAATGCAGTCTGGAGTGTCACTGCAGTTCCTTATGCATACTGAACTAGTTTTAAGCCATACTGAGCTAGCTTTAAGCCAGGTGGATGGAGACTGTTCTCTAGCCACAACAGCACAGGTTTTAACCACTCCTTGCAGCAGCTTGTGCTTTTCTTCCTTCCCAGTAAACTGCCTGTGGTGCAGGGGACTGGAGGCAGTGAACAGAACACTGGAGCCCCTCTCTTGGCAGTGGGAATGGAGTGAGCACATAATAAACTCTCACACAGTCT
This sequence comes from Bucco capensis, assembly GCA_013396975.1. NCBI lineage: Eukaryota > Metazoa > Chordata > Aves > Piciformes > Bucconidae > Bucco > Bucco capensis. The sequence continues at coordinate 241,680 of VWZO01000258.1, read as the reverse complement.
CTGTTGGCAAATAGAAATAGAATTGTTGTATAGTAAAGAGTTTCCTTTCATTCTCTCTCTAAACTTCTCTCCACAAACATGCTTGAACTTTCTAATGGTTAAATAGTAAAGCTTTACTTCTTCATGCAGATTGTACATGAAGGCATTTTAATGAGGCTGTCAGCTGAGTGGCCTCTGACAAAACAAACTGAAGCTGTTCTCGTAGGGTGGCTTCATAGATTGTCCTGCAACAGCCAAACAGAAGAGGATAACATTGGAGTCAATTATGTTACTTGTTTTTGTCAGCTGGCATATGGTATTTGCAGACCTTAAATTGGTTTAAAACACAGATCTCCTGCTGTGCTGATAGCTAAATCTGATTATTCAATGAGCTGGCTTTTCCTGTAAGATACCAGCATTAAACAAGGCAGCATATTTATTCCAACATGCATCAGGACTGCATCAGTGCATCCTCTAATGAGGAATTTGTGAAACCAGCTTTGTGAGATTAGAGTAGTGGAGGTGAGGTTTGACTGTTCCAGTGTGACTGGCATTTATGAGGAGGTACTAAAAGTTGTCTAACGTGCTACCCTAGATTTTACTATAGCTTCACTCTGAAGCAGTAGCAAATAATATGCTTACCAGATACTCTAGAATAAACTTCACTGCACTAGTAGACACAACATTATATTCTACAATATTTGACTTTCCTGCAGTGTTCATAAAGAAAATTGACTAAGGTCAGTTCTGGTCTTCAGAAATATTTGCAGACAGATGTGGAAAACATAGCACATTTGCAATTTAAAATTTGCTTCCAACTCTTATTCCTCCACATGATGTTGTATTTCTCTAGTTATAAAAAAATGCAACTGTTAATCTTTTCTTTCTTTTTGTTATGTGTGATAGATAATTTGATGATATCCATCATTGTCTATACCTTAGTGATGAGGAACATGACAAAAGAAGTTGAGCTGCATAGATCAAAACTCTACAATAATGTCCCAGTGTCATGAGTTGCTGAACAGTCTCGACCCCTTCAAGACAAGAGCAGTATATCTCAAATGTGGGAAGTAAAAGGATTTGCTAGAGGTGCCTGTTTCTCAGGGTGAAATCTGCCCTGGCTGACTGACACCAGGAATGGCTGTGTCACATCCCTGTTAGAGATTTGCCCCCAGAATACTTGTTTCCTCTGTTGAGTCTCTCCTGCTGTGTTGCTCAGATCCTAGGGCCAAGTCCCTCACCTCTGCAAGGGGCATGTTGGCTAGATAAGCAAGCACTTCACCCAGGAGCTGCAGACATGTCATGTCCAAGCCCAGTGGGCAGCCTGAGTTACTAAGTGCTGCTGGATTGCTGCTGACTCTGACATGAAGCACAGTGTGCAGAGGGGAATAAAACTGAAAAGTGAGACTCTGCAAAAATACAGAGTCTTGTCAGAGAGGTCTGTAGTCCATTTTGCCAGTATTATGAGGAGCGGCTGTGGGAACTGGGGTTGTTTAGCCTGGAGAGGAGGAGGCTTAGGGGAGACCTTATTGCTCCCTACAACTACGTGAAAGGAGGTTGGAGCCAGGTGAGGGTTGGTCTCTTTTCCTGGGTTACCAGCAATAGCACAAGAGCAAATAGCTTCAAGTTACACCAGGGGAGGTTTAGATTGGATATTAGGAAAAATTTCTTCCCAGAAAGAGTTGTTAGGCATTGGCACAGGCTGCCCAGGGAAGTGGTGGAGTCACCATTCCTGGAGGTGTTCAACAAATGTATATTAGTTGTGGTTTAGTGACATGGGGATGATAGGTTAATTGTTGGACTCAATGATCTTAGAGATTTTTTCAATCCTAATGATTCTATGATTCTAATCTGATACCTATTAGCTGAAACTTTCATTTTAAATGAGCAGGAAAAAAGATCAGCAAAGCTTCTTTCCCAGTTGGGAGGCTGTTAGCATGAAAATTGTAGCTGTAGGGAACCTCCTTGAAATATAAGGAGGAACTTCTTTGCTTTGAGGGTGGTAGAGCACTTGACCAGGCTGCTCAGAGAGGTGGTGAAGTCCCCGTCTCTGGAGACATTCCAAACCCACCTGGTCAGCATCCTGTGCCTTGGGTGTATTAGCTGGGAAAGGTGAATTCTGCCTTGATAATGCAACACAAGAGTATTCAGGGTTATTGTCAGAATCTGGCCTCCTAGGCAATCTTGATTAGCTTGAGATACAATTAACAGCAGCATATAGAATCACAACGTTAGGGGTTGGAAGGGGACCTCTGGAGATCATCTAGTCCAGCCACCCTGCAAGAGCAGGACACAGATAGGTTTATACTCTTTCCTCCCTCAAACAAGTTAATCAGGAGGGACCAGTTTTGCTTTAGAAATCAATTGTTTTTGTCTAGGAAAACAGAAGTCTTCTCTAATCTCAACTTCAGGAGTAGATTTTTAGCTAACCATGTTGGGTTTTTCCAAACTGTGAATCTGCAAGTCCTTCCCACACCCAGATCTGCACACACAGATATGTGAAAAATCAAAGGGCATAAGCTGATAGAAATTCTGCTGTCATTTTAGCATATACAAGATGCTGACACTTTTGGCTGAGGTACATTTTCCTAACAGACAGCATTTGGCTTTAAGTTATTAACACTAAGCCTGTGAATAAAATTCAGGCTATTCACAGTGTTTTAGCATAAGACTATTTTTCAGCAACCTTTGTCTTTTGGATATTGGCTGGAGTGATTCATTGCTAATGATAAACATTTTGCCTCTCTTGTTGAATCCATTGTTTTAATTCTAAAAATGAATCAATGAGAAAAGAGCTTTCTGGTTACAGTTTGCCCAGCTCAGGTTAATGAGCCAAAACAAAATTATATATGATTTTGGCTCTGAAACAATAGATCCTTTGCTTTGAACAGGAAGCACTCTTCTCAGAAGTAAAGGAGTTGTTAGGGCTAATCAGGTGCTTGTTTGTTTGGTGGTTTTTTTTTTTCCTAATAGAAAAGCTTTTATATAATTTCAAGTCCCAGAATGAGCTATATACTAATTCAGGAATGAGATGAAGAATAGACATATGAACTATGTATTTTGGAAGATAATGTCTGCTCCATATTCTGGCCTTATTTGTCTCTTTTAGAACAAAAATAAAAACAAATGAAACAAAAAACCCCACAAAACTAAAAAAAACAACAAACCAAACAAAACCCACAAAGCCACAAAACCCACAAAGCGAACAACAAAATAAACCCTGGGGAAAAAAAAACAAACTGAAAAGCAAACCCAAGCAGCCACAGCCAACAACAAAAAAAGAACAAAAAAACCCCTAAAAACCAAACAAAAATCTTATGCAACATACAAGAATATACTATCATCCTTTTGCTTCCTAGTGCCTGCTAATTTTAGGAAGAGACAACAGTATCTTTCCTTAAGTGATAGTTCTGAGTGTCTTCACTTTGACCTCCAAACACATTGTGTAATGTGATTTGGATGCCACATTGTTGGAAGTGGTCCAGGTCAGATTGGATGGGACTTTGAGCAACATGATCTAGTCAAAGATGGCCCTGCCCATTATGAGGGTGGTTGGACTAGATATCCTTGAAGGTCCCTTCCAACTCATCTATCATTCTGTGACTTCCTGTCCATTCATAAAACCATTATGGTTGGAAAAGACTTGAGACCATCAAGTCCAACCATCCACCTAACACTACCATGCTCACCGCTCAACCATGGCCCCAAGCATCACATCTGAACCTTCCCATCTCAGTTTACCTTTAGTATTGTTTAACACATTTTCAAAGTGATCCTAGGTTGACCTTTCTTATGGGACATTGAAGACCATCACTTCTGTTTGCCAATACTTTTACACTTAGGTAGAAGCATGAAGCATTTTAACAGCAGTTGTCTTCTCACTGATAGCTCTGCTCAAAGGGCATTATCCATAGCTTTGTGCTCTCATGAAGGCTGCTCTCCTCATGGAGTTAGGCAGGGAAGGAGATGCATGTAGAAGAATTCTGTACACAAGAAAAATACAGTATTGGCAACAGTGAGTGTTTAATCTACATCTTGGTCTAAGTCAGGTAGTTTATGCAGAGAAGTCTTGTTCTTCATTATGGCTATTGCCACAGTAAAGAGCTAGTGTGTGCTGGAGATTGCATTGCAAAAGAGGGAAGGAATGGGAAGAGGTGTGTAGGGGGTTACTGTTACATTTTTGGGTTACATATATAAATGTCTACACCTGAAATGTCAGTGATTAGACTGTATTAAACTTTGGAGGAAAAAAAATTTGTGTTGGTCCTCCATAAAATTCACTGGAGTCTTGCAGTAAGTTGTATTACCTTACCATTAGTAAGACTTAAGAGAATTAGTCACTTTCTCCTCATTTGCCTTTTTTTAGACTTCTGCCAGGAAGTGAACTGCAAACAGGATTTTCACTATGCCAGCAGTTTCTAAAATTGCTGCTTTTTTGTCCTCTTTTGATTTTTAAATGAAATCAGTCTTTGAGATGTTTTAGATCCTCTCCTTCTTTTCCCTCTCCTCCCTCTCATTTTTTTTTTTAATTCAGCATTATAAGTAGTACTCCAGTATGGTCAATGCTTTAGTATTTGCCTTTTATCAGTTTAGAAAAAAGCAAAACTGAATTTACCATGTCATGGATGTCAAATGTTGCAGACTTGATCCTGAGGGCTGAGCACTCCCAGGTGATTTGTTAGCAGTCCCTTATAATAACAACAGATTTTCTTTTCTGTTTTTAAACTGAAAGTTAAGTTCAAGTATTGCTTAATAGAGGAAAATGAAGAGATGAAGTGTCCCGTGGGGTCCTTACATGTAAGCTTGTGGTGGGTGAGAGCTGTGTGGAGAGCTGGAAGGGCAGGGAGACTTCTGGGATGAACGTACTGCGTGGTTACACAGCATGACCTGTGGTGATGCTGCGTTTCTCTTTGTGCTTTTATGGATGAATCATCACTTGCAGGTGTGAAAATCAGATACTTGCCTGAAAATCTAGGGACAATAATAATACAAGAAAAAAAAGGGCAGCTGATCTTCAGTTTCTCCATCTAGTACTCCCCCAACATAGATGACTTGCATTCGTGTGCATGAGCAGAGTGCCACAGGCTTACCAAACAATAAATTAATAACAAAAGCATAACATGGTTATAGTAACTGACATTTAGGTTTTCCTTGCTCATAAGTATACTAATATCTGGGCTAGAAAATTATAATCCTTTGTGTTAGCTGGCTTTCTAAACCAATAATGATTTCTGTTGTGCTGTGCAAAGTGAATCAGCTTCATTATGGGACTAAGTGGTGCTGCCCAGAATGGTTTGACCTGATGGTCAGAGCACTTTCCTGAGGAAAGAGGAATATTTCCTCTAACCATTAGAATATTGCTTGTCTACTGCCTTTGATTAAAAGGAGCACTCTTGTTTCTTTTTCCTCATGGAAAGGTTTTGGCTTGTGGATAAATTCTCAGTGTGAAGCATTTAAGATTGGCAGAGGTGATGTTTAAGGTACATCCTTCCCTCCTCCCAGTTCTTCATTTTTCCTGTTAATTGCTCAGATACTGAGTGCATTTAGTCATTTCAGATCCTATTTCAGAGAGATCTGATGAAATACTGTGGAGACTTATACTCTGGAAGACAAATGCCTCATTAGCCTTGGTTTTGCTTTTCTTCAGTGATTTCCTGGATACAAATTTTCCTCAAAGAGCTATACTGAGTATTGTAGCTGTTATGAACATCCCAAAGTTGAGATATATGCAATATATAGCTCTGTTTTTCCATCTAAGGAAGATGTGATATTATGACAAATGAATACCATGAAGGTGTTAGATTTTTCACTGTTCCTCTGAGTAGTGCCTGACCTTTATTTGATCCATACTTTATTTCAATGGTGCACAGTTACAAATGTGCTTTGGGTTTTGGATTCTGTGTTAATAATGTCAAATAATCATATCAAAAGAAAAAAAGAATTGGTGTTAGTTAAGTGCCATTTAGATTTGTGACCCTTACAAAAGTCTTGATATTCATGTTCCTGCAGTCTGCAGCAGTTCATTTCCTCTTGTGGAAACTCCTGCTGTTTGCTAAAAGTAGGAGCTGGAAACCTGTTCTCAGGCACTGATTATAGCCTACAAATTTACCCAGTACCACTTTTCCAGCTCTGATCCAACAGCTGTGTACCAATGGAAGCTTTTCTTTCCTAGGGAAATTGCTACCTAGCCTCCTTTCAGTGCTGCTCAGTACTTCTGCTGTGCTTTGAAGCTGGGGAGGTGGCTGCAGCAAACTCCTTTCTTTCCCTTCCAAGGTGTGCTGTGCAGAGCAGTATGAGAAGATACCTATCTTCTTGTCAGTCCTAAAAAAAATAAATAAATAAAAATTTAAAGAGGTGATATATCCACTCCCACCCCTGAAGTCCCTAAATAGTTCCCTTTCCCATCTTCTATAACCAACCTCTAGAGGAGGGAAGAAATATGCTTACTTCTCAACTCTGAGTTTCTGCTGTGGGGTCAGAAGTGGTGAAGATGTTCATGAGTCAGTGGGAGGTTTTTGCTGGCAAGAACTTGAATCTTGTGTTTGGGCTGGAGCTTCTCACATCACTAAGGGACTAGCTGCACCAGGACCTGAAAGGGCAGCACCCACAAGAGACCACAACAATGCTTATTGCTGCATGAACTGGAAACATACTGCCGTGTTATTCCACAGTCATACTGTAAAAGACACAGGGTTTATCTGCTTCCATCTAGACTATGTTCTGGAAATATAGCAGTTGTTACAGCATTAGGTCATTTGAAAAGCTCATTAGGGATGGGATGGAGCCCACAGCTGATTGCTAGCCAGCTGTCAGATCACTGAACTTGGAAAGGATGAGCAATGTGGGCTCTCGGGGTGTAAGCATGCTGCACAGACTCCTATGTGCAGCGGCATCAAGTAAAGCCTTTTGTTGTTCTTTCTAATTTCCCCAGCTTTTCTTTTAGATCTCTGGATCTTTCTGTTTACCTGTCCATAACTCTGAGGGCTGGAGTAAATAATTAGATAAAACTAAGGTTGCGTTAGTATAATTTCTGAGGCTGGTGCTTTGGAATACAGGGTGTCTCTGGTAGCAGTTTAGTGTTTTACCTGCTGTCAGGAGTGATGCAAAGCTCAAATACTCTAGCTGAAGGACTAGCTAGCAACCATGTCACAACTTGCATCCTATTTGTTGCAATCAGTATATTGTATGCTGTCTACTTAAACATAGGTTGAGTGATCTGCAGTCCCTTACTATTGTCTAGGCAGATGTGTGTGAAGCTGATGAGCAGCTTGGACTCTCCCTGTACTTCTAGTTCTGATTCTAAGTAGTCCAAGGAGCTCTTTTCCCTGTCCTCTATTTCTCATGGAGTGAGTATATTTTAAAATGCATCCCCAGTCTTGTAACCTTCCTTTCTGTGTCATTGGAAGCATTTCTTTTGGCAAAGCCTAGGTCCATTAGTCATTTTGTCTATTGGACCATGAAGCACCGTTATTGCTTTATATCTTCATTGGCTTTTCACTGAGAAATCAGATGGCCATGTCAGTGCCATACTTTACTGGGCCCTTGATTAGACAGGAATGCAAATTCATGGAGACACTGAGCACAGGGGTAAGAAGAGATTTCAGTGTGGCTAAAAGCAAGAAGCAGAACCTGTAGAAACTTGCTCAGTGACACTGTGTTCTCCTGAACTGAAAAGCTGTCACTTTCTGTATGTGAATTTAGTATGCAAAAGGCAGATGTTTTTAGTTGCCTAAAAAATAGCATTTGACACCAAGAAGGATTTTCAGAGCCCTCTCAGCCTGGGGACTGTCATCTGACTGTGCCATTGTCATCTTGCTGCCTTCATGCCATCATCATCATCATCTTGCTGCCTTTGTGGAATACAAGTCTTGGAGACTGTATAGCTGCCATACCAAAATGCTTGTATTGTTAATCCTACACCACCTGCATGAAACAATGAGATACTTGCTAAGATGATATCTTAAAGCAGTATCCCCAACTCCAGTAGCTTTCTGAAAAGGTCTAATGCATATATAGTCAAGATGGTGAACATACCCAAGTTTGAGTTCCCCAGACAGCTCTCTTGCTTGTGGCTAAAGAACATCTGGAGGCTAATACAGGGGTTCTAGGGAATTGCTTCTTAAAGCTTGTCAGCTCAGCATGAATAATTGCTTAGAGAGCTTTGGCTTGAAAGGTCTGGGGCTAAGTTTGCTCTGATGCTGCAGCATCCCTTGAGGTATAGGTTGCAACCATGCTGGATGTCAGGGAAGGTAAAAGCAAGCTCATACAGAATCAATTATCATGATTCAGTCAACTCATATACACCTAATTGACACCTTCATCACAGATCAGACTCTTAAAGACAGGATCTGAAATGATTTAATAAGAAAAGGAGGAAAAATGTGCTATAGAACTGATTATTAATTAATTATGATGATTGTGTATTATTTTGATTATGCTGAGATAAGGGGAGTGTCTGGAACATGATAGGAAATAAATAGTGAGTTAAACTACAAAAAGAATTTCATGAGAGAGTATGTAGTTAAGGGTGAGGGATGAAGAGCTGCTTCCAAAGAGCAGTACTGTGGATTAAGGCAAGGGGCTGTGCTGTGTGGCAGGGACATCCTGGGTCATCAGAGCCCTAAGAAAGGGGATGAGCTGGTAGCAAGCTCTGAGCATTATGTACTTAACCTTTTTTCCCTCTGTGTTTTGAGTCCTTTGAGGGGGCATAAGCAATGTTGATTTGGAAGGAAGTTGCTATTTTGAACTATTTTAATCAGTCACTGGTAACAACTAAGCAAGTCTTTACAGTTAGGCTTGCCATAGATTTCTCCCAAGAACTGTAGAAGTGCACGGTGGTGCTTACAAAGATGTGAAGGCAGAATAAATTGTCTTTGAGGAACATATCAGTTAGACAATTCCTATTAGAAGTATGGCATCTAAACTATGGAGTTACACACAGAATCCCCAGCAGCAGGAAGCAGAAGAACTGGAGATACTTCTATGAACCCTTATGGCATCCACACTGCCACTGAGCATATCGTGGTATCTGGGTTAATTTCTCCTAAGGTCAAATTTGAGTCTGGCTTCCCCCTTGCCCTGCCTGTGGGATATATTTGAAAGAAGGACAGAAGTAGCTCTGCTCCTGCACTTAATGAAGAATCTCCTGAAACAGAGAGGCATTTCTTAACAAGGCAACTTTACAAGGCAGTGTTTTTTTTTTCTTTTTTCTTCCATGAGAAAGATATCTTTGAGCAAAGATGACCTTGAATGCTTCTCTATGGGTGCAGACATTAGAAGGTCAGAATGGTCTGATGTGGTTACCTACTCCAATCTGCCATGTAAAGCAGAACAAAGGGACTTTCTATTCTCAGTTTGGATCCCAAGCTTGTAGCTATATTTGAATAGCATCCACTATAGCATAAACATTAATACTGAAAAAGTTCCCAGTGATTGAAAAAAACACCATATCCCTTGGTAGGTACTAGAACTGGCTTAATATTTTCCATGTTAGACATTTTGATGTGAATTTATCCAGCTCCAACTTTGAGTAATTTGTCATGATTAGATCTTTGTCATCTAGACAGAAATCCTTAAATAATTTTGTTTCCCATGTAGCTGTTTAGTTTGTAGTCCTTTCTACCTTCTCTTTGACAAGATGAAAGGATAGGTCTCTTTGAATGTTGTAGTAAAATGTTTTATTCTGATCCCTTAGTAGTTCTTCTGACCTTTCTCTAAACTTTGATCTTACTGTGCCCCTATTGTAGCGCAGACACTGTTCAAGGAACAGGTGTTAGCCCAAAACACAAAAATAGCCTCATCTCTATACCACTACTTGGGATCCCATTTTGTACATCCAGATGCTCTGTTTGCTCTTTCTGCAGCAGGCACTCATGTTTACCAGTTCACCCATCAGAGGTAGCAGACCTTCTGTAAAGCAAATATTTCACATTTGCGAAATATCAATTTAGTTTAAGGAGATCTGTTTTCCAGAAGTCTGTCCCAGTTGTTGCTCATTATATTTCCTTCTTTTAATTCCTTGATCCCCATATCAGCTACCATCTTACTTTCCCAGAACCCAGTGTCTGCTTGACAAGACTTTTTAATTATCTAGATAACCCTGTTTGGTTCCATTGATTGTTGGATTGGGCCTTTACCCAGTGTTTCTGATTGCTTCAGAGCACCTCATTCAGCCTTTTTTATGGATCTTAAATATAAAGTATCCCAAAGCTTATTGATTCAAAATCATTACTGGAGCAGCTGTTTTTTAGCATCCTGCTTGATGATAAAGGTGGGTGCATTATTTCATCCTTTATGATGAAATATTTCAGACTATATCCTGTTTTATATCACCTCCTTAGTTAACAGCTCAGTTTCATTCTTTTTCCTTTTTGCCTCTTTTGCTTTGGTATTGAAAAGGAGTCTCAAAGAAATTCACTTTGCCATTCCTTCTTTGTGTATCTTTTATGTTTCTATGCTGCACCAGGCTACTAGCTAGCAAATTGACTGATTTCTTAACCCCTGTGGTGCTACTTGTTTGTAAACCTGCTTGTCAGAAAATTCTTCTGTGATTAGTTCTCTTCCTTTCAAACATTAGTTGTTTTCTGATAGATAACCACCAGTCAGTACTGTTTTTTGGTTACTGGCCAGTAGTAGCCATTTGTACCAACGGCATTAATTTACACTAATCAGCTATTATTTATGGAATTATTTATTCTATTGAGGAAGTCTTAAAAAAAAAAAAGAGGCTTTGGTTATAGTTAGATGTCTGCTTTCAAATGGGACAGTTTTAGCGTCTTTCCTTGGAATATTTGCATACTATGCTGGGTGAAGGGTAAATTAAAACCTAATTCCTAACCCTGGAATATGATTAAGTCCCCCAAGAAATCCCAAAAGTTTGCATAATTGAAGAGGTAGCGCTCAGAATATTTAAGAGCAAGTGGAGTCTCGAAGAGAGGTAGAGTAACTTCACATCTTTCTTCTCTCCTAATGCTGAAAACTGTGATAGATGCAAGATAAAACTTGTAAAGGAAATAAGACTTCCTGAAATTATATGTTGAGATTATTTGACATGTTTAGGAATTGATGGACTTCAAGAGTATTTCACTGCCATGTTTTGCTTTGCTGTGAAGATTGCGTGGCTGTGCAAGTTAACCTCTTGCCCCTGTTCATCCTCTCAGCTGCTGTAAGCTGGTGATTAAAAGTGGTTCAGTAGTGTCACTGGAATAATCCTGTTTATGTATGCACATAACTGAAGATTCAATTCTCTTAGAAATACCTTTCTTGAAAGAAATCTTATTTTTGCTGCAAATGGGATGTGGACAATTTGAATTTCAAGGGATGATACACATACTGTTGAAGCAGAGAGTTTACATGAAGTTATTTTATGGTGATTTTTGGAAAGACTTTCCTAGTTCATATTCATGAAGAATTTTTCTGCTGTAAGTACAAGTACCCTTTGAAAAGGAGCATGACAGCCACTTGCAGATTCAAGCTTCAAGCCTATAACTGATCACTGAGTTTTGTGCTTAATTGGGACAAAATATCAATCTCATTTGAGGACGGAGCACTTCAAAAAACATTGGTACTGTTTTTGTTTAAAATATTGATGAAATGCCTATGTTCTCACAAAATGTTTTAATTAAACCAAATCCTCAGTTCCCAGGGAGAGAAATTCCAATGTTTTTTTAGCCTCTTTTACACAAGTGCACAAAACACTGAGTTAAAATCCACTTGTTACAGTTAAGAATTAATTTTTACATGCATGACAAAATTGCACTTGGGATACTTAATGAGAATCTCTATATCATACATAAAATAATAAACTGCTCTGTTGCCCAGTTGTTGGCTTACAAAACCTACGATGAGCAGGTTAGCATTTTGTACCTCTCTCTTCAGTCCTTTACTAATTTAAATAAGAAACTGAGCTTCCTTGGTAAGGAATCTCACACTAATATAATGAATTTTCCTCATAACAAACACCAGTGTGTTTTATCAAGTCTTAAATAAGTGATGCTGAGGAAGTAGATCAGCAAAGCCCTGTTTGGAGCTGTTAGCTAGAGGAATAGGACACTCAACCATTAGACTGTTGATGCAGCCAGGGGCATTTTAGTGCCCAAAATAAATTCTTTACCTGGTGTTCAAAGACCAGTTATCACATAAAGTCAGGATACTTGGATTGTTCCAGTTCTGTGCAGAAAAAGGGTGCTGGCAAAGTTTGCACACTCAGCTCACACAGCAGCAGTTTATATACAATCCAAATAACAAGGAAACTATATATGATTGGTTATTTGATCCTACATCACATAAATCTTTTAACATATGCTCCATCAATACCTAATTCATTGTACTATTAACTAATATGGTTATAGAATCATCATGGTTGGAAAAGACCTCTAAGATCATCCAGTCCAACCTAAGATCATCCAGTCCAACCCAATACCACCATACCACTTAACCATGTCACAAAGTGCTACATTTACACTGCAATTCACCTCCTAGAGGTGTGAGCTTAAGTACTAAATTCTCCACAGGTTATGTAGGGGATACCTCGATGTTTTGACCTTTTCCCAAATCTCTCAGGCTTATGTCGAGATGCATCATAAGACATTCTCTACAAAAGCCTTCTTTGAAGGCATGTATAGAATTTGAAGGGCTTAGACCATAAGGGGGAAAGTTTCTTTAGGACTTCTGGAGATGTACAGAACTGGAATCAGCACCCAAATTGGGTTTGTAGCTATTCTTCAATCACACAAGTGGCAATGCTTTAGACTGAGTCAAAATGCAGGCAGTATCACTACAGAATAATCATAATTAAGGAGGGCCACCATTTGTAAAAGTCTTACAGACCTTGCATTTGATGGACTAGTTTAATAGTTAGCCACCCAGCATAGCTCAGCACTAAGGGTGAGGATTTGGGGTTAGTGATGTTACCTAATCCTAGAGCAACTGAGGGAACTGGGGAACCTTCTTGCTCTCCACAATTACCCGAAAGGAGGTGGTAGTAAGGTGAGGCTCAGTCTCTCCTCTCAGGTAATGATAGGACAAGAAGAAATGGCTTCAAGTTGCCCCAGGGGAGGTTAAGATTGGATATTAGGAAGAATTTCTTCCCCAAGAGGGTTATCAGGCCCAGGGAGAGTTCAAAAACCATGTAGATGTGATGCTTGGGGCCATGGTTTAGTGGTGAGCATGGGAGTGTTAGGTGGATGGTTGGACTCAGTGATCTGAAAGGTCTTCTCCAACCATAATGATTCTATGATTGTGAGTTGCATAGCAGTCATTATTCCAACATCTTTTGTATATAAGCCACTGCTTTAAACCAACAACTTTAATAAACCTAAACTATCACCTTTTTGTCGTTATGGGAACTGTTAAGCTTCTCTAGATGTTGTTTCTGGCATGTAAGGATGTCTTTTTAGACTTCAGAACTACTGCAGTTACATCTGTAAAAATGATGGGTATGGCTGCGTTTTGTGGGTTGTAGTAGTTGATGATAAGCTGCCCTTGTGCATCTGTTTTGAGACAGTGCTGTTTTTTGGGCTTTGAGGTCTTCCATTTCATCTGTAGTTTGTTGTTCTGACTATGGGCAGCAGCAGTAGAAAAGTCCTGATAATCTGTTATTCAAATGTTTGAGATGTCTGCTAAAATATTCTTTCTAATTTTCTTTTGTCTTGTGATAGTATTGGTGGTCATTGTTGGCTCCCTTGAAGAAAACAAAATTTGAGATGACCAGAAATATTAGTGTTTTTCAAGTATCCATAAGTTGGTGCTGACTAGTGTACTTTGCAGCATTAAATTTTTAAGGCTTCTTCCTGGGAGCTCAGCATTTTGAATTGATTTTTGAAAGGTGCTATTTATGGGGTAATTACTAGTGGAAGTTCCAAGTAAAGTGGAAGTTTCGGTTATTCAGGCTTCTTGTAGGAGGCAGATCTGTGGAAGCGAGAGGGTTGTATTGGAAATTAGTAGTTTTTGAAAGGCTGCTTAAAAATAGGTAAAATGCTTTACAAAGTTACATAGGGTGAACTTTGTAGGATTTGAAAGAAATCTAGGCTGTATACACCAACTATTTAAATGTAAGCTTCAACTTTAACACTGATAATACAGGGAGTGGTACAAATTGATAGTGGGAAATACACAGCATTAATGAAATGGTTAGTGTTCTAGAAGGAATCTTGCTTTAAAACTTCCCCAAATTGCTGGAAATGAGTGGCTGAGAGGATCATTTGAGTAACATCCAAAGGACAAAGTACACCTAATGAAAGATCAAAGAAGGTTGTGGGAGAGACACTACAGGAAGGATTCTGTGCAGAGATGCTGACAGGTTTTAGGTGGAAGAAAGCAGGTAATATAGGAATAAGGGAAGTGTAAAAAGTCCTTTAACATGGATTTTGCTTTGAGTAATCCAAGCTGAAGACCTTCACCCCTGGGATATTTCTGTGTGCAGAGGATTTGTCTCCAAGGTGGCAAGTTCTTAAGGAATCGATGTAGGGCTAAAGAAGGCTAAAACAATTTAGTTTGGATTCAAGAAGACAGAAGTTCAGACCAGGCCAACGTTAAGTTGGGTCAGCAGGACCAGGGAAGTGATTATCCTCCTGTACTCAGCACTGGTGAGGCCACACCTTGAATCCTCAGTTCTGTTTTGGGCCCCTCACTAAAAGACAGCCATTGAGGCATTGGAGTGTGTGCAGAGAAGGGCAACAAGGCTGGTGAAGAAACTGGGGTTGTTTAGTCTGAAGAAAAGGAGGCTCCTTACCTCTTTCTACAACTGCCTGAAAGGAGGTTGTAGCAAGGTGGAAGTTGGTCTATTCTCGCAGGTTACCAGTGATAGGACAAGAGGAAATGGCCTCAAGTTGCACCAGGGGAGGTTTAGATTGGATACTAGAAAAAACTTCTTCTAAGAAAGAGTTGTTAGGCATAGGCACAGGCTGCCCAGGGCAGTGGTGGGGGTCACCATCCCTGGAGGTGTTCAAAAAGCATATAGATGTGGTAATTAGGGATACGGTTTAGTAGCATCAGCGTGATAGGTTGATGGTTGGACCTGATGATCTTAGAGGTCTCTTCCAATATTAATTATTTTGTGATTCTCTCGGAGCTCAGCTGTCACACTCAAATATGTGGAGTACATAAATCTAAATATTAATGGCAGTGTTCAGAAAGTTTGTGAGCCTGTCTTTTGACTGCCATGTTCTTCTTCTGCTGTTACTGAGTCTGGCTCAATGCAAATGATCCAAACAATGCCATTTGTGCTTCCTGTGTCCTTTCTTCCTCTGAAATGGAAATAAATACTGCAGTATAATGTGCTTCAGTTATGTAAATATTGCTCTTCATCTGGTTAATTTTTAGTTCTCTTCCCAGCTTCCTACTGATCTCTTCACCAGTTTCTGTCTCCAGGTAGAAGTTATTTGTGACCTCCACTCTTTACCTGGAAGGTAGTTAATTATGGCCTAGCATCTAGGAAGCAGGAATGCAGCTAGAATAATTGCTTGTCTGCATTAGTGTGGAAGGGGCTTGATGTGTGTGCCAACCTTATTTCAGTGCTCTGCAGAGAGGTTCTGTGTGCAGTGTTGCAGATACACACTCATTTGGCATACAGCAGCAGCCTAGTGATATGATGTTGGAGCTTGGCTTAATTTCAAGTAGTGCATTATATTATCCCAGATCATGCTGATATGCCACTTGTCTTGCATTCCAAGTGACAGCAGCTGAATGCTTTTGAAATACAAGGACGTTGCTCTAATGCAAAAGGATTTTTTCTGTGTATTTCTGGGACAAAGGTTTTAGTAACTTGTAGATGTTAATGGGATGATGAGAGATGTACTTTTAATTTCAGATTTTTTTAAAAACCTAATTAAATTTACTTTTCATGTAAATTCCCTTAGGATCATACAGTGCATTTCAGCAGAGGGACTTCTGGTAACCATCCAGAAATTTAGGATCAAGGTTCAGTATTGCTTCTCTAAGGTCTTATGGGTTACAAAATGTGTGTGGACCACCACACTATTTATAAATTTGATACCTGGCCAGGTCTGTTAGCTGTGATGCAGGTGTCCAAATATATCAACATGTATTTAAGAAACAGTAGTCTGCATTCCAAGAAGCAAAGAGATAATATCCTAAATGTTGGATGTGTAAACTGTGCTGGCTGCTTGCTCCATCTGTGTGCTTCAGAAGGGTCCATCTGAATTTGGCATACCATGTATACTTAGGCATCTTGCAGGATGTCACATTGCTTGTGGTGACTCAGAGACTAATCTCACTAGCAGTAGAATGGTCTTTATATAATTTTTTCCTTCATTTGGATTTTCTTCCTAATTACAGAACTTTACAAATTCAAAGATAAGTACAAGCAATTTGCTGTATTTTTTAACTGGTAATGTACTACAGTTTCAAAATAATCACTGGAATGATCTATCAAGTTAGAAGAATCATGAGTAATAAAATAATAAAGAGTAATTTAAAAGTTACAAGAAAAAAAAGATGACTTATTAAGGTGTTGGAGTAATCCAGGGAATGGCAGCCATTTCAATTAGAATTGGGATGGTAGTAAAAGAATAGAGGGGAAAAAAAATTCCCATTAGTAAGATACAAGAGACAAAATTGTATTTCTTATATACTCAAAAGGTAACAGCTTACAAGATGTTATGGGTCTGTTCTACAAACAGAAGGATTATCTTGAGATAATCAAGGGTATAGCAAGGAGGACATGCATCATAATCAAGGGAGACAGAAATTGCCAACAGAGACAAACCCAGTACTGTTGTGTGGAATTTTACATAGTCAACATAGGAATCTTAGGATAAGACATTGCAAAAATGCTGTTGCTTCAAGCAGGAAAAGCATACTGCCATACCCATGGGTTTATATCCTCAGAGTATTTCCCCTCTGTGACTATCGATGGGACAATGTAGTCATTTGGTGCTACTTGAGTAAGGAACACCAATGCTTTTTAGTAGATACAGAAGAAAGATTTACTTGCATTAAAGGACTGCCCTTCAGCTGCTTTGTTTCAATAACATTTTTATGCTAGATTTTACAGCTGAATTAAAACTTTTCAGCAAGTAATTGTTATTTCAGAGAGAAAGGAAAAGTTCTAAATGTGCAGTTGCTGTCACAGAGACAATATACTTCACAATGCATTTGGCAGAGCTTTACAGCATCACAGAATCATTAAGGTTGGAAGAGATCTCCAAGATCAAGTCCAACCATCAACCTAGCACTCCTATGCTAAACCATGTCCCTAAGTGCCACATCTGTATTTTTTCTGAACACCTCCAGGGATGGTGACTCCACCACTTCCCTGGGCAACCTATGCCAATGCCTAACCACTCTTTCTGGGAAGAAATGTTTCCTAATATCCGATCTAAACTTCCCCTGGTGCAAATTGGGGCTGTTTCCTCTTGTCGTCTCACTGGTAACACAGGAGAAGAGACCAACTCCAACCTCCTTTTAGGTAGTTGCAGAGGGAGATAAGGTCTCCTCTGATCCTCCTCTTCTGCAGACTACTCTAGAATCAGTACTGACAATGTCTCCTCCACTTTTGCGTCAGCTCTTGTAATGACAACAACACGAGTTGATAATCCTCTATTTCTTTATGCAGTTTGCAGCTCTCAAATCTGTAGCTGTTGTGGAGTTCATCACAGAACTGTCCCAAACATCTCTGGAAGGGAGACTGTGTAGAGGAGGTAGTGTAGGGCAGATTTTTCAGCAAAGGTTAGCCAACAGAGGACACTACTGTAGTGAGATCAATACCCTGCCCACAGGACTGAAGGACAGAAATGACTTTGAAGTCCTGTGATGTAAGAAATATATATAAGGCCATCACATATCTGAAGCCTGCCTTGGCAGCTCATTACTAGGGAGAGAAGCTCTCAAGCACTTCAAACTGTGGAGGTAATTGTGTAGTGCAGGGACAAGAATGGCATAAGTTGGTATTAAGAGATGGAAGTGATGGCTGTGGTGCAGCCTGGTGGAAGGCTTCCTTGTTGCTTTGATGGTGATGCCTAGGACACTTACTACAACTCCTTTTTCTTCTTTTCCTGTTTCAAAAACAATATTGTGTTTCTTCTATGCTGCTACTATTGTGAATGGCTCAAGATCTTCCTCTTCATATGAGGTCTGTAGCCTTTTCTTTACAAGCCAAATGAGAACAATTCAAGCCCTGTTCCCTCAGAAATCATCTCTGCAAAACTTTGCGTAAATGTGAAACGTGAGCTTCCTGTTGGCTGCAGATGTTTTGTTTCTTACTGTGGCTTGTGCAGTTTCTTTCCAGTCTTTCCTCACAATAAGACTCTCTACCTTCATTTTCACTAGTGTATATACCCTTGACTAAGATAAAATACTATTGTGGTGTTTCCTGATACCAAGTCTGGATAGCTGGTATTTTTTAAATAATCCTTATAAAATAAATATTACCACAGTGAGTCTTCTTTTGAATGGACCACTGATGTTCTTCCAAACCACATGAAATAACAATCTATTTTTTTCTCCTCTGCAACTTATTTTACAAACACTTTCAAATTGTGTTTGCAAAGATTGCTCCTTGATGCATCACATTATTAAGAGGATATAGTGATGTGTATGTGGGGACAAGGAAGAGATCCTTGGAGAGTTTGGGAAGAGTAGGCGTGGAGATGGGGAAGAGAATCCCAAGACTGAACACAGTGAGCAAATACTTCCCGCTGTGAACTTGGAGGACAGAAAATGGAGCAGTAGTTGCAAGAGAAACCAAGATATCTGATTTTAGCTTCTTATTCTTTCTCTTCACCTGAGGTTAGTCTTTGTGTTGCTCTCTTTCTTAACTCCTGCAGTTGACAGTGCTCCTTATGGAGGCTTCTCCATCTCAGAACCACCTGGCCTTGGAACAGGCAGGCAGTGGTAGCTGGGCACCTCCTTTTCCCTCTTCCTGCCTTCCCCAATAGACTATACACCCAGCCTCCTCACTCTTCTATTAAACATCTTGAGAACTTTCTCTTTAACCTCTATCTTGGTTACTTTTTCCCCCGTCAGCAAAAAGGCAGTTCATTTGACTTTTGTACATAATTTCTCTGTAACTACATCCATCATTTCTGATGGTCCTGATTAAACTTGGTGTCCTCTATCAACCTTCTACCTCTTTTCCTGTCACTCAGCTTCTCTATACCTTTGAGTCCTTTAATGCTATTGACTCTGCTGCTGCTTTTAATTTTTCTTCCATTGGTTATTGTCTAAGGGCAATTTGTTTAATCTTTTTCTGATTTAAAACTCCCTGTTCAGAATTGATTAAAAAGTAATGTAACACTTCAAGTCATGTGGCAGGCCTGGTTTTGGCTATGAAATGAATTTATCTGGATCTTTGTTATTCAGTAGGTCCTGAGCTTTCTTTTTGATCCAAAATGATGGTAAGGCATAAGAGCTTCAGGAGATATAAGTGGAGAGTGAGGGAATATGCAGAGTTGAGAACATGGATTGCTACAGCAACAGCAAAACAACTTTTCCAAATGTCTTTATAAACAGACTGCAATGCAGGTTTGAAAACTTGAAGGTGAGTATGGTTAAAGTAGCTATGTAGAGCTATAAATGGTAACAACTAGTTGCAATGTATCAGCTAGGCATGAAAAAAGAAAAATATTTCTTTTTTTATTGGGGAAAAGCCACCTTTTTTCCACATGAGAAGATATAGAAAAATGATAGCTTGAAAACAGCATTTCAAAATTGCATTTCTTTTTCTGAGCAGTAAGTGTGCTCTATCAGAATTGAATGTTTCTGTGATAAGTGTTTTAAATACACCATTACTCAGACACATGCCCTGTGCCAGCTGTATTACTTGTAAGCAATAAATCAGCTTATCTTCAAGCAAATGAAATCTGACAGGTAGCCTTTCATCACTGCCTATCAAATGAACATGTCAGACTGTTCAACTCATTAACCTGCTGCTTAAGTCAGAATCCAGTCTGGGTTTCATATGAAGTGAGGTCATGGTAGCCTTTTCCCGTCTGTTCTTCAACTGAATTCCACAGGGTTCTCCTTCTAGGAAGAAAGATTTGAAATCCCTTTCCCACTCAGATCCTTTAAGCCCATGGAGAAATCTGTGGGGCTGTCAGAACACTTTGGTGGTAACGACAACAGGGAAATTCAAACAAATGGCTTAGGAAAGGGCTGTGTGTGTGTGTCGTGTTGTCCAAACATGCAACAATAGCATTGTGATTTATGCTATTTAATGTAAAGTTAAAAACAAATTGGTTTGGAAGCCAGCTTCTAATTGCTGAATGCAGAACAACTTAGGCTGAGGTGTTTTAAGTTGTGATACATGTTACCTAGACACTGGGTAATAGTATATAGATCAATTGTCCCCTTTCTGTGGGTATACGTGGGTGGATGTTAGGGTGCAGGGATAGAACTCCTTCAGATGTGAAGAGAAAGCAGAGAACACAAAGGGAAGTTTTTCTAAGGAACACCCTAGTTATAAAGCATTTCAGCTGACCTGTGTTGAATGTGGGTCAAGAAGTATTGGCTTTATTGTGTGAGGTTTTGGACAATACATGATATACTCTAACTTTTTCTTTTTGTAGTCTTTCTTTGACCCTTTTGCTTTTGCCTTTGTCACAAACATGAGATCTAATGTGTGATAAGATGCCCAAGAGGTCTATGGGTAAGTCTAGAGAATAAAAACACGTAGAATTTTATCAGGCAAACAGTAGACTTGAAGGTGACAAAGCACTGCTTATATTCCTAGCAGAAAACCTGTGTTTGCACAAGTAAATAAAATGTCATTGGTGCAAAAATAGAGGTAAGCATGAATTAAGAAAAAAACAAACCCTAAACCCAACAAACCCCCTGCATTTATTTCACCTTTGGGAAGCTTGTTTGATTGGAAATCATAGCTCATAAATAAACATGCTTAAGTTACTTTATTGGTTATGCCTGTGCCATTTCTCGAACATAAAATACTCAATATGAATTGCCCATGAGTTTTTTTTACCTCCTCCAAGCTCAGATTTCTTTACAACATTGATTTTTATGGGGCTCAATATGTTAGCCAAGAAACAATGATCATAAATTCCTAGAATGGTTTGGGTTGGAAGAGACTTTAAAGATCATCTAGTTCCAACCCTGCCTTGCCATGGTCAGGAACCCATGGTCACCTTCCACTAGACCAGGTTGTTCAAGGCCTTATTGGAGTAATAGTTGGAATATGTAAAGGAGCATCATGGAAATAAAAGGTCTGCCTCTCCTGCAATGAATGAAAAACTGAGAAACAGATGGTGGGGGTAAGATCAGATTCATAATGAAGTCCCAGAAGGTTCTGTGATAAGACTTTCTGTTCATCATGCTCATAAATATCTGTGAAGAGAGATCAACACTGGGTTAAAAATGTGTTTCCTTTTGGGAAGTCAGTGCTAAAGCTTGTGGCAAAGACTTAACACAGGTATTTTGTGATACTAAACAACTAGCCAGAAAGAAAGCACTCATGTAACTTCTCGTCAGCAGAAAAGTGATGCACCTAACTTAGGCATTCAGTCATTTCAGCTTGAGCTGTTTCTGTCAAGGGAAAAGATCCTGAAGTTGAAATGGATTTTATTTTGGAAGTCTCAGCTTAACTATGCAGCAGAGGTCAAGGACATAAAGGGAATGTTAGAAGTGGTTTGGAGACAAAACAGCTACCCACAGCATCCTAGTGGCATGGGTACTTCTTGGGTTGTGTCCAGCCCAGCCATGATTTTTCTCTGATGTATAGAGAAGAGTAGAGAAAAAGACCTGAAACTTCTTCCATGGCTAAAACATTTTTAGTATGCAGGGGAAAGCCAACAAGGGAAATGGAGATGAGGTCCAGACAGTAAGGAATTGCACTGATGAGGCCACAGCTCGAATGCTGTGTTCAGTTTTGGCCCCCTCATTACAGGAAGGACATTGAGGTATTGGAGGTTGTCCAGAGAAGGGCAACAAGACTGGTGAAGGGTCTGGAGGCTAAGTCTTATGATGAGGTACTTCTTGCATGTTATGTCTAGCCTTGTCTCTCACAAATCTCATCAGTGATGACTTTATTAATTTTGTGGTCACTGACTGGAAAAAAAAATAGTGTTAAACATCATCCAGCCTAGTGCCAGTCCCTGTGGATCCCTCCTGGAAATGCTGCCTTTTCCTGGTGATTTCCCAGTTGCAGCTGCTGTTTGAGAACTGTTATTCAGCCACCTTAATATGCTTTACTGATACTGAATGCTGCTAAATTTTCAATCAGAATGCCATGAAATACCAACTTGTATGTCTCATGTAAGTTTTTTGCATCCATATAGTTACCTTTATCAACCAAATTATTTCATCAGAGAATAAAACCAGTGTATTTGACAAAACAGATTTTCCTACAGAATTGCATTGACCAATGCTAATTATATTCCTACCCTCTAACTCTTCATTTCCCAAATGTATTTATGTTTATCAGGATTGATGTCAGACTGAGTCTATCTGCCAGTGTTATCTGGAATGACCTTTTGGGTTTCTTTTATTGGTACCTTTTCAACCTTTAAAAGATTCTGTAGCAGCCGAAGATTTATGTATCAGCAAGACAGGCTATTTTCTAGCTAATCTCTTCCAGACTTTTGGAAGTCTCAGCTTAAGTATCCAGCTTTTCTGATTTTTAAATGGTTTGATTTTGTAGTTGATATTTCTCATACTCTCTTTGGTTAATAAGGGACTGGAACACACTCTATAGTGCCTCAGTGCAGTAACTCTTCTGCCACTTCTGAAATGCATGATAGATAAACCTTTTCTGCATCTTTATTAACATCTGGATCCACAGGAAATTATATTATTGCTTTTGTTCTTAATTTGCTTGAACATTTTCAGTATCCTGAGTCCATGGAGGTGAGAATTTTCCTTTGTCTCATCTCTGATTTTTCTGTCCTTTCACAGCTTTTATGATGCTGTTACTTACTCCTCTCTTTTCCATTTGTGTGACTTGATAAAAGATAACTTTAAATTGTTTAACCACCAAACCAAGAAAGGCTTTTAGCCCACATTATCTTGCTTTACCAAGCTACAGGTTTTGGACAACTGAAAAAGTAAAGTAAAATTAGTTGTAGTATTTTTTTCCCCACTCAGTTGTGCCTATAGTTATGGCAGGAATATGTAGCTACTCCCAACACAGGGAAGCATCTTCCTTTGGAGCTGCAAGTGTGTGCTCATTCATTCTGCTCACACTCGTTTCCATTCTCCAGTTGTTTTCAGATGGTGGCTATTACTTCAGAGGTAACATGCATGCATGGTTAATTTACTGTCCTTTATTCAGAAGAAAAGTTTAGTATTCAATAACTGCTTTATTTGGAAGATTGTGTAGAATGCTTTAAAATCAGCTGCAGAAAATTGATGCTGTTGCTTTTACAGAAAGTCAAGCATACAATTCCTATCTTAGTGTGGGAAAGTGAAAGCTTGGTCACTGTGAAGTGGTGGAAAACAATATTGTTCATTCTAGTGGAAGAAAAGAAGATAATGGCAATTGAGATGAAGTCTGATTCTGTACTGATCTCTGGAGAATCAGTGTTTGGGTGGCTGGTGAGGCAGACAGGCAAAGGGGCAAATGAGGTTGAGCTGCACTAAAATGTCAGATGTACCTGGAGAGAACTTGAATCAGAATAGATCTTTTTGGCATTTGAACTGCTCTTCTCGAAGAAATATTGCAGACAGGAAAAAAATGAGAATGAAAATGCCTTTCAATAATGCTTTGTTGCCTGCAATTGTTTTTTATACTATTTTTTTCCCCTACCTTTTTGTATGGGAGTGGTATTTAAATGAATATTTTCCTTAGGGTTAATCAGAAGCTAGAGTTAGGGATGCAATTAGATAATAAAACTGAACTTCTAGCTTCCCTTTGCTTGGAAGTGTTTGTTGCATTGGAAAAGAGAGTAGACCTTAGAACTAGGATGTATCACAATGACAGTGGAGAAAGATGATGAGAAAGAAAATTGGCTAAACCTCTCTTAAGGTATAGATGGCCAAGGAGGACAGGGAACTTCTGGAGAGGGTACAGATAAGGGCTACAAAAATGATTAGGGAATATCTCTCTTATGGGGAAAGGCTGAGAGAGCTGGGCCTGTTTAGTCTGGAGAAGACTGAGAGGGGATCTTATCAATACTTAGCAATACTTACACTGAATCATCGTCGTCGTGGCTAGGCTTCGCGAACGAAGATCCGGAGAGGGCTCCATCCACGCCCCTCCTCAGTGCCTTTTCCAAGCGCGCTGATAAAAAGAGGATAGCAGATAGCACCCTCGAGCCTGCACTAGGGATTTTTTTTTTAGGTGAGACACAGCATGCGCAGAGCTGGACCCACCCTTTAGTCCTAAGGTTCATCTGCCAGGGCCTAGCAAGCTTGGATGCTGGCAGCCAAGTCCTTAGGATGGAGGTTTAACCTCTTAGCTGGAAGGCCTTACAGGGCTAAACGAGCTCCATCTGCCCGGGTTTGGAATCAGAGTTGTCCCTCTCCTAGGATGACTGCCAGAAGGCTAATGAGCTCATCCTACCCATCCAAGGATTCTAGGAACATGGGTATCACTGCCCACACTTTCCCGTGGGCAATGAGTTTAATGCTCCCTCTGCTGTCGGCACAGTTATGGCACCAGGGGCCACAGGAGACCACAAGGGATTTTCAGACTGTGCCTACTTACACTGAATAATCACTGGGAAAAATACCAAACCTCAAGTCCTCATCCAGAAGGACCTTTTATCCCTTTCTATCTCACTCCTTGACCTTCATGCTCCTGTCCTTTACCCCATCCCAGCTCTGCACCTCACAGTGCTGTGCTCCAAGCAGTTGTACAGACAAAGGCAATTCCTGATACTTGCTTAGGTTAGTGATGCCATTTTAGCAGCATCCCTTTAGGAAACTATCTGAATGTTCTGCAGTGCAGAAGGAACTGACATATATATACCTAGGGAAAAGAAAGGGAGAGAACCTGGCCTGTGTCACAGACTCCTATTTTCTCTAATGGGGGGAAAAGGAGGAAGATGAAAAAGATCTGAGCACCATACATTGAAATGGCTGCAGGCAAGGCTGAAGCTCTGGCAAGTGTTGAAGGCAGCAGGTAGCAGGACAAGCAGCTCTGCTTTGAGAGTCTGGACTGACTGTGGTTCTGGAAAAGAGCTGAGAATCAGGTGGGTGGTAGGGATAAGGACTTATTTTTGATGAAGGAAAAATGCTATCTGAAGGAGATGAGATTGCAGAAAGGGACTGTAGATGCTGCATGTTGAGCTTAAATGTTTGAGCCTGATTGCTTATCAGGACATTGCAATCCTAAGATTAAAAAAAATAAAGGCAGGAAAAAAGCCCAATTTCTCTCTCTTGTGGTAAGATCACCTTCAATTCTGTGATATGGTGACTTTGCTTTGAGTAAGTTAGGGTACTAATTCCATCCCTCTGCCTCTCCCTCTTCCCTTCTACCCTGCAGAAGCAGAGATCAGCCTCCCAAACAGTAGCTCCTTTCCTGCTGAGCTGCTCTAATGAAAGCAGGGATGGGCTGCTCATGGAGGAAGGAAGAGTTGAAGGAG
Source organism: Bucco capensis (assembly GCA_013396975.1). Classification (NCBI taxonomy): domain Eukaryota; kingdom Metazoa; phylum Chordata; class Aves; order Piciformes; family Bucconidae; genus Bucco; species Bucco capensis. The sequence goes on along the minus strand of VWZO01000258.1, from coordinate 216,208 downwards.
TTTGTTATTCCACCTCTGCATCATTTAAACCTGCCAGCTGATAGTGTACAGCCATCATTCTCCTCATACCAGGCAACCAGAGCTTCAGTTTTGTTGCAGTGAGGGAGCAGTAGTCATAATGTGCTGGCTGCCTTGCAGGTATCCTACTGAAGGGCTTCTCCTTAACCTTGGCTTCCAAATTTTCCTTTCAATGTATATAGAAAAGATTGAAATTCAAGTTGTGCTGCTGAATTTTAAATGCTGTCAAAGGTCTTTAGAACATGTTAGATGGACATCCTATTTTAAGTTTTGTTCATATTTAGCAATCCAAACAAAATGTGTATTAAAAAAATGTATTAAAAAGCCATTTTTCCTTACTCTGTAGTGTGTGCAGTGCTAAATCTTACTGCTATAAATAGTTCGTGTATGAATACGTTAGAACACAGTATCACAGAACCATTATTTAATACTCATAAATTCACTTGAGAGACATTGGCAGGACTTATCCCCATTTTACAGAGGAAAGAGAAACATGGAGAGATGAAATGCAGCATCTCAAATATCCTCTGATGCTGCAGAGCCAGAATGGTGTCTCTGTGCTCAGGCTTTAAGCTATGCAGCCCTTTTCAACAGCCTCTTTTTTCCCCCCAGCTCCATTGTGTTAAGCAACCTCAGCCGTGACACTCTCCTCTTCCCCTGCAGCCTCACTTTGTTCAGTTACATACCTGCTAACTTTTTCTGGCAGATAAAGGAGTCCTACAGATAATAGAGAGCCTCTTCCAAGGGACTTAGGGGATGAGGCTGTGCATGAGCAGGTAATTAAAGATTGCCTGATGTCCATTCCCCAGCAGAGGACTATGAGGAGCTCTGCAGCCGCAGCCCCCAGATCCCATTCTAATGCCACAGTAGCATCTGGTGGTTGCAGCAGCAATTGCACATGGAAAAGTAGCTGTTCAGTTTCTTGTGCCATGATGCTGGGAGAGAAGCCCATCCTCCCTAATGTTGCTTTGCACTTTCTGGGGCTGGAAATTGCCCTGTGGAGGCAGAGTGATTAGGAAAAGATTGTGTGATTCTGCTATGCTTCTACAGGATATGTCTTTGAATAATGCACACTCAGCTTAAAATCCGGCCAAACTGGAGTTTTCACAGCCAGAGAAGTAAGGTTTTTCTTTGATGTTTGTCTAGTCCCTGCTCTGAGGGATGGAAGGACTAGATCTTCTGTATAAAGCACTTGAGTTGTTTGAGTTTTATCCTAGCTGGTAACAAGGAAATGGCTGAATGGCTGCTGCTGAGATTTTTTTCCTATTGTATTCTGGGACTGGCAGTGGTGTGAAAAATGTCACATATTTTGAGAACTCCACAAGATCATCAAAGATAATGTATAATAGTATCTATACATAGTGCAGCCAGCTCTACGCATTGCCTAAATTCTTCCTTCTGTAGAGAAGAAATGGGGAAAAAACAGGTTTCATGAGACAAAAATAGGATCTCTTTCAGGAGTTTAAAATCAGAATTATTCTTCCTTGCAATGATGCCACAGTGGTGCTTTGTCTGTTCTGGTTACACTTCATCATCATGCAGGTTGGACACTGCAAAGATAATCTGTACCTTCTGAAGAAGAGCTGTTTAGCCCTGAAGCTTGGCTTCAAAGCTGACAAAAAGATCTGCTTAGAAGCTATGGCTTGGTGCCAGCTGATAAAAAGCTCTGCTTGGAAGCTGTGGGCTTGGCCCCACTTATGCTTGATGTATATGGACTGGGTGAGTGAGGACTCCTGATTGCACTCACAGGAATGTCACAGGTTCTAAGCTTCTCTCCCCTGGCTCCCCATGGGGCTTCTTCCATCATGAGATGACAGGAGAGTTTCAGAACTGATCCTTCCAGGGGCTTCAGTACTAACAGGACCATTGAGAGTCCCAACCTTCTCCATCCTGTTGCACCTCCTTCCACTATATTTCAACTGAGAGATCCTTGAGACCTTTCCTTGCTGGCAGGTTGTGGGGGATCATCCCAAGTGCTGAAGCTGAGAAGGAAAGCAGAAAAGTAGATAAGCTGCACTGATGTAGTCACTAGGTGGGAATACTGGGGAAGAAATGCTGTAGTGTGGTTCTGCAAATGAGCAGTTCCTAGTTGCAGTATGTTTCATTTGGTGTTTTTTTAGAAGTTGGGGAGGGTCTTCACAAAGGCAGAGTTGAGCCTCTCTCACTTTTTCTGCCAAGCAGATATTGGTAGAAAGCTTTGCTTGGAATGGTCCATAGTTTTGATAGTGCTTCAGGCTGTGGCAGAGTGTGTGACTTGGCTACTCGGGGCTGTCCTGTCTGCATTGTTGGGCCATGTTTGTATAGAGATCTACTGCCTCCTGTTAACAGCACTGGGCTGAAGTGGGGAGAATAAGTCTATTTCTCCCCATGCAATGTGACTTCAGCTCAAGTAAATCAGAGTTCCTATGCTTTTTTTCTGCCCTAATATCACAGCATTTTACAGCCTAACAATAAAAACTGTGTTCTATGGGCTTTGGTTATTTCCTCCTAGGAAGAAGGATAATGTTAGCTCAAAGGGGTTTTTGAAGACCATATGTTCTTGTTTTAATATCATGTCATTGAACAAAGGCAAATAGTTTTTCATTTATATACTTCATCTAGGTTTAACGCAGAAGGTTTAGCTGCTTCTCCAGTACTCAAGAAAAATTCTCTTCCTTCTCTGCATTATGCTTTTTTACGGAACACTCTTCAAATTTTGATGCTTTGCAAATATATGGAAAAATCTCTCTGTACTGTAACACATTGATTAAACTGCAACAAATCACATGGTGTCTTCTGGAAGGTCAGACTGAAATTGAGCTTGGAACAGAACCTACAAGAGTGCATTCCTATGCCTGGGGCTTAAATCTATAGAGCCCAGCTGCTACAGGGCTATGAACTTTTATTCCCTCTTAGGTCTCAGTACATTATTTAGTGTGTTATGACTTTGTGGTCACCTCAGAAATGGTCAGTTATGTAAATGTATGGTTGCTTCTTCGTTATCGAAACTTACAGGATTGGTTTTGTGGGCTTTTGTTTTTTCTTTTCCTACTGCAGTAAGGTCTTTAAACCACCATTAAATATAGGAATAAGTTCATTAAATGAATTGAGAGTTGCAGATTCCAAGTGTGTTCACTTATAAGTGGTTTGATTCACACTTGTGGACTTACTTATCCAGATAGAGAAGGTAAAGGCTGTAGCAGGTAGGCACACAGTGCCATGTTTGTATAAATGCATGAGAGAGAAAAGTTATAGGTTAAACAAGTATTTAGAAACAATACTTAATAAGATCATACTTTCAGAAGATTGAGTGTGCTCTACAGTAGGTTCATAGCAGTCATTTTATCTCCAGTAAATATCACTGAAAATGTCTTTTCTGTGTTTGTTTTAGGAAGTTACAAAAAAGTACTCCATGACATTGTGTTTGGGACAGCTTGTTCCATCCTGGTGTTTCTTGTTTTTCTTCTCAAGGGAAAAGAGTGCATGTTTCACTCTCTCAGTCATCTAGCACCATGCTGGAATATCCTGACTGTGCTGTGGTGAAAGGTTTCCATGGCTTTCTCTATCTGCCTGTTGCTTTGATTCCCTCAGAAACTTACATTTTGTGCTTTGGAGTGAGAACATGCTGTTGTGGTTATTATGGATCTGTGCTCAGTGGCAAATGAAGAGCATAATGAAGAGAGAGCATTTCCCATTTCCTGCCAGATAAGAAAAGAGCTAGGTCTGAGAGACAAATCCATTTTCTGACAGCCTGTTTCCCAAATGTCTTATTTCAAACCTCAGGCAGCTCCAAACTTTTACCTACTGTAAATTGCTTTAATGGACAGATTCAATTGCAACTTAGATTTTGCATTCAGAGTGGAAAAGCTCCCTAAATTAAATGTGGTGGCTCAAACCCTCAGAGGCTGAAAAGGCTGGGCAGGGGTTCCCCTCTTCTCCCCTTCTCCCCCATCTGCAACAAAAGATGACGACCCTGGGGCAGTTTGTGTTTCTACAGAAAATGTCATTTAGCAGATACAGTACTCCATGGGGAGTCAACCTGCATTTTAGTGGCATGTTAGTGATAGGTTGATGGTTGGACTTGATGATCCTAGAGGTCTCTTCCAACCTTAATGATTCTGTGAAGAGCTCAGTGCTCTGTCTAGACTATCTGCAGACTTCTTGACATGAATAAGAGTTGGCCTTTATTGCTTGTTTCATCTCACCCCTGTGTTATGCTTGGATAAAGTCTCATCTGTGAGATAGGGAGAGACTTTCTGGAGATGACTGCTTGTGCAGTGGAGCCTGTGGTCATTCCAGCTTCACAGCAATGTGAGGAAGTAGGTAAGATAGTTGTAGTATGAAAATGGCATGTGGCATTAGTGGGTGGAAAAAAATGAACTACTGCTCATGGTCTGCTTAACAAAGTAATCTCTGTTCATCATTTCTTGTTACCCTTCGACCTCTTGTCACACACTGATATTAAGCCTATTAGGTGAATGAAATGTGTTCTGTAAACTCAGGTCAGTTCTTAATGGACAATAATTCAAATGATGAGACACCTAATTGGTTATAACTTCCTCTAATTGACATGCTTTTCCCAGGACAACTCCAGTGCTCAGACAGCAGGAGCACGGATGTTATTAAGCAGGGCAAGCGTGAAGGACGTCCCACTTTTATATGCCCTGTTTTGTTTCCCTGAATCAGATGCAAGATAACTTTCCTGCAGATAAAATGTCTTTTAGGTCATGTACATATAAACTCCTTCAGCCTCAAAATCAGCCAGAAAATTGCTGCCAACCTTAACTGTGTTAAATTTGCATGCTGTTACAGGCAATGAGCAGGCAGTAAAAGTTAGGTGACACAGCAATGCATGTCTTCTGTCTTTCAAGCCTTGGTCCCAGACTCATTCCTTCCAAGGAGGCTAGTCAGAGACCAGCATTTAATAAAGACTATTTTGTATTTTTCAAATTACCAGAAATTTGAAGCCCTCATATGTGAAAGAGCAGAAAATATTATTTCAGAAGGTACTACTTACAGCAATAACAGTGCAGTGATTTTTTTCTCTGCTTCTAACCCAAGACTTAAGACTGAAAAAATGTTTTCAGGTGACAGCCTGCAGTGATATTGTATGTTAATATACTGCCTTTATTCAAATATAGAAGAATCAATGTTTCTCTAAGTTGGGCAGACAAAAGTAGACATATATTCCTGCAGAGTAGAAAGCTCTCATGAACTTTAAAGTCATTTAAAAAAAAATAACTGTAGCAGCTGTGAAGGTTTTTAGTTAAGGACAGACTGAAAATCTTTTCTGCTTCTCTCTTAGACTCTGTTAGAGCTGCCAAACACTGCAGTCACCTGCCAATGATAAAAGAAAGGCATTTTCCTAATGGGAATCAGATACTGGTTTCGTACACAGGGCAGTCAAAAAGCACAAAAATTTATATACTTCTCTTAAGGCAAGTTTCTGATGATTTATGGTTGTGCCTAGTCCTGAGTTTCTGAAAAGCATTTAGTGTCATTCTTACAGTGTAAAGAAGTTGAATGTCACCTGCTGTTTTTTTTCCTCCAAGTCCCTCTGCCTGCGTGAATATTTAAAATGTGTCTTAATTCCCCCACTTCATATAGGTATGCTATTAATTGAGGGGAAAAATGTTGCTCATTTAGTAGGGTTGCAAATGCACTTTCTTGTGGACTGCATGGACAGATTTTTATCTCCTGTAACGCTCTGAGTTTCAGCCATTTCCTTACTGCAAATGAATAATGAATAAGCTGTGGGTTGAGAGCTAATGGTTCAAGATGAAATCAGCAGCACAGTGCAACGTGGATGATATTCATTTGTCATCTCCATGGAAACAAGTATTTATCAAGGCACTGCAGCTAAGGCTGCAATGAGAGAGGAAGCAGTTGTTGGAATACAGAGCTTTTGCTGAGAAGCAGTTTCAGCAGACAAATTATAGGATTATGGAAGAATCAAGCCTTATTTTTGAAACTGTATTGTTTGTTGCTTTGTTGTTTTGGTTTTGTTTTTTTTAAGAATATGTAGATCTTTCACCTTGGATTTTGTGGTACTTTGAACTGTTGAAAACTACCAGTAGAATAAGGAACAAAAAGTGCAGATGTCCTGGGAAATCTCTCCTCTTCTCACCTCTTGTGTACCTGTGTGCTTGAGGAGCATGTGGTAATTCTGAAGCTAGAATTGTGTGGCCTCCTTGCATCAAAAATAAGGCAGCTTTGTCTCCTGCAGATAATACCATAGAATGGTTTGGGTTTGAAGGGATCTTAAAGATCATGTACTTCCAACGCCCCTGTCATGGGCAGGGATGCAAATCACTAGACCAGGCTGCCCAGGGCCACATTCAACCTAGCCTTGAACACTGCCAGGGATGGGGCATCCACAGCCTCTCTGGGCAACCTGTGCCAGTGCTGAACCACCCTCTGAGTAAAGAATTTTATTTTTTTTTTATATGCTAGCTATAGAAATTTAACTGGATTTGAGAATAAGTGCTGCTTAGCACTGGTTCTACTCTCACCCTAGAATGCCATGTGCCCTCGCTGGAGCATGTGATGACTTTCCTGCTCCACACCTCCCCTGAGTTTGACTGAAGTTTCCACAGCCAGATGAAGTAGTTACTCCTCTTCCTCAGGAACTGGGCCAGGGATAGTTAGGCTTCTTGGAGTGAGGTTAATCAAGACAGGGAGCTGTGTAGTTTGGCATCCAGGTAAAGTCAGTGAGGAATTAGTTCACAGGGCATAGCCAAAACGGAGAGGCATTGGTGCTGGTGAGGATTGTCTCCTGTAAATTATAGATGCATGTTTTGTTCTGTTATTGATTTCTTCTCCACTTTTGTTTATGAAAGTTACTTCTACTGAGGTTGAGTTTTTTATTTTTATTTTTTTTACTTTAAGGGAATGAGCTATTTTGGAGCATGCTCATACCCCTTCCCCCCCCTCAATCAGGAATGTTTGCTCCTAAACCTATATAAGGTCTGCTTATTACCCTTTGCAATTAGTTTCAAAAATCAGTTTAAAAAAAACCCAAACAAACAAAACCTAAAAAACCCAACCCAAAACAACAGCAACCCCAGAAATTTCAACTTGATTTTGCAGAATACTTTTCATGCATGTGGCAGTTGCACAAATGAATCCTACATTTCCTTCCAGAGTGTGACACAGAGGAGCCTTTTTGTGTTGATGGAAATAGTACAATTTACTGGTTAAACAAGGTAGGTATGGTAGTACGTAGCCTGGAATTGATATCCTCAAGCCATGGTGATGATATTCTCCTGTAGTGCCTCTTGTCTCATGTTACTATGGAGAAGGAAGATGCTTCAGTAGAACCTGATGGTTATCTCTGATTGTCAAATGTGTAGCCTCTCTTGTTACTTCCCAAGGGCAGAGTATTCTTTCACTGTCTGAGAGTGAAAAAACGAGATGAAGAGTAAGAAGAGAGACAGCAGAGTGGGAATGAGGTAATTGAGGAAGCAGATAATAATGGAAAGAAGGGTGAGAGAGTGATGTCAGGAGAACGTGAACTGAAAGAAAAAAAATAATCACAGAATCGCAGAACATTCACGGCTGGAAATGACCTCTCAGATCACTGAGACCAACAAAAAAAAACCCCAAACAACCCCGCCAAAAAACCCCACCAAAAAACCAAACCAAACAAAAAAAACCCGCACAAACCACCCAACCCCTGTCCTCACTAGAGCATGTCCTGGAGCACCACATCTACACGTTTCTTAAACACCTCCAGGGATGGTGACTCAAGCACCTCCCTGGGAAGGCTGTGCCAGTGCCTCACCACTCTTTCTGTAAAGAATTTCTTCCTAATATCCAATCTAACCCCTCCCTGTCTCAACTTCAGACCCTTCCCTCTGGTTCTGTCATTAGTTACTAAGGAGAAGAGGCCAACCCCCACCTCTCTACAACCTCCTTTCAGGAGCACCGAAGCACAGAATGGCTGAGGCTGGAAGGGACCTCTGGAGGTCATCTGGTCCAATCCCCTTGCTTTGGCAGGGTCATCTATAGCAGGCTTCCCAGGATGATGCCCAGATGGCTTTCGAGTATCTCTGAGGCTGGGGACTTCCACAACCTCCCTGGGCAACCTGTGCCAATGCTCAGTCACCCTCACATTAAAAGCTGTTTCCTGATGTTCAGAAAAAATGGGAGAAAGTGTGAAAAGCAAATTTCACACTGTGAGGCAAGAATAGCCTTAAGAAAAGCCAAGTTCCTGAATCTGAAATGTCTGAAAGGGAGAGAGGCATTCCCTTGTGTAGAAACAATAGATTTCTCACCCTTAAAAAGTCAGAAGTCACTAGTTTTGAAGTTCTGCCATGAAAGGTCCCTTGAGCATGTAGGAGAGTTCATTTATGGCCCCTTTCCTCCCCTTATTTCTCCATTTATTTGCTGTTTTTCCTCTTAAGCCTGTCAGGATATAAAGATACTGAGGATGAAGCTGTAAGTCTGTTTGCTGGAGAGTGTAAACAAACAAACAAAACCACAAAAACAACAAAAAACCAACCAAACAAAAAACAAACCAAACCTAGTGGATGTTGGGCTTCCCCTGTGCAGGGTAGGGAGAGGAGTGGGCTGTGGCTCTGTGTTCTGGTTTGAGTTAGGTCCCTAAACTGACAAACAAGCTATTCCATTCCATATATGCCATATTCAGTATAAAACCGAGGGTCAGTCCCTGAAACTTCCGACACTAAGCTTGGACAATGGTGTCTCTTAGATAAAGCCTAAGAGCCAAGCAAGGAAGGTGCATGATTAAGCTATTTAGCCCCTAATAGCCGGTACAAAAAAGGAGAGGTTTGGGCCTCCATCCTCCTGGAAGGTTGAGCATTTGATGGTGAACTAGTAACTCTCCTGGTGAGGATCAGCAGCCCAGCTCTGCTGTTGCTGTCTGTTCTTCCTTTGACATCAATCTAAGACTTCCTGAATCCAGTTCCAGGATCCAGGCTCAGAGTCTGATGATTCTCATCTGCCGCTGAGTCCTTCTGCCACAGCATCAGTGGTGATGGTGATGTAGTCGCCATCCAGGACTGTTTGGGTGTGGTATTGGTTTTGCGTATATATATTTCATTTTAATGTTACTGTTTTCATTGAAGTAGTTTAAGTTTTCATTTCCAATCCACAAGTCTCTCTCTCTCTCTGTTAATTTTTTTTCTTTCCTAGAGTGGAGGAAGAGAGGGTAAGAGAATATCTGTGACTGGATTAGTGGTCAGCACAGTCCTAACCCTTGACTCTGTGGCCATCTGCCGCTGAGTCCTTCTGTCCGTGACTGTGTCAGTGGCACTGTCAGTGACTCTGGCCGCCGGCAGCGATCGGGCTAGTGCCGTGGCTGCGCGGAGCTGCAGCTCCCCCGTGTGGACAGCCGAGGGGTGGCAGTGGCTGTGCCTGGTGCCAGGCACTCCGCTCCCCTCCAGCGGCTGTTTCCCATCTCCATTCCCCTCCAGCCTTTCCTGTACGGTAAGGCTGCATTTTCTGAGCGTGCTATCAGCAGGCACCTCTGCTGTCAAGTAAACATTCAAATTTACTAACGGTAACTTTAACGTTAAATAAACTTGTATAAAACCAAGATAAAGCAAGCGAGTTTGTGGCATGTTGCTGTGCTCAAGTCCACAGTGTGTTTGAATTCTGCACTGGGTAATTAAAATGGAGTGAAGACTTCTGGAGCCACTTCAGCTGGAGAAGGAAGTGTTTAGCCTCCTTTAGAAGCAGTGTGGACTTCTCTGAATGTTCATGGATGTTTAGGAGGGAAGGGAAGGCTGCTGCTGGCCATTACAGTGATAGTTCTTCTGAAATTCAGGAGTGAATTTGTTCTGAAGTGGCCACTACTGAATTTAGTAAGGTAGAGAGTAATCTGTGCACAGGAAATATTTCAAAAGATGGCCCAGAAACGTTCTTCTGAGCCTTTAAGTAGAGTTGTTCTGTCTGGAGTAGAGGAAAGACTTTCTCTATCTCTACAACTACCTGAAAGGAGGTTACAGCAAGGTGCACTCAGTCTCTTCTCCCCGGTAGCAAGTGATAGGACAGAAGGAAATGGCTTCAAGTTGTGCCAGAGGAGGTTCAGATTGGGTATTAGGAACAATTTCTTTCCCAAGTGGGTTATTAGTCATTGGCACAGACTTCCCAGGGAGGTGATGAAATTGCTATCCCTGGAAGTGTTAAAAAATTGTGTTGATGTGGTGCTTGGGCATGTGGTTTAGTGGTGAGCATGGTAGTGTTGGGTGGATGGTTGAACTCAATCTCAGAGATCTTTTCCAACTGTAATGATTGTGGCATTCCAAACAGTGGGTGGATTTCCCCCTTCTCCAGTATTTTTACATCAACTTTTGATCACTTGAAAGAAGTTAATACATTACTTGTGTGATCAGGTTACTATCTGCAGAGGCAAGTTCTAATGCAGTCTGGAGGATCTTTAGATATATCTTATGTGTATAGATATTTGTGTTCTTTTCCATTGCTGTGTCTCTATTTCATCCCTCTCCTGCACTAATTTGCAGATTCAGAAAGTTTTGAGACAATTAGGGCTGCCAAGTGAATGTCTTAAAGGTTAACTAGGAAGGCTGTTTTTTACTGAATCTGAGCTTCTGTGCTTGTCAGCAGTGAGATGCTTCTGAAAGGTGATTCAAAGCACTTAAAGTTTTGTCTCTGCTCTTAAAACCTTCTTTTTCCTTCAAAGAACTTCCTGTCCTTGAATTTCATATTTCCCCTTTTAAGGTTTTCTTTTAAGCAACAAAAAGACTTAAAACTGTGGATTCCAGTATCAAGTTGTTAGTGCAGTATCTCTTAAGAAAAGAAAACATCTCATATTTTATCTGAAGCATTACCTGCCCTTGCTGAAAGTAATTAGTAACACTTCCAAACTAATGAAGCCAGTTGGAGTAACTGGAGCCTTGCCATTAATACAAGTGAGAGTGCTTAAACCCTGCCACATGCCTAGTGTTTGTGAATATCATTCAAGGACTCTTTGAAGAGTCCCAGGACTAAAGCTCATAATTGCTTCCATCCCTAGCAGTGTGTCCCCATCTGTGGGCTGTTGTAGTTGGTTCCTTCTTGCTGCTTTTGTCAGACTTGATGATTGTTTTTATTATTATTCTGCACAAATGACCCAGCTGTGATAGTTGGTGAACCCACAGCTCCATTTATGATCTCATGGAGCTAAGATACTACCTTTTCCCTCTTCTTGCTTCTGAATTGGAAACCCAGTTCTTTTAGTTTCTTGGTTAACCAAAAACCAAAACCAACAACCCCCACCCCAAACCAATATACAAACAGCAAAAAAACCCCAAACAAACAAACAGAAAGCAGCTTTCCAGACAGCCTACTCCAAGCCTGTAGTGTTGCTGTGACCAAAGTGCAGGACCTCCTTTCACAGTTTACAGCTGAGCTAAAGATCACAGTTTAAATACTAAAAAAAAAAGTTCTACCAAAATAGAAGGAGGTCTGAATAAATTATGCTCTACATCATTGAGCTAGAACTTTCTGATGTGCTTGAAAAAGCTTCTCTTCACCTCCTATTGCAACACTAATTTAAGCTTTGTTTTGCTGGCCTGGATTTATTTGAAACTTTGACTGCATCTTATTGTTTAGCTCCTTCTAAGCAGATTTCTTTTTAATTCTCAAACCTTGGAGTAGTCACTTGTGACTCTATTACTGCTTGTAAAATCCTTTTTTCAAGTGTCAATTTGATTTTTTTGCTTGCTTTCTTTAACGTTAGCACTAATCCTTATGATTCGCATTATATACATGGATTTTTTACACTGCTTGTTTTTTTCACTTGCTAGATTTAGTAATGTCCCAGAACCTGCTGTACTGAAAGCTTCACAAGCAATAATCTGTGTTACAGTAAGAAACATGGACCTGAGAGAGCATGCTTCAGAAATCTGAACAGTTATAACCAGCCTGCCTGTCTAGTGGAGACACTGCTCTTCTCAAGGTGTCCTTTCCACAGAGCTGGGCTTAAAATTCCAGATTTTTGTGATTATCGCTTGTGTCTGCTCTTCTTTCATCCTTAAGCTTTTAAACTGTTACACATCATAAATTTTTATGAGCTAGATTTCTCTCTGTGCTTTTACTACCTTTGCTGCTCCATCCCAAGGAGTCAAAGCTCTGTGAGAATGGCTTTCCAGTGATGAGAATCACTCCACCAGAGTCCACAGCACACATGTAGACCATGTTTATGTTGCTTGCTAATTTTTCTGAAGGACACTCTTTGTTGATGAAATAGCTTGAATTTAGAGCTGTTACTAGGAAGGCAAATTCTCTGATTATTTTCCAAGAAATGCTCTTGGGGAAGTAGGTTATTTGAACAGTGGCTTTACTAGATAGATACTTATATATTAATATTCATGTTTATTTAACATGCGCTCTCATCCATCTTGTTAACATCTGTTGTAATAATGGAAACTATTGCCAAATAGTTTCAGGAGTGATGGTGATGAGCTAGCATGCATCTGAATGTCTGTTTGGATTGGGCTTGAGATTTATTGTCCATACTCTGCACTTGGAAGAAAGGGAATCTCTCAATTTTTCACATTTCTTGCACATGAAGAGCTTTAATAGTTGAATCATTTGATCTGGTTATTGAAAGGAGATTACTCTTGTTGTTCAGGCCAACTGATGCTCTGGAATTTGAGGAAGGTTTTGCATTTTCTGCTCTTTCATTGCCCTTATCCTTACATGCAATGCTACATTATCAGCATACTTCTGTTGGTTTTGTACTGGTTCCAGCTGCAGTGTGCAGTCAATGACTTGTTGAAACCTTGACATCTGTTTTCCCTTTCCCTCCTTTTTTCTTTTTTTGTTTAGAAGTCAACCATGTCACTCTTTTTCAGTGTTGCATGCTGAGCTTTAACTTAGTGTGTGTATCTAGCAGAAGGCATCGTACATCTCAGTTAGGTTCCAGACAGTCTACAGTGGAGTGATGTCCTGCATGCTTGTTATTAATGATTATGCCTGAAAGAAATGCAGTTTACAGCAGCATTAGCACCAGAGTCCACCATTAGTCAGCAAGCTAACATGAGAACATCATGTCACAGGCACTAAGGTGATGCCTGCCTTGTAAGCACTGAGGCTTTGGAATTAAAATGCTTTCAAAGAAGGAAAAATAAGTCTCCCAGCTCTAAATGTTTTGGGGTGTCTCTATGTTATTTCACAGTCCATCAGCTATTTGAATTACTGGTGGAAATCTGGTCGTGTTGCAGGCAGCATGTGTGATAGGTTCAGTACAGGTATTAATACATCTTGCAAATTCTGTGTTTCTACCTGCTTCTGCAGCGTACACTCTCTCTCTCTCACAAGAACAAGCAAGCCAGAAATATTCTCACATTTGACAAAGACATCTGAATCCTAAGATCACTTCAAACAAAACAAGTTGCCCAGAGGAGGTGGTGGATGTGCCATACCTGGAAACATTCCAGGTCGGGATGGATGGGATTCTGAGCAACCTGGTCTAGTTGGAGATGTCTCTGCATCAGGTTTGGACTAGATAAGCTTTAAAGGTTCTTTCCAACCCAAAGTATTTTATGATTTTGTGAAAGGAAATCTTTTCTTTCTAGGAGGTTTTCTAGGAACTGCCTCTTTGAATGCCACCAAGTTGACATGGTGTTTCTGACTTGGATGCTTTCAGAATGATCTGGAGACTCTAACCTTGACCTTTTCACGTACCAGTCAGTGATGCATATAATACAATTTCTGTTATAGAGGAATTTGCAGGATCTAAAGCAAAATTACAAATGGAAAATTTCCATCTGGCTTTGGATCCGGACAACTAGTACATTTTATTCAGATTAGTGGTGTCTCCTGCAGTCTCCAGGTGAAGACTGTTTGATCTCCCAGTGTCTCAAAAAAGTGATTGCAGCTTGCTGCCACAATTCTCAGCTGGAAAGGCAGAGAGCAGCATCTGGCCAGGCAAGGAGAGCAGGATCCAGCTTTTATAGCTTCCTGCTGAGCAGAACTTTGCAAAAATAAGCAGTCCTCTAGAAAAATACATAGTGGACTGTGGTGAAAAATTAATCAAGTGCTTCTGCTCTAAGAGTTAATTCAAGGACTCATGCTTGCTTTATAGAATGTGTTTGATAGATCTCTTACTTGAAAATGGAAATAAGAGTATTGCATGCATTGAGGGAAAATGCTGAGAGTGCCTTTGGTTGGAAGACTGTATTGATTCAAGGAAAAATTGCATTCAGAAGGCTTCACTGAACTGCAAATATTTGGAAAAAACAGATTTGGGGGGAAAATAGATCAAGTGTAGCTTATTTTTCAGTTTTATGAATGGAAAGTTTGCAAGATTTGGGGTGAAATACATGAAAATTACTTCAGAAATAGCAGACCCACTAATTGCCCTCAAAGGAAATGAGCTAACATAATGAATTTATTAAACACAATGAGCATGACTGAGTACAATGTTTAATTTCATCTAGCACTAGAAGCTTACCCTGAAAAATACTTTTATCTTTACTTTAAAAAGACATTTCCTTCTTCTCTCTAAACCTGTAATAATAATTCCCACAAATTGGCACCTGCCTGCTTTTTTTCTTTTGACTGAATTCATTTCACTTAGCTGGTCTCTTCCCCCTCATTTGCCTGCTTTAAGAAACTAGAAAGATAAATTAAATCAGCAGCTAAAATTTGTCATGAAATGTGAACAGTGAAAATTCAGGATTGGTTTTTGTTGCTTGTTTTAGAAACTTTACACACAGACATGAAAAATCTAGTCCAGTGCTCTGCTGATGACTGCAAATATAAACAGAACTTTTTGAATATATCTGACACAATATTCTACAAAGTAACATTATTCCAACCAATTTTTTTAAAAAAAAAAGCATCTTCACTTGATTGATGATTGAATAAACCTCATTTTCCTACCACATGGTCTTCAAATTGTGTGTTCTCTGTTGGTAAGAGGTTTTGTCATTCAAAGGTCTTCTTTAGCCAAGGAGCTCTCAAGTGTCACTGCTTTTTGAAGAACACACTGCCAAATGCTTGAGATAGTTTAAAAGACTGCTCTGAAACCAGCAGCTTTTGTTCAGGTCCAGTTGCAAGAGTACAGTGATTTGAATGCAAATAAGGACAAATAAAAGAGTCAGAGAATATTATCCATACCTGTTAAGTGGATGAACAAGCTTCCTTAGGATTCTTCACTCATTAGATCATAGGCAACATGTTCTGTGCTTAATTTTTCTCTTCCTGAGTATCTAATGGTAGAATTCAGTAATAATGACTGATAGGACAAGAAGAAATGGCTTCAGGTTGCACCTGGGAGGTTCAGATTAGATATGAGGAATTTCTTCACCAAGAGGTTATTAGGCATTGGCACAGGCTTCCCAGGGAGGTGGTGGAATCACCATGCCTGGAAGAGTTCAAAAACCATGTAGGATGTGGTGCTTGGAGCCATGGTTTAGTGGTGAGCATGGGAGTGTTGGGTGGACAGTTGGACTCTCTGATCTCAGAGGTCTTTTCCAACCATCATGATTCTAGCATTCTAACAACTTTGAAGGAGCACATCGGGGCATGGTACTGAATTTATCTTTTTTTCAGCAAAAGACAACTTATACAGCTGTATAAATTCTTTCCCTTCTACATGAATATTCTGCAATTCAGATACGTTTCAACAGAAGTTCACAGAGTTGTGTGAAGTAGTATCATGTTTTTTCCTGGTAGTTGCTTGCAAATGTTTTTTCTAGTCTTTGAAACTGTTTTAGTACTTCTGACAAGTCTTTGCTCAAACACCTAAACTCAAGGAAATTTTACTTTGCTTCGCAATCAGAAATTAGAGTAATATTGATTTCTTGGTTCTTAGGATTATGTGAATATACAATTTACTCTTGAAATAGTTGTCAGTTGTTTGGCTGACAATATAGGAGGGCTGTTGGAGTCTGCACTTTGTGTGTTTGACCACTAAATGGTAGTGTTGTATTGTAGCTGAAAAAGGAAAATATGTGAATATGGCAGAGAAAAACAACCTATTCCAGATGTAGTTGAGCTCTGCCATCAAAGGCTCAACTGTTTTTCCGTTGGCCCATTAATTAAATTTGCTCTTAAATCAGCCATTCTCTTAGTGTTTGGTTGTTCTGAAAAACCATTCTGTGTTTTAACATTGATTTATTTCAGAACTTGAGAGGAGGTTTTTTTCCTCTCTGTCCCTTTACAGGCTGTGTTCTGCTGTTGGAATTGCTCATCACAAGCAAGATAATCTCTTGTGCACTTGGCATGGGATTACCCATGGTAGCTAGCAGGATTCAGTTTCCTTCAGTGCAAATGAAGACTATAAGTGATGTGGCCAAGAAGCCCTAAAGAAACTCTACCAAGAATTGTGTTCTTCTGTAGATAGCATGAACCTGCAGTGCTCTCTAGTTTTGGAAGAGCAAAAGCTCATATTTTGTTGGTCTTTGACCATTAGAGGATTGAGTGAAGCTAGTAAAGGTATTTTTCACCCTATATATAACTGCAAGATAAGAAATACTCTTAGTTGCTTTGGATGGACTGGAATGCTACAAGGCAAGAACTGGATAGTTAGAGAGATTAAGGTTTCAGTAATAATAGCAAAATATTTGAGAACCTTTTCATATAGGGAGTTAAGGGGTAAAGTAGTATCCTAAATTTAGGATGTAAATAAAGAGAGGAACACACTACGATTATGGGTTTGGGAAGCCAGCAGAGTTTTACAGCTTATATTGTAGGCTCTGAAGCTGGAAATATAGAAGCTGTAGAGTTTCCTGATGACTGTAATCAGGCACATAGTACAGAATAAGAGGAAGGAGTCAAAGACTAAGCGACTCCAGAAATGAAAGAGTGCTTTGAAACTGAAAAGAAAAGCATTGATTGCAGTCTTTGCAAGCAGCAGAATAACTAAATATGGTACTGTGAAAACCAGAAGGGAGATTTCCACAGAAATTATGTGGGTCTGATAAGTCTCAGTTAAATTGAGAATCAGCAAAAAGCATTTCAGGAAAAGGCTGCTGCTGAATTTGCAAAAGCTCTCTTGTAGTGGATTGATGGACAGATTGTAAAGAACTACAACTTAATACCTGTGGAGCACTTTGGAGAGAGTTGAAGAGGAGGAGGTAGGGGGGATGGGATGGAATTGTGTTGCCAGAGTGGTATAGCTAGGGTAGAGAGTGAATGGAAAGCGTGTGCTCAAAGAATTCCTATTGAAGGGGAGAAAATGGAGGATGGTAGAAGAAGAAATGAGACCTTGGGCAAGATACATTGTAGTGTGTAAAGCAGAGAGCTGAGTTTTGAAGAGAGAACTGAAGTGAGAGGACAGCATCAGTGTTTTAAGTTAGGAGCTGGCTGCAAGAACATGTGTCAGTGCTGGACACTTTCAGAAGTAAGAGATGCAGAGGGAAAAGAACTTCTAGTGCACTGCAGGGCTTGAATAGTGGAGTGAGGGAACAAAAGAAGTAATGGAGTGGTTAGAAAACTGGAGGGCAGCAAGCTGATATTTGGCACAGGAGATGCAAAAGTAGGTGAAAGGAGGAGATGCTTACTGTAGGGCCACTCTACAATGTTCCTCTTTCCCATATGAACATGTGTTATCCTGCTCCACCATGTGCTAGTCAGTGCAATTGTATGTTGGTGCAGCTGTCCTAGTAACATAACATTTAAGGAGGAGTCATTTTTGGGTGTGGATAGGAACCATGATCTCATTGCTCTTGTCCTGTCCACTATGAAGCAGTTTATGACAGGAAGAGTTTGAATTGGCCATGTTAGTTGTTTCCACAGAGATACCTTCCATGAAACTGAACATTAGGGCTTCTCAGCTTTGCATCCATGCTTAAGCCCAGGTCCTCAAATTCTGTAACAAAGAAGCTTCTTTATTAGTTTTAAATTAAAACTGTTTGGGTCTCATCTAATGTTTTAGGCCAAGGTATAGCAGATTTAGTATATCAGAACTGCCAAGTTTCTGTTGTCTTTAGATAGAATTTAAAGAATGAATTGAGTGTTTTTAAATAGATTTATCACAAATTAAACACCTTCCTCAAAAAGGTGGTGATGATACAATTGCAAAACCCAGGATCTTAGTTTAGATTGATTTTTCTTTTAAGCATGCCATCATTTAGTGCACCATGGGGAAAAAAAAGTAACCAGAGGATATTGAGTAGTGCATAAAACATAGTGTGGAAATGTTTTCTTGTCCCTCCATACTAACTAAGAAAGAAAAACATTTTAACTGAGCAAAATCACTGAGTGATTTATTTGCCAAGTCTTAGTTGGATAAGATCATAAAGGCCAAGCTGCATGTAACAGAGAATGGATGCTGGTGAATACATAAATTGGAGAAGTAGACTGATAACCTCATCTTCCACAATTAAAAAAAAGTAGAGTAACCTCTGTATTAGTGACAGAGGGAACAAAATGAAAAGAAGTCAGTCCTGAGCCAGTGGTGATCAATAGGCAGGTGAGGCAGAAGGTGTATGTGGGGCAAAGCACAATTCCCCTGGGACTGAGGGTGATGTCTTGCTTTCTACCTACTCCTATGGAGCAGCAGGACAGCAAGCTATTTCTGCTGAGTTTGGGTATGAGAGTTGATATGTTTCTAACTATGATAGTGTCTTGTGCTCATCTAATTTGAGGGGGGGACACATACCTACCTCAGAGGCATTAATCTGCAGTGTGGCCTCCCAAGGCAGTTGGTAAAGATGAGTTCCAGGCAGTTTGAAATTCCTGCAGCAACACTTTGCTTTACTGGAACCCCTCTGGTAACATCTCCTCTTCGTTTACAGAGGGCACTCTTGTAATGAGAATCTCATGTTAAAATGGTCTTATTCACTGAAAAAGGTCCCACAGCTTGATGATGCAGTTGTCACCATGGAGATTTCACTCCAACAGAACAGAACAAATTCAGTGCTGTTCAACTTTGAAAATGTGTAGCAGGTTGCTCCCAGTGCCTTCAGCTAAAGCCACCACCTGAGGAGAGAACTTGGATCACAAGCTGGAAGAGGAAGTACATATATGCACATGATAAATTATATTTTTGGTAGATGACTGGATCAATCTGTGTGTAATGACAGATAAATGTGAAGGGGCATGAATAGAAGCCTCAGAGCCTAAGCCAACAGGAAGGGAAAGAGACTTGTCTTATACTTGAAGGGAAATACTCAAATGTGATGCTCTGTGAATTCCTGTTGAGGTCTAATTCCATTCCCTCAGAAAGGATGTTTCTTGCTGTTATCCCATAGTCCACACAGACTGGGACCAGTTGAGGTTGCTCAAAAAAAAACCCACAACAACAAAAAAAAACACCTCAGCACAAAAAAAGAGCTTTGATATCAAATTTATTTAGAAACAAGTATTTTTCTTTCCTCTTCTTGGAAGCTTTGTTGATATGTTTGGATTTATAGTTTCACAACACTGTCCTAAAGAGCAATTACACCATTATAGAATAATTAATTTCTGTTTTTCCTGAAGCCATGAAATCCTGCTGAACGAGTAACTGTTGTTTTACTGAGCTTTCTGCTAAGGGAATTTATACACAGTGAGGAAAACATTACAAAACTGAACAAAGCATTGGGAAAGCTAGTATGGGAAGCAGCCATATATTGGCTGGGAGGTAAATGCAGTAATGTAGAAGGTCCCTTCTGGTAATTCTAAGATTATGAAGTTAAACAAGACTATATTTGTACTTATACAAACAACTTGTGGAGGACTTGGGGGTACTGAATATGAACCAGCAATCCTAGGAAGTCAATCACATCCTGGGCTTCATCGAAAGAAGTGTGACCAGCAGGTTGAGGGAGGGGATTCTCCACATCTACTCCCCTATGGTAAGATGCCACCTGGAGTACTGCATCCAGCTCTGGGGTCCTCAGCAAAGTAAAAACATGGACCTGTTGAAGGAGGTTCAGAAGCAGCCACAAAAATACTCACAGGACTGGAACCCCTCTCCTGTGATGAAAGGCTGAGAGTTGGAGTTGTTTGGCCTGAAGAGAAGGTTTTGGGGAGATCTTACTGTGTCCCTTCAGTGCTTAAAGGGACCCTATAAGAAAGATGGGGACAAACTTTTTAGCAGGGCCTGTTGTGATAGGACAAGAAGTAATGGCTTGAAACCAAAGGAAGATAGATCCAGACTAGAAATAAGGAAGAAATGTTTTGCAATAAAGGTGGTGAAGCACTGGCATAGGTTTCCCAGAGAGGTGAGAGATTACTCCTCCCTGGAAACATTCAAGGTCCCTTTGAGTGTGGCTCTGAGTAACCTGATCTAGTTGAAGATGCTTATTGCAGGGAGGTTTTGGACTCAATGACTCTTAAAGGTCCCTTTCAACCCAAACTATTCTGTGATTTATAAGCTGTGAGGGAAATCTATTGCTGTCATGAGACTTCTTACTGGCTGCCAGTGGTAGATGGCAGTGAAATCAGTTCAGGATCTAATCTGGGATGTTCCTGCATGAAGCAATAGATAAAGAGTAGGGAAATGGATAAAATAAGTGCTGCAGAGGTGGTCGTTAGTGGAAAATGTAGTTTAAGGAGGAAAATAGAGGAGAAAACATCAATAAAGATCAAGTTATATCTTAAAGCGGGGCTTTGTTTTATTGGAAAAATCAATCAGAGGCAAGAAAAAAGTGAAAAATAGTAGATTGGAGGTGTTGTGATCTCCCTTGACATCTGAAGAACTAAAGAGCCTAGGAATTAAGCACTGAGGCTGAGTGAACCAGAAGTAGCAGGAAAATGAAGAACAGTTCTGTAATAAAACTCATAAAACTTGACACCAAATTAATGAGTCAGAGTCCTAAAACCATGAGTCATTCAAACACTGAGGTTTTTCCAGGGATAAAGGTTTTTGGTTGAGGTTTTTTTGTCTTTTTCACTGTTAGGGAAATGGTAATCAAACTCAACATGAGATTGTTTCAGGTTCAGCTTCCAAATTTCCCACCTAGCTGGCTGTGGGATGAAGTCTAGAAGGCACTTGTTGCTGACTCTTTGTCTGTCCTCTCCTTTGGGATACTTTTTCCCTACCAACCTCAATTACCCCTCTGCTGCCCTTGATGTGTGTTCCTACTTTACAGCCTCTCTCTTCTTCCCTTTACACCTCATGTTTTCCTTTTGCTATCCTTCTTTTCTCTTTCTTTTCAGAAGATGCATATACCCACTTATCATTTGAGCTGCTCTTATGTCCTTTTGCATCTTGTTTTGGTTTACCACCTCATTTTTTTTGTCCTTTACTTCAAGCTCTCCAACAGCCCTGTTGAGGTGCCTGAGGGGTTTCTCATTGCTCATCCAAAACAGTGTTCAATTTTGAGTCTAATGAAGTTGTTATCCTAGTATCTTTCTGTGCATGGGTTTGGTTTAAAACATGAATTCAAAAAGGTCAGAATGTAGCCAGAATACAGAAATCATAAAAGATTTCATCTGTAGCTTTCATTTCATTTCATGCTTTTAGAGAAAGAATTGATTCAGTCCTTCCTCATCCTTCCTTTACCTCCCTCTTCTCCCTCTCTTCCTCTTGCTTTTCTCTCCCTTCCTTCCTTCTCTGCTTTTGCACCTCCTCTACACCACTACTGACTGCTCTTTCTCACTCGTGGAGAGAGAAGAAAACCAGGTGATGGCTCTACAAGCTGCTATCTCAGGTCATCTGTGGTCCAAAACATGAACCATAATTTCTCACATCTTTTGTAGACAGAAGAAAGAAGATCTCCATAATAAAGTTGTCAGCTTCAAAGGGGTGAATATTAAGAGCTTATATGTTTCAGGCCAGTCAAGGGAAAACAAAAGGCTCATTTCTCATTGCTTCCAGGTACTCAACTATTTAAGAAAGGGAAAGTGAAGGTAACTTTAAAGGTGGCCATGTCTGTGCTCTGGTGCAGAGCAAGTGCTGAGGCTGGGCTGGGTGCTAAATTTGCTGCTCTACTCCTTCTTCTTCTTCTGGGACACAACTGATGTGCTTCATGCTCCTCCAGCAGCTGTGATTGCCTGGCCTGGCTGAGGCCCTCTGTCCCCTATGGGCTTCTAGCACAAGTGCCACAGCATCTTCTGCTGAGATACCAAATAATTGGAGGTTCTTTCTCACAGACACCTGTGTTTCCTGCTTGAAAGGCATGGGGGATTCCTGTATTGTTTACTGGGAAAGGATTTGGGGGAGTTTCAGCCTGAACAACTTGTTCAGGTGACCTTAGGCATGACAAATTCTTCTCCCTCTCTTCTGTTTTGCAACAGTTATGTACATGTCAGCTAGGCTTTTTCATGTGGCTTGTATAGAGCCCAAAGACTGTGATCAGTTTGCTTTGCTGCTTGCCTTTCTCAGCACCAACACAGAGGATTTTAATGCCTGAGACTCCCTGGCTTTTGGTAATATTACTATTGTTTATTCCTTCACCTACCAAGTGTAAGAGAGACACCATTAACTCTAAATATCACCTCTTTGCCAGAAGCTTGTTGTTTGCAAGTGTCACAGTATATGTAGTACCAGGTGTGATGGTAGAAAACATGCATTCTTTCAGTTTCTTTTCACTTAAGGTGTATGCTTGACTCCTTTTTGCATGGACTTTATTTTGAGAAACTTTATTTTTGTAAACTTTATTGGAAGAAACATCCCGGTGGAATGTGGAAGATAAAAGCTTAATTGTGAAAAAGATGATGGTGATGGATTTTGTGACTTGAAAACAACAAAAATGTTCAGGGAAGCTTTTGTAATTCAGTATTTTAGTTTTTTAAATTGACTAATTTTAATGTTGATCATGTGTAACAGAGCACACTGGTCTCTTAAGCACTGACACAGTCCAGTCTGGGTGATACAAATCCTTGATCTTCTAAACCATAACTGTTAAGAAGCTGTGTTCTGCAGAAGTGCAAATAAGTAATAAAAAGCAGGTCCTGTTGCTTAGCTGATGGCTGAGTGTGAATAGAAAGTGCTTGCAGATTTCTCTCTAAAAAAAGCCTGGCAGGTGTTGCTGTGTATTTGTTTGATGCCTTCTGGAAAAGGCTCTTCAGTGTCTCCTCTGAGGAGCATGATCTGGGCAGCAGAGGTGGGCCAGGGTGCTGAGACTGAAAGGGTGGAAAATGCAGACAGTGAAGGACACCTCAAAGCTTTCACTAAATCATAGCAAAAGATACTGGAAACCTGAAGAGAAGTTAGCTTGGGGCAGGAGGAATGAGTTTGGAGGGAACCTAGAGTCTTCCCATGAGCTTTCTAGGAGCTAGAATTGTAATTCTCAAACCAATAAAATCTCAGGAGGCCAGAGAATCTGTAAGAAGTGGATGTAGTTTTACATACAGAGTAGAGAACAGAATGGAGAAAAGACACATGTATAAAACCACTAAATTATAAGTGGGTTTAATAAAACCCAAAGATGTCTAAGTACAAATTATTTTTCTGTAGTGCTAATCCTGTTTTCTTTCTTATTTGCATATAAATTGCACTGATTGAACCTGAGATGCTTTAAATATTGGTGTAGTTGAGCCTGGTTAGGTGTTGCCACCTCCATTTCAATGTCTTGTCTAGGCTTGAAGGAAACACTTTTAACTGGGTAGAGGCAAGCATTTTTGAGTTTTGTTAAATCCATACCATTTTTTAATTAATATATGAATTTATACAAATTTTCATCAAGCTTGTTGTCAAAATAGCTCAACTTTCTGCCTAGAGTTACTTATTTGTTCAGTTCTAATACTCAGTGTAGTATCAGAACTAGTATAAACAGAAACATAAAGGTTATCACTCCCCAGAAGTGTGTCAAACTTGGGAGGCAAACAGGAGATCACAGGATGTTTAATGTCATTCTGCAAATTAGTAGTTTTGTAGATGCTGTGGGAGAGGTGGCAATTTCAGAGGAACTTGAATGAAGGGAAGAGATGTTTGAAAGGTTGGTAGGAGTATGGGGTGGGAAGCTAGGCAGGATGTGTCTTGTAGACCAAAAAAAAAGCACATAGGAAGTGAGTGAGTTTATAGAAAGGCTGCTGAGGCTGATATACTCATAGAACATAAACTGAGTAGGAACATGGTAAAAAGCTCCATGAAGTATTTACATTATTGATGGTGCTGTTAAGATGACAATGGTGGCAGGAATAGAGTTGTGGTGGACCTGAATTTATGTGCATTGCTTAAGGAAAGGATAATTTGGGGAGTACCTTTGTCCCTTTTTTGGGGTGTTCATTTAATCTAATTTTTCTTCTCTGTTTCCTGTATTTTTCTTTTTTTATTTGCTACTGTTCTATCTTTAAAATAGTTTTAATGACAAATCTTATACTGCAAGCAAGTCACAACATGTGCCACTATTTTTTCTTCCTGAAGATTATTCTAGTATAGAGTCTCATAACTGTTGTAGATGACAAAGCCTTCAGACATGTTTTTGGGCAGCATGATATTGATTTTGTAAGCTCTAGAGACCAGTCACTGCAGGTTGAGGGGGTGCTGGGTTTTATGCCAAAGTTGGACAAAATCTCATTAGCTTCTTCTCTTAGCTGTGCTTTTATGGGCTTAAAATGCTGACTTCCCTCCTTCTCTGCTTCAACTGGGCTGTTCTCAACTATTTTTTGTCAATTTTTAGAGATTCTTTGTGTTACTTTCCTGTTTGTAGACTTGAAATTGTATTTGTGAAATTATCCTGTTCAAACATTAGTGCCCTGTTTTATTACAAAACATTATGTGAAAAGTAAGCGAACATGCCCTTTTAAAATCTTCTTGTAAATGTGAAACAAGAACAGAGTTTACTAGGAGTCTTTGTATTTTTTTAAAGGTAGACAGATACCTAATTTGTTTTTAAAAATTTTTAAAACCAGGATCAGTCAGTCCAAAGTCAGGTTTTGGAAAAGTTAACTGAATATTACTAAAAATAATCATATGAATGGGAACATTAAACTGTTAAGTAGTGCCTTGTGAGCTAGAAGCTGTTGTAAGGAAATCATAGAATGGTTTAGGTTGCAAGGGACCTTTAACTCACCTGCATAGAGCAGGGACATCTTCAAGTAGATGTCCAACCTGACCTTGAATGGTTCTTGGGATGGGGCATTTATCACCTCTCTGGGCAACCTGTTCCAGTGTTGCACCACCCTCATTGTAAAAAATGTCTTCCTTTTACCTAGTCTGAATCTACATTTTAGTTTAAAACCATTACCCCTTGTCCTGTCACAACTAAAAAGTTTGTCCTTTAACTACTGAAAGGCTGCAGTAAGATTTCTCTGGAAATCTCATATATGGACATAAAACTACACCAACATAATCCTGACTATTCATATTTGGGCATAGAAAGGAAATGATCCTTTTATTCATTATTAGAAGAGTCATTTCCAGCTCCCCTGATTGTTCAGCTTGGTGACTTCAAAGAGTCTGCTGGCAAAGAGGAAAAGTGTGTGGTGGAGACTTGGTTCCCCCTGATGAATTTCATTCCTTGTCAGGGAGATTTTAGTGAATTAGCTACATTTTGTTCTGCATGGAGATTACAAAACCATAGCCTTGTTTCTACCCAGTCAAAGGATAGAGATGTGGGCACCAAACCTAATTAATTACCTACTAACTGCTGAATGGTACCTTGTGCGTAAACACAAAGCATTTACCTCATCCCCCATTGATGCATCATGTAATAAATGTGACACTGGTGGCTTTTTGTCTTATCTCTCTCTTCCTGCACTGTCCATAAAAGTGTTTCTAGCTTGCAAACAGATGGTTAGGGCACGGCTTTGAAATTTATCTGGAGCTGAAGCCCTGTTGATTCCATTAAAAGTGAAGAGTTTTCATCCAGGTGGAAACAAGGAAGGATTTATTGTTCTTCCAATTCTGGTGATGAGCTATTTCACACAATGATATGCTTTCCCTTTTTTGCTTGCAGGTGATGTGCCTTCAGGATTTCTTTGGCGACGACGACATTTTTATTGCATGTGGACCAGAAAAGTTCCGTTACCAGGATGATTTCTTGCTGGATGAAAGTGGTAAGAAGATGTATTTTTGGCGTGTTTTCAACCAGAGCAGAGGCCAGAGTTCATGCTACTCATGCTAATTAAGCCAAAACTGTTTTGCCTAAATTGATTTCAGAAAGAGTACAAAAACTTTTATGCTTTATATTCTGAATACTGAAAATAAGAGGCAACTGAAAGCAAAAGGTAAAGCTGCTGAGGGAAATGTATCTGCCTCTATAGCATAGAACTTTACTTCAGCCCGAGTTTCATCTCCCAGAGGAAACAGTCATGTGTTTGGTGAACTTTTTTGCAAGGTCCATCTTAGCATTTTGTCCTTTTTTCTCTTTGTATTTATTCTGCTTCTTGATCACAATCTTTCAGCCTCACAGTTGAGAGTTAGATAAAGCTTCATGGGTAAAATGATACAGGAAGGTAGGTACAATTCTTTATGGAAGATAAATATAATCAGCAAATGCAGACAGTGTCAGCTGAGACAGTTCTCTGTTTTGTCAGAGACTGACTAATACAATAATGTAATCAGTGTACATAATCCTCTAAAGAAAATGCAATACATGGTTGCTTTGCAAACACTTTTATTGTTACAAAGAACATTCCTAATGTAGTAAGAAAAAACCCTATAAACTTTGTGTAGTTTAGCACTTAAATTTTTGTGTAAAGCAAGACCCAGCAAAGGTTTTATTGCTCCTGCACACTCTCTTAGTCCAGAGTATGTTTGTAATCCATTGGTACCAACTCCTCTCATATCTTTTTGAAATGCCAAGTGTCTTAAAGAAGAGCTGACTGAAAAATCATTCAGAAAAGAGCTTTTTACAGTAATAACTACTTCATAGTCATCATGTGCCTGTTGAACTTCACCACTTCGTCCCTGGTTTTGATGCAAATATGCATTTAAAATGGAAGATGTTGCAGTTGTATTTCCCTGAGTAACCTGTGAAACTGGAAGGCTCCTTTGGTTTACCTGGACCCAGATAAATGATCCATTAGCTTGTGTAGGAGAAGAGGAAGCCAACTTGCATTGTGAGCTGAAGAATGAGTTTGAAAAGGGAGGCATCTTTGCTGTTGGACAAGGGAATGACATTTTGTATCAGGCACAGACAGAAGCAAGCAAACATTCCACCTTCCTCTAGAGGACTTTATAATATGGAAATAAAAATCATAGTGCACCAGATTTGCTCTTCAGAATAATAAAAGGTTGTATTTGTCTCTAAGGTAGAATATACTAACCATGGAAAAGTAACTGTAGCCATTTTTAGAACAGGAATTAGGATGGTAAGAGGGACATGTTTAGGCAGCTAGGGAGTTTCCAGGGTGGCAGTGCAGCCAACATGGCTGTCCTTGCCTCTAATGACAGGACAGCCAGGTAGCTGTTGGAGCATGTCCAGAGAAGGGCAACAAAGCTGCTGAAGGGTCTAGAGCACAAGTGTTGTGAGGAGCAGCTGAAGGAACTGGGGTTGGTTAGTCTGGAGGAGGCTCAGGGGAGACCTTCCTGCTCTCTACAACTCCCTGAAAGGAGGTGGTAGTAAGATGGGACTCAGTCTCTTCTCCCAGGTAACGAGTGCTAGGACAAGAGGAAATGGTTTCAAGTTGCACCAGGGGAAGTTCAGATTAGATATTAGAAAAAATATTTTCCCTGAGAGGGTTATTAGGCGTTGGCACAAGCTACCCAGGGAGGTGGTGGAATCACCATCCCTGGAAGTGTTCAAAAACACATGATACTTGGAGATGTGGTTTACATGTATGTAACATGTTGGTACCCAACATGGTAGTGTTGGGTGGATGGTTGGACTCAATGATCTGAGGTGTTTTCCAACCATAATGATTCCGTGAGAGTTGACTGCCTAATCTGGGCTTGCTTGTGTCCCTTATCTGGAAGATGACACTGGTTGCTGCCTGGTTTCTCCTCACAGGACCCTGCAGCACTTTTTCCATACTTGACTCAGGGAGAAGTGCTAAGCAGCACATTTGGCTAAATCCGTTTTTGAACTACATAGCTCTTTTCTGCAGGTCTTGTGTCAAAGTACAGACATAGCTTGACTCTGCCTAGTCCTTATTTTTCTGTCATAGCATCATCTCTTTGAGAAAGCACTATCTTTCTCTGGAACATTGGTATTTAAAATGATATTATGCTGAGCTGAATGAAGAAAAAAACCTAAAACTTATATTCTAGACTGAAAATACAATTTTAGCAATTTGTTGTGGTATTTGCTTTTCTGCTAGTTAAAATTCAGAGAACATTGACTACAGCAATGAGGAAAGAGCAGAAAATCAGACTCCAGACTATGTCTAATTCCTCTGTGAAGTTTACTTCAACTTTGCCCTCTATTTTAGGGGAAGTTTAGTATCAGAAAACTTGTTCAGGTTGCTTGCTATTAATAGCTGATGTACCAACTGATATGGATCTTGTCAGCCTTCTCTTGAGGTAGGAGCAGGATTTGGAAAGAGAATTAAAAAACAACTGAGCTTTTAGCTCATTTTGCTTGGCAAGTAAATGTGTGTGATCACACCATGTGTCTGTGTTCCTTCTGGTTAATGTAAGAACACCAAAATTATTAGTAAGTGCTGTCCAAGTGTGCAAGGCTTGGAAAGCCTGTCTCTGCTTCCCTGAAAAGCAGCCTGAAGCAACACTCTGCTAGTCTCTGTCACTACATCCCTCCAGTGTTTCCTATTTTCAGCCAGACAATGAGAGTAACAGGGAAGGTGTTACAGCTGAAGGAGTAAAGAGCAGCAGAATTTGAAAGTGGGAAAGAAAAACAGAGAGGAATAAATACTTAAACAGTCAGGACTCTGGGCTTTTGGGAATTACTTATCAGGGAGGAAGAATGCCCTTGTTCTGTGGTCTGGATTCAGAGGTCCTGATACTAGAGGCGAGTGAGAGACTTAAGTTTCTGTGATTGGAAAACCAGTCACCTGTACTGGGATTCATTTTAGCTAGGTGTCAAGAGAGTAGGTACCAGCAACTGATCTACTCCCAGTACTTTTCTTTCCCAGTAAATAAAAATTAGGCCTATTGACAAGGTAGGTGGTAGATGTTTGATTGACTCAGTTGAGAGTGGATGCGTTCAGAACAGTTCATGTGAATTATACTCCAGAAGTGTCTAATTTGCTTTTGTAAAGGGATCTATATGCCTGATTTAGGTGTTCTTATCTACATAGTATTTCTCTAAAGTTGCTGAAAAAAACTTTCAGAATGAAATTAATTCCACTCCATCAGAAAATTCTGAAGACTCATCAGTCTGCCTTGTTTCTAGTCATCTTTAGGCTTGCTCCTAGTACAGGTTAACACCTTCTAAAAGCCATAGAATCAGAAATTTAGGAAAATCAGTTTAGAATTGAATCAGTCTCCCTGCCTGAGTGTGGGATTGACATTCCCCATTTAATTTCTGACATGCTCCTTTAATGCCTCCCATGAGGAGGAATCTGTAACCTCCCAAGACATTCTGTGCCAGTGATGAACTCTGCTCAGGATTTTTCAGCGATCTTACTCCAGATTCCCTTGCTATAAATGAAGCCTATTACTACTTTTCTTATCTACTATGAACACAGGAAACAGATTATTCCTTTATCTTTGGAAAAAAAATCTGTGAACTACCAGGAGCCTTATCAATTTTCTCTTCTTTAACATGAACTAATTGCTCAGCCTTTCTTTGTTTTGACTTCAGGCTCAAATCTGTCCTTGAAGGAGGGAATCTGTTCCTTCTTTGTATCATCTCCCTTCTCTGTTTTATGTCTTTCAGGAAGAGGCATTGTATATCCCCTTGGCAATCAGCTAAGAGAAGTCAGTTAATTAGGGATCCATCAAAGAGAAAACCAAGCAGTCGGCACTATCATTGCACTTTCTTCTCTCTTCCTGGATGTACAGATGGTTTTCATATTAACCACAGTGTTTATTGCATGAAATACAGAATCAATAGGCACCACCCCCACCAAAATTCCTGGCAGTCATCTCCATATATGACCTAATCAATAGCTACAATAGCCACACACACACTGACGTCAGGAGGACTGCAGATGGGACAAGCAGATGCGTGGGAATGACCATCAAATTAACAAGTAAATACTTGGTGTTTGTCAAGCCTCAGTGGCAATGCTATTTTCATAGAAAGCTTTTGTGGGAAATGTAAGCACAAAAACATTGTATTAATGAGGCACACATGACATCAGCTAGCTTGTAAGAAGAAACATTCCTCAGTGTTAGAATATGGTACTGTCTGCTTCAGGCATTGTTACTTGCAGTGCTGGAATCTTTCCCAGAAATCCCAGGTTTTCTTTAACTGATGGGAGTTCTGTTTTCAAAGACGAGAAGAAATCAGAGGATAGTTTTCCCCAGCCCTCAGCTGCGTGTTGGCAGAGATTAAAATTTAAGGGTCACACTTACACAAATATTTGCAATCAGCTATTATTTAGGCATCTAAATAATATTTGCCAACGTAAATAACTCGTGGGATTGGCCCTAAATGAGAAGATCTCCTTGGCTTAGGAGATATTTCTTTCTTAACACTGTAAAATAGGAGAGTTTTTGAGGCTGGCAGAATCACACTTAAATTCAAATTTCTTTTGGTGTTTAGTTAATGTTGGCTGAGTGTTTTGGAAGCTTGAGAGTTGCACAGACCCAAGTATGATAAACTGCATCACATAGCAAGATGCATCGAAATGCTACAACCTCAGCTGCACAAAGGCAGGGTCTGCCTCCAAGCAGAGTGTAACCAACAAAGGATGTCTGCATGTGCAAACAACTGCAGCTCACTTGTCAAGAGCACATCTAGCTGTTGTGGAAACAATGATGAGAATGACTCTCTTCTAGGGGAAAATTAAGATCTTTGAAACCTAATTTCAGCTTTGACTTTGCTGGCCTGTGTTAGTCCTCAACTCAGCATCTCTGTGCCAGCAGTGTTCCTGCTTCATCCTGCCAGCAGCAGACCACTTGTTGCCAGGAAAAGCTGAGTCTCTGTGGCATCCAGAGACGTGTGCGTGGAGGCATGCACATGCATCTGATCCAGTAATTGCCATCAGGGTCAGGAGTGTCATGCTTGTCTCTGTTAATAACTGTCAGTTTTCCATAATGTCCATTCCTTTGCCTTTCCTAAAAGAGGGGAGAAGGGGAAATCAGTTATAGTCCTCCTCTAGCCTGATTTATAGGACAGAGACTGATGTGTTAAGCAGCTTTGGCTGGCCTTAGGAGTGGAAAGCAAGCTGGCTGACTTACTCTGCCCTCATCAAAAACTCGTGCTTTGGCAATTGGAAAGTAATGGTGGTGGGTTCTGGGGACTTTGAGATACAACTTTGCTTTCAACAGAGGCATAAATATAAAGTGTTCCAGTGCAGTGTGATACGTTCAAATGTCAACAACTGCTGGGTCTTGGAGACAGATATTCTGTGTACAAGGCAGGAATGGAGGCATGAGGGACCAGTCCTCTGTCTGTGTGCACCATTTAGACTAATGGTTCAGAAAGGACAGAAGGAAAGAAGCTGATTTTCCTGTAGATTTGCATCCAGTGCCCTCTTAATTTTCCTACTCTGACACATTTAGTTTCATCTCCACCCTCTCTTCATGCCTTGGACACTTGTACTCTCAGTTTTCTTCATTTTGCCAGGCAGCTGCTTGTCCTCATTCCCTTCCTCAAAGTAAGGACCTTAACAGGGTCTCTTATCTCCTGGACAATGATAGGACTAGAGGAAATGGAATGAAGTTGAGTCAGGGGAGGTTCAGACTAGATATCAGGAAAAGGTTTTGCATCCAGAGGGTGGTCAGGCTCTGGAACAGCCTCCTCAGGACAGTGGTCACAGCACCAAGCCTGCCAGACATCAGGAAGTGCTTGGATAATGCTGTCAGGCACATGGTGTGATTCTTGGGGTGTCCTATGCAGGACCAGGACTTGGACTTGATGATCCCTGTGAGTGACTTCCAATTCTGTGAGGTGCCTCACTTGGTTCTATCATGTTGAACCCTTGCCAGGAGGATACTGACCTGGAGTTCAATACTAAGAGCAGGCTGTTGGCATGACTATCAGGTGGCTATTAATGTAATATCCTGTGGTGTTCGTTAAGTCAGATCTGTTGTAATGCTTCAGTCAAATCAGCTGTCCACATGAAAATACATTCACAAAACTTCAGGTTTTTTTCTGCACACAGGATTTCTCTTTTAATATTTGGCTGTTTTATATATATATTCTTGATTATCTAAGCCCTTTTTTTATCTGTTGTCAGCAACAATTTGCTTTAAGTGTACTCTACTCTGTCTCACAGCTCTACTTATGGAGACATTGCTTCTCACATTTCTACCTAAGCATCTCTAGCAGTGAAAGTTTGGTCACTGAAATCCTAAATCTTTACTCCCCTTGGCTGGCAGATTTTTAGACAGGAATAAAGACATTAGAGACTTCAAGAAGATTATATATGTACATACCAGTCCAAGTTTACATTGAAGTGCCTCTCCCTTCTTCCCCTTTCCCCCACCTCCTCACCATGCATATTTGCATAGTTAAGACTTTTCATCAATGTTGCTATGAAAAAAGTTGCCTGTGTGTATAATCAGGGAAAAATGTGATCATTTTAAACTTACAAAGCAGTCTCTCATTGAAAACAACGAAACCATAATGCTGCAGTTGGTGCTAATTCCCTCTGCTTGTTGAACCAAATGTTCTTCAATGTGTGTTCTGCAGTATTGGCTTTCTCTGACATCTGTTAAAAATAGCATGAATGAAATGTAATAAATCAGAACTAGTGGAAATTCCCATTTCATTTGCATAAGGAATTTTGAGGCTGTGTATTCCTTCAACATTTTTCCCTGGTAAAGCTGATTACGGGTATAGAAATGCTAAAAACTTTGGTTCCAAAATATCACATTTTTCTCAATAATATGTGCATAATAATTAAATTGAATTTTTATTGGGAGTGTATAATATAAAACTTCAGCTTGTTTTAAGTAAAAGAAAAATTATTAAACATCATTAGTATTTTTATCTTAAAGTACAGGAGGTTTTAGTCATAACAGGTAGTATTAATATCTAGTTAATAGAATAGACAGAATGTGTTTATTGGGGTTTTTTTATGCCTTGATATATTTATTCTGTCAAACACAAACTACAGTACAGCAGCTGAGAGAGAATCAAAACCAACCTGGATAATATTTCAAAGTGGCAAAATCAGAAACTGAGTACATCAGTGATAGGTCTTTCATATTTATTGAGATGCTGTGTGTACAGACACAAATAGATCAAGGATAAAGATACTGTCCTGCAAATACAGCCAGGAGAAGACATCTGTAGAATAGCTCCATTGGTCTGCTCAGAATATATTCTGCAATAGTGGTTCAGTGCTGTTCTTTCCAAAATGCCACCTACAGCAATTTCCCATTGAACAACTCAAAAGGTGTTACCTGAGAGTTCAGGGTTGCTCCTGTGAACAGTTACCTTCAACTAAACTCTTTCCATAGCCTTGCCTCCTGCAGGAGGACTAGATGCTAATATTGTGCATAATCTAAGGCTGAGTAACCATTAGGAAGTCTGATGTTGCCATGGAATTGAACACTGGTAGGTGATAGGTCATGGAGTGCTGATTTGGATTCTTTTATTCTTCAGGCAGAGCTTTTTTAAAAATTCTTTTCTAGTAGAATTGTAGCACATGTGTTTTTTTTTTTTCTTTTGAGGGAATATCTTCTAAGGACTTAATTATTGAAGAAAGGAAGGAGCTAACCTGAGATCTCATTCTTTTGACTTGAAGGAGCAGGGTCAAGGAAAGTTTTTGGAAGACTGCAAATTGTTCTTAACAGAGTGAAGAAGACAAAGAGATTTAGTTTTTGTTGTTGCTCTGGAATAGGAGAAAGAAATTTTGCACAGCTCCTTAGAACTGTTGAGATTGTCTAGCAAAAATGAGAGGGTGATGTAGAGAGTGAGGCAGTTTCTGATGAAGTAACCATGTGGAGGAAGAAACAAATTTGATGAAGCTTCATAAAATGTCTGTATTTATGTGCTCTTTCTGTTTTGCAAGCACATATTGATATCTACAGAATAGGTGACTTGAGGAAAATGGAATAGACTGATTTTTGTATAGCAGTTGCTGTTACTGCAGGGCTGGAAGATAGGATAGGTTTGGTTTTTCTCTGCTTAAAAATAAATTGGGAAGCCGGGGGAAATGCACAACAGGGAGCCTAATTTTGGGATCAAATAAATTGCTTGAAATTGTCATGAAAACTAGAATTCTTCAATTCACACATAGGCATTTAATAGTAAGGACAAACCTACCTAAATAAAACAGGATTGGTTGGTTGTTTTTTTTAATATTACTTTGGGGAGGACCATTCTCCTGAGATTCTGCTGGGAGTCTACTGGGATCACAGCTCAGACTGGATGCAGACAGACAGCTGTGTAGTTTTTACCAGCTGGAGAAATACTAACATATTATGAGAAGATTTAAACTTCTTAGATGCAGATAAGAGACAAAATGTTTCTAAATGCTGACTGGGAACACTAACTCCATTTAGATTTGGGGCTGTTAATGATATTGCAGAAGAGCTGTCTGTGGAGCATTGGATGTTTTTAAATGTGTGTTGATTTCCTTTATGTTGAACAGAAGATTAAAGAAAGCTAAACCAGTCCAGCAATTAAGTTGTTTCATATTAAGAGAGAACACTTTGAAAATTCAAGAGAATTAGCCATGAAGTTGATTGGAATTAAGAGTTTGGGGACTTGAACATTGGAGGAGGTTTGAAATTTCAGCAGAAAAATGACCCCAAAACTGTCTTAGGTTTGCATCTGTCCAAAATACATTAGGAAGAATCCAAAGTCAAACTGGCAGGAATTGGAAAGCCTAAAAATAATTTGTCAGTAAAGAAGTCTATTTCATGTCTATACCTAGACATGAAAATATTTACATAATCATGTTTGCCAACATTATGCTGATTTTAACCTTGCAAAAGAAATTAGATAAAGGTTTTAGCCAAATAAGGAAATTAAAAAGAACAAAAACCTCAACCACAACAACCACCAAACCACTTTGAGCCAAAGTCATGATACAGTGTGGTAATGACATCTACTATTTCAATGCTTTGCCCTCTATATTCAGAAAAAAAATGAAATACATAATGGGAGAAAAGTACACTGTGTGGAAGGAAAATTAACGTCCCAAGAAAGAATGCACAGGTTAAGTCAGTAGCAAAATGCATCATATTGTGGAGTAAGACCTGTCACTGTTGAGGAAAAAATAAGTTGTCTATGCTATTAATATAATAACAGAATTTAATACTGTGCACCTTCCTGTAAAGCAAAAGAAACTGATATTAGCAAAGCTTGTCTGTCATTTCTTTACTGATCAGAGTTCTCATACTCCATAAAAATAGGCTCTTTGAGTTTTTAGATTGCTCAGAAGGCTGATGTCCTAACTCATCTGTGCACTTCAAAACACTCCTCTGAACAAGTATGCTGTGATATACAGGATGACAGATGATTTCATGGACTATTTCCAGCCCAACATGCATTTTCAATCTGCAAATATTTAAACTTTCTTAGAAGAAAAAAAAAAGTTATTGGGACTTTACACACCTCAGTAAATGTTGTGGTGTTAGCAGATGTTCTCAGTAAAACCACGTCCTCCAGATACCCCACCACTAGCCCACTGCCAGCATGACTCAGCCTGTTTACTTTATCTGAATAATTATAGCAAAATTTAATTGCCTGAACCAGATAGCATTCAAGGAGAACCCATTAATATTAGAAGCAAAAGCTGCCTAGAGATTTTTCAAGTAGAGACAATTCTGGAGTCTTGGTATTTTTGAATGTAGGAAGCCAACTTCTGGGTTTTCTGTTGATAAGGAAAGCAATGTTGTGGTAAGTCCACTGCAGCTGAAGGCAGCAGTACTGCTCTGGAGACAGAAGAGTGGGTGGGCTGGCAGTTTGATGGGCCTGTAGATGGCAGGAGGATTTTGTTGCCAGCTCAATGTGTGAGGCATGTGTGTCCAGGTGTGACCGTTGATTCCATGTCAGCATATAGAAGTGCTTTGCTTTAGGAAGAGTGTTCTATTGAATTGGATTTTGTCTGTAAAAAAAATACTGTTGAGGTGCTGCATGTTGGAGTAGTTTTGGATGAATCTTCAGCTTTGTCCCTTTTTTCTGTATCCATTTGTAGTCTTCTTAGACTGTGGTTGATTTGATATTTCTTCTATGTCACAGCTCACAGAAAGAGTTGTTAGACATTGGCACAGGCTGCCCAGGGCAGTGGTGGAGTCACCATCCCTCATGTTCAAAACCTCTGTAGATGNGGTCTTTTCCAACCTTAATGATTCTGTGATACAATATTTTTTCTTATGCATATGAAAATTTGATAAAAGCATTCAAAATCATAAATATTTGACACTAAGCATTCTTCTTGTTAAGGGGCAAGTAATGTTATTATTTTAAGTAGCCATTAGAATACCAGATGGTTTTGTTTCTTCAGACAACATCACTTCGTGGTTTTCTTCTTTAAAAATTGCATTCAATATTTTTATTACAGGCAGATTTGAGGCACCAGCTAGCCAAAAAAAAAATCTGTAATAATTCTGTAGTCCTTGAGGGATGTTAAATAACTTTATCTGCTGCAGGAGCGAGCCAGTGTCTGCCTGTTTAACTTTCTTTAAACAAAAACCTACTGCAGTGGGCAATTACATAACAGCTTGTGTTTAAATGGAACAAAAATATGATTGTTATAATTTTCTCTCTACCTTTCAACAATGTTTTGAAAGTTTCATCTTTTTCCTACCTGTGACAAGCCATTTATACCTGCTGACTTATTCCTGCCAACCAAAACCAAATTCAGACCAGTTACACGGGTCTGAATTTGGAATAATTGCATTTTTCAGGGAAGGGTCTAATTGGGAATGGGTGAATTGGACTCAATATGAATACAGCTTTTCATTGTGAAGCCAAAAGAATGGTGTGAAAATGGCCTACAGCTTCCCCCCCTTGATGTAACACTATTTTAAATGTATGGATGGATGATGTTTGGTAAAAGACAAGATGAGAGGAAAACATGTAAGGAAACATGTGAGTAATGTAGGTACATAGCAGGATGGCACAGAATAGCCAACATTGTTTTATAGGATTCCAAGATACCTGAAATTCTTGTCGTGAGCAGGTCTATAATTAGCCGAAAACCCTACACATTGATTGAGCTATACTGGGTACCAACACCAATGTCTTCCTGGTAAGCTAAAATAGCCTGATTCTTACTGGCACTGCTCCACATTTTCCACCTCCAGAACAAGTGTCCTGGTATTTTGCATGCAGCAATGTGAGAGTCATGAAACTGAAGGGGGGGAAGCAAGAAGGAGCATGTGTGTACAGTCTAGTAAGTTAGGACATAGCACTTCCTCTGAGCTCCCTCCTTCTTAGGATAGTTTGCAGTATCTGTTTCCACCATCATTTGAAACCTTAATTGTCATCTTTTTAAGTGAGTGTCCTAATTGCCAGGTAATGGAATGAGGCATAGTTGAGTGTTATCCATGAGTTCTGGTGTGGAGAGTCTCACTAGTTACTGTGTCTCTGGACTCCAGGACTGGGCTAAAAAGTTTTCAGTTATCTCAAGTGCCCCAAGGATTTGTGGAGAACATGCTTTTTTGTTGAGCCTTTTTTCTGAGTCCTTTGTTAAGCATAGTCTTCTCAGCCCCAGAGTTTGGTTCTAGCTGAGGTCCAAGTGTTTAATTCCCATTGCAGAAGTGATGCTATAGTTTTCTAGCTACAAGAAGAGGTTCCTTGACACTGTGTATTTCTGTGTTGTGTTAGGGGTGTGAAGCTAGTGAATAGCTTTGTTAGAAGATTTTGCATTCCTTGGATTTGCATTGCATTATGCTTTAAGAGCTTTCTTCTTTAGTAAGGCAGGATATTGAGTATTTCTTCTTACTTTTATGATGTCATTATTTCTGACTTGGAATTTGATCTGGGTGCTTATTAGGTATTTGGAACTTGTTGTAGATGACGGGCACTTAGGGATGGGGATACAGGCAGCAGAAGTTGCTTGTAGTGCAGAGGTACAACAGGACTTCTTTGAGTTGTTCAGAAGTAATTGGAGTACATGGGTACAGTGCAAAAGAGGAATCTTTGTGAACTCAAGTGGGATCTCCATAAATATCCTTTGTCACTTCCTTTTAGAGAGGCCAAATGCTTCTAGTCTGAGTCTGTGCCAGGTTAATTCTTTCAAGGTCTAACACATGAAATTACAGGATACGAAAACCACAGAGAGACCTTGCAGCTTACTGTGTTTTCACAGTCCCTTTTCTACTATTTGTTCAGAAGGAGTTCGGGTGAATTCCGAATGAATTCATGGTGCTAGAAATAGATCTTGCCCAAATGGGAGACCTGAAGAAGGAAGGAGGGTCAATGGTTGCTCTCAAGAAGAGAGGCATATGGAATGTCAGTAATTGAAACTGCTTCAGGGTATATTTACCAGCTTGTAGGCAACTTTCTGTGAGATGGAAGCTCAATGGATAGTTACTTGTTCAAATGATACTGCTGCAGTCAAATGGAAGTGGAGTTTTCCTTTTAAAGCACATAAATAGTCTCTATTAAACTACAGGCATTTTGCTAGCCTTTGGGAGTTTTTGCACTTTGGGGAGGGCTTTGCTTGTATAGTGTAGGGCAGCAGCCTTATTTCTTCCAGTAAAACAGTCATCTGGAAGATCTCAAGAGATTCTCACATTCTCATAACTCATGTTTCAAATTATCAGGTTTTTATTTTTCCTTTATCAGTTTTTTCTTTATCATTGGAATGTATTGGAGGGGGACACACCTTCTCCAAACTCTGCAATGGATACAACAGACCAGCTTTCTGTGATGTATTCTACATTGCCAGAGCTATATCTAGTTGTCACGTGAGCTCTTCATATAGTCTGTGTATATTTGAATGGAATAATGAATCTCACTTTGCAGTAGAATATAAAGTTGCTCAAGAAAGAATGGAATGGAATAGCATAACTCAGTTGAAAAGGTATGAACATTCCTGCTTTCCTAAGAGAGCATCCTGTGCAACCTGCTCTAGGTTGTCCTGCTCTAGCAGGGGAGTTGGACTAGGTGTTCTCCCAGAGGGTTCCTTCCAACCCCTAACATTCTGTGATTCTGAAATGGCAAATTTGGAAAATAAGCCACTTGTGGACATAACTTGATAAAGAATGTCCATGATGAAAAGATTATGTTAGCATGTTTGCTGTAATAGCATTTCCAGCTGAGCAGTTTTTCTCCTCAACAGATAACAGGGGAAAATTCTAAACATGCTTACTTTATAATTACAGAATGGATGCTTTTGGAATGAGATTAGAAAATAGTTCTCTCTTAAATGATCCAGAAGTCCCTGAACAGTGCCTCCTTTTCTTCTGAACAGCTCATAATACTAACTTCTCTTCCACAAGTATTACTAGCTTTGGTGGGCAGTTTCCCCCATCTTTTCCAGAACTTACTTTCCCTCCCCAACATAAACAAAATAGCCTTCCTGTACTCATCCATAAGACTTCCAGTTCAAATCCTTTACTACTTACCTTTCTTCTGGTGAACCTCATGATGCAATTTGGTGGACAGGCAGCAAAATGTAATTGGTGCTTAACACGAGACACAGATCTTGTTCTTTTCTGTTCTGAAGGAACAACAAAAAAAAGAGGTAGTGAAACAGTAGTGTCTATCCCCTGGGCATTCCAAAGCCACAAAGCACTAATTAAAATCTCTAACTTAAATATCTGATCTTTGAGGGTATAGAACAGTCCATAGGTTAACTAGAAACCATAACTTCACAGATAAACAGTGGCAAAACAAAACCATAATTATCTGAGACCAGAACTTGGGTAGTAGTAGAATTTCATTTGTATAGGTTGTATAGTTGCAAACTGTTGGTAATTTTTCCAGCCTTTGCCTATATTATCTGTGTTGTTAGATACCTGAGCTGTGAGATGCCAAGAGACTATGAAATGTGGGGCAAGAGTTCCTGGTGTGCTTTGTTCACAATGTTCAGGATGTGCCTTCTTAGACTGTAACTCAGCCAGGGAAAGTGGCCCATCTTTGCTACCTCTCCTCATCCCAGGAAAACTTCATCACAATTCATCTTGTGAAGAAATGCTAGTGAGAGCTTGATGCTCCAGAAATTTCACAATAATCCTTTTTTAGCCTGTCCTTACCTTCAGAATAGGTCCAACTAGTGCATTTTGTTTTTCTTTCCTCTCCTGTTGTAACCAGCTGAACGGTAATGCGTGGTCTGTTATAGAGAAGGGCAGAAATAGAAATGATGTGTAGTAATAGCTAGAATTGGACTATAATAAGAGCAGATACACTAGAAGGAAAGAACTAAAAATATCTTCTGGAATGATGTATGTGTGTGTGCATACACAAGTGGGAACAAAACTTTAATGCCAAGTATACAGATTCTCTTGCTTAAGGATTTTATTCCTTCATTGATTTTCATTTCCCCTTCTCCAGAAGTGTTTATGGTTTTTGTTTGTTTGAGGTTTTGTTTTTGTTTGTTTGTTTTTGTTTTTAAGCCCAGAAATAGTTTATTTCTTTACTCTTTGTTATCTGATAAAATTTTACTTTTTTAAAGATACATTTTATATAAGCACATATAAAATCCAAATAAATGTATCTACTTTAAAAAAAAAGGAAAATAGCTCTCCAAATCCAAAGCACTGTGTAATACTGTACAAATATTAAGTTAATTTGGCTCATGGATATTTAAAGAAATCACAATTTCACGAGGTCCCTTCCAACCTTAATGATCCTGTGATTGTCTTTAGTAGCCTTTCTCCTCATAAAGCCAATGTATATATTGCAACATTGCATTAAACCATGAAAATTAGCTCCTTGGTAAAAATAGTATTTCTATTAATAGAAGAAATTATTATATCAAGGTCTTCCAATGTTTTGTTTTTATTTCTTGTAACTGTTGGATTAGGTTGGGTCTTTGTCATCTTTGGTGGTCTTGTGTGTTTGGAGTGATCACTAGGTTTTCCTATTTCTGCTGCTGACACTGCTTGTGGTAGGAGCAAACTCACTGTCAAATAAAGCAGAAACTTGATTGTAAGTTTGGAATATTTGACAAAGGTAGATATTTAGGCATTCACTCATACCCTTTAAATAAGACTTATTTCCAAATTTCATTTTTCCTCTCCTGTTCAGAGATTAAAAAAAAACCAACCAAACTCTCATAATTAAAAACAACCCTAAAATATCCCTGCAGAAATAGATATAAGGACTTACTTAAGAAAACATGGGAAAAATAGAAAGGTTTGTGTATAGCCAAATCCAATCCAAGAGGAACATCATCAGCCAGTATATATTGTCATGGTAGCTCAGTCAAAATGAAGATGTACAAGCTAAGAATGTGAACTGAAGTGTGCATATTAAAACATCTGCTGTTTGAAGAAAGTTCTAAACATATTTGGAGAGAAAACAACAGAAACCAGATTTGTCATGGTTTACTGTGAAATAAGGCATTTAGCCCTCTAGACCATATATGTAAAGTTGAAAAGATAATAAAGTCATTTAATTACGGAAACTATAAAACTTAAGATATATGATATTAAAAGAAGGCTGTCTAGCTGTTAAACCAAGTCAGTCAGTTTTGTTCAGGTACTAACTGTGAGATATAGGTAGACATTTATGGAAATTTGCAAAGAAATAAGGGGGAAAAAACCCTGAATTGCTTCTTGCTTTGTTTTTATAGCATGCTTTGAGAATGTTTTTTTTTCTTTCCTCATGCATGTGCTAAAAGAATCCTTTACTGCAGCTGCTCTGCATTGCTTCCCAAAATTTTAGGATGAAATACATAGCTCTGTTTTTCATGCTCATTTCTTTTAATAAAGATGCAAAATTACTAGATTTTTTTGATTAGGTAAACTTGCAGGAAAAGTGACCCAGCTTAGGGAAGGTCAAGCTTCATTAGGACAAGTGCATTATTGTGTGCAACGTGGCTCTAGAGAAGAGGAGGCTCAGAGGAGACCTACCTGCTCTCTACAACTACCTGAAAGGAGGTTGAAGTGAGATGGTGGCAGTAGGTCTCTTCTCCCAGCTTAACAGTGATAGGGTGAGAGGAAATGACCTCAAGTTGCACCGAGGGAGGTTTAGATTGGATATCAGGAGGAATTTCTTCACTAAAAGGGTTGTTAAATCTTGGCACAGACTGCCTAGGGATGTGGTGGAGTCACCGTCCCTGGAGATGTTTGAGAGATGTATAGATGTTCTACCTGGGGCCATAGTTTAGTGATAGGTTGATGGTTGGACTTGGTGATCTTAGAGAGACTGTTCCAGCCTTAATGATTCTGTGATTCTTCAGGTTATGGAGCTGGCAGTTTTGGAGGTTAGTCTCTTAATGTGACTCTGATAACACCTTAAATCAATTGGTTGGTACTCTTCCTATATAAGATGAAAAAGGGGAAAGCAGCTGAGGCTGTTGCTTGTCTACCATCTACTAAAGCAACAAAGGAGAATAAATCCAGATCAGTGAAGCATAAGGCTTTTGCTTTATGTAGGTGTTCTCCACTTCTATAGAACCAATACAGGAAAATCACCACATATTTTCCCACCCCCTACGTACCTAAAGAAAAAATAGCTTGTGCCTGAGATGTAAAATTAATCTTGTGGAGATCAGCAGCACACTGTATGCTCAAATTCTGTTGCCTCCATAGAGATTAATTTTTCCATTTCAAATTGCTAGGGGAGCCATAAAATATTTAGATACCTACGTATGTAAAAATCTTTTGTTGGATACAATTAGGTGCAGATATAGAAGATCTGCAGTTAACTTTGGGGACTGGATCTATGCACATTCGGGGGGGGGGAAACAACAAAAAACCCCCAAACAAACCAATACTAACATCTACAATTAATGCTGTAGAACTTTCCATATTATTTAAACTAACCTTCAGATGAAAATGGAATTAATTGCTCATTTGCCACAGTAATAAAAAGAAATGTGTTACATTAAACCGAGGATGGGTATAGAATTCTATTGATCTAAAAAGCTTCCTCACCAAGCTGAATTGGAAAAACCAAGTAGATCTCTTGTATAACTTCTCCAGGTTTTATTAGCTCCTTTATTCTCTCCATGGTGTAATTTGGCAAAAGACAATTTAGCAAACACCCTCTTGAGATACATTAACATGTGGAAAGTTGTGCAGAGAGGGACAAAAATAACAGATTAGACCAAATCCCTTATAACTGCAGTCCATTCACAAAATCCTTGCAGAAATTCTCCAATGGAATGGGAATTTCTTCCCAGGTTAATTCCTGCTTGTTTAGGTGATATTTTGGTTCTGCCTAGTCCTTCCAATAGAGGAGGTTCAGAGGAATCCCACGGTGCCGTGACAGTTCCCTGAGACTCTGGTGTCAGTGGCAGAACTTCACACATCCAAGTGATGCATTTACATTTCTGTCCCCAAGAATCACAGTTCTCCATCTGACTCTGACTTTCTTTTCTCCTGACTCCCATGCCCTAACCTCTCCTGTCTGAAGAGAAGTTTAATGTTTCCTGTGAGTATTCTTCAAACAAAGAGTCCATTCTTTAATCCAGTGCACCCAGATGTTCCAGTTAGATGCTGAGAAGAGGTGGAAGGTGAAAAGAAAGTGAGAATCAGAAACAGTAAAACTTCCATAAATGGCTGCTCCCTTGTTAGGTCTTTTGAGAATGGAATATGGGCTTGCTGTGTTCCATAAACACATGCATTGCATTAGGTACCAGCCAATGTATTTCATTCAAGAACATCTCAATGTTAGAGGGAAACCAGCAAGGAGTTATTGTTACAGGGGAAAAAAGTAGGGGGAAGAAGAAAGAGTTCTGCCTAGTTCATTGATGGGTATACATTTATAGGGTGATAGAGGAAGTGTAAACCAAATGTAAGTCATCTAATTAGAAAATGGAGGAAAAAAAAAAAAAGAATGAAAAATAGAGGAACTGGAGATGATGCATGCAGCAACAGCAATAAAAGTGTCTGTTGAATTGCTCTTCATAATGAAGAATGGGGAGCACAGGATTTGATTTATAAAGGGTTGCTCTCAAGTTACAGAATGAAAGAGTAGTGCCAGTGTAAAACTGGGAATTCTGTTGGTGTTTGCATTTGGCAGGCTTTGCACTAAAGTTCTGAGCAGATGTTTATAATAGTTTGTCATTAGTGGATGTATAACCCTTTTTCATAAAATTATTGTCATA
Organism: Bucco capensis; assembly: GCA_013396975.1. Taxonomy (NCBI): domain Eukaryota; kingdom Metazoa; phylum Chordata; class Aves; order Piciformes; family Bucconidae; genus Bucco; species Bucco capensis. Next base: position 172,228 of record VWZO01000258.1, on the reverse strand, counting down.
TCCTCACCCACAATTAATTAAAGTAAAACATATCAGTTGTTATATCTGTATGCTACCATATTAATAATAATTTACAGGATGACAGAGATTGTTTCAGCTACCTAATTCAATATGGAAAGTCAGTGAGATCATAAATCATGGAACAAATTATATTTTATCTTAAAAGGGAGTGAAAACACTGCTGTTGGATTTATGGGAATGGGCATATGCTCTTGCACCTAGCTGCTCTGAAAGCAAATTAGTCAAACAATTTTCCATATGGATACATTTGAGTTTTCAGATCAATAGTTAACACTAGCATTTATACTTTTTAGGGGGTCCTTCTTCATTTTTGTTGTCATCATGTGACCTATTAAGTACATACCAAGTGACTGAGACTTTGTGAACTTTAAAGTTCTACGTGAACATTGAAGTCTACTAAGCAGGCAAATAACTAGAATAAAAAATATTCAAATCTAAGGAGTTTTAATAGGGTAAGTAATCACCCATCAGCTCAGCTGTAGCAGTTGTCCATGTGCACATCCTTTCATCTTCTATTGTAGGCTCAGCCAAGCCAAGTTGCACTAACTTCCTTTTCTGATGCATATATGCAGATCATTGCTATGACTCAGCTGACACTCAGTAACTTGGTTAGCTGCAGTAACCTGATCACCTACTTGAGCCCTTTTTTTGGAGGAGAAAAAGGAAACAAAACAAAAAAACTGTTTTAAACCAGACTTAATGAAGTTTCTTGTTTCTTTTGCTTTTTAAAAATACCTTTTTTTTTTGAGTGGGCAGGGATCCATTTTTTGTTTGGTGTGTGGATGAAGCAGCCAGGTTCTGCACATTAATTTGGGGCCACAAAGTGAGAAGGGTTACAAAGACCTGTGTCTCATACTGCTGTGAAAAGAGAAGTGCAAAGTCTTTCTCAGTGAGAGGCACAGGGAGCAAGAGCACTCATCAGCGAGCACTTTGGAGCCATGAAACAATCTCCTGCCCACATGGGAGTCTGCAGGAAAGGGTGGGAGTTTGATGGCTTGTTGGATCTGGCCCCATTTCATCTTAATCTGCCTCTGGCTCCTGATCTTTTCAAAAGTCTCCCCATTGTGCGTGTGATTTCTGCTAAACATGCAGAGAAATTTTGAAGATCAAGACCATATGATATAGCAAGATTAATCTACCCTTTGGCCTTCACCTCTCCCTCCCACTGGGGCAGAGGTTTGGTTCTGCTAATTTGTCATGTTCCTTTCTTTTTTTTTTTTTTTTTGCCTCCTGCCATCATTTAAATTTTTTTCCCTCCTCATGGTTCACCTCAATTGGGGATTTTGGCCCAAACACTCTCAGCATCTAATGAAGATAAATAGAATTCTTCCCATCCAGTACATGAATTTTGAAGACATCATTGTTTATTTCACCCAGTTTTCACGTGGAGAATTTGTAACTCATTTGTAGAATGTAAATGTCTTTTTTTTTTTTTTATTATTCATTTTTATTATATGTTGTGGCTGAGTGAATCCCTGTAGGTCTGTGAAGCAGATGTGTTAGCACAGTTGGTGTAACAGCTTCATTCCTTCCCTCATCTTCTACAGCGCAGTCGAGTTCTGAATTGTTATGTTATGCAGTAATTAAATAGAATAAATAAAATCTCACCTGATAATGAAGCTGCAGTCCCCTCTTTCATGTTAAATCACTGATGAGGAAGAACTGTGGCTGATGAGGTCTTCTGCCTTGCAGCTTCTGGTTAGTTTTGGGAGCATTTGTGTAAATTTTTCCCTTGTCTTTGCATCAATAGCTAGAAAAAAAAAATCTTTTCCCTCAGTAAAGCATATATGGGTCATTAGATCCTCCTGCCTCATCAGCCCATTCCTTTCATGTCTTCCAACACCTGAATAATAACGGAAGTAGACCAGTTTTGCAGATAGCAATGATGTAATTCCTTATTAGGAATAGCTTGTTAGAAGAAAGGTTTTTTTGGGAATAGATGCAGAGTACATATGTTTATCTTTTTCTCATATAAAGTCATATTTACCCCATAAAAATATTGATTTCAGTGAAGGAATGGAAGAAATAATGAACAAAATTAAACTCTTTGTTTACATTTGTCTGTTTCAAAGCTTCCCAGATGTTAATCCAGGTATTGTAGCTCATACAAATCCTACTCTGCTGGAAATAAGGGATGAATTCAGTATTCATGCTCTTCTGAAAACTCCTGCTCTCCCCATAATGGCTTTCAACCCATCTAAAACATTACTTCTGTATTTATTACTTTTATATCTTCAACTATCTCAGCTTTATAATACTTAATTTCAGACTCTAGAGACTTTCTTTCAGACACTGCTGTTTGCACTGTTCCTCTCTCACCCATGAGAATATCTAGCTTACAAGAAAACTGTCATTTAGTTTCATCAGATGTGAGTATCAGGGGAAGGAGCTCCTCTGTGAGCAGGAAGGCAACTTGTGCATCAGGTTGGCTACTTTAGAATGTGTTGCTTGTTTGAAACAGTTCAGGGAACTGGAATTCTACTGCTTCTTCAGCTGGTCTCTTAAGATGTATTGCTTAGTCCATCAAGCAGTCCTTGCTGTGGCTTTATGCCATAACTGCTCCAGAAACTCCATAACTGCTGTGGAAACACCATTCTCCAGTCACAGTCTATAGGGTGATGGCTTGAGATTGGACAATCAAAGTACTTGAGGGTTTGGTTTACCATGTTCTCTTGTGATTTATTGTTGCATTTACACTAGTTTGTCTTTGGAATACTTTTTTCAGTATTTCTTTATTTTAGAATTCCTTTTTCCTCAAGCAGTGTCTCAGGTACTCTGCTTCTATATGATTGGGTTGGACTTGATGATCTTTGAGGTCTCTTCCAACCTCACTGGTTCTGTGATTGATGAACTGCACCTTCTGTCCCATAAAGACTGCATGGAATGTAATAAGTAGGAAATAAATTGGGCTGGGATGATTAGTTTTGTTCAGTACCATCACAGAATTCCTGTTAATACTAGAGATGCTCAAGTGAGATTAAAATAGCAGTAGCACACACACACTAATTTACCTTTCCAAGCTCCATTTTCCTCTAGCTGATTTGTTACCAGTACTTCAATCTAGGACAGTGCCTCCAGACCTTTACACTGCACTCACAAAGTCAACATGCCTCATGAAAAAACTCCCATTTGTTCAGAGCATCCTTTCAGTGTAGGAAAAACATGCCTGATGTACACAACAGAGCTTTGGCGTCCAGAATTACCTTTTATCTCCACAGGTTTGCATGCAGGCACGTGTTAAGTGTGGAGTAAGCAAACAAAGCCCAGCTTGTGGCACCTAAAGAGAACCACATGCTGCAAACCTCAGCCAGCAACGCAGCTGCCAGCAAAGCTTCAGCATGCACACATCCCAGGAGCAATGTCAGCAGCTGCAAGCCCAACAACATTTCTGGCAGTGATGCTTTCCAGTTTAGACCTGGCCATGCTTTACATCCCTTATCCATCTGTTTGGTTTGCCTTGTGTTACATCATCCCAGCTATAAAATCAACAGGGGATGCCTTGGGCAGGTCTCCTCATGAAGAGCTTTCTATTCGGAGTTGCTGGTGTCAGAGAAAGTGCAGAGGCTTCTTTTTTGTGTGTGGGAGGAACAGACATGTGGGAAGCTATAGGACTAACACTGACAAAACTGTAGGGAGGTTAGGAACAAATTGGAAGGTTAAGGCAATGATACTTTGTCTTCACTATTACTACGTTTCGGTTACAAAGTGGATTTATGGTATTAGGTTTGAATTGGATGTTAGGAAACATTTCTTCCCAGAAAGGGTTGTTAGGCATTGGCACAGGCTGCCCAGGGAAGTGGTGGAGTCACCATCCCTGGAGGGATTCAAAAAGCATATAGATGTGCTACTTAAGGACATGGTTTAGTGGCATGGGGGTGATAGGTTGATGGTTGGACTTGATGATCTTAGAGGTCTCTACCAACCTTGATGATTCTGTGATTCTATTCTTGAAAAGTTTCTTGGGTTCCAGATACTGGGTAGAATGGAAAGTAAGAATTCTAGGGACTATATCGTCAGTGTTGTTGCCTAATTGAGTATTTTGTGACTTTGAACAACTTTGCTGAGTATGTGCTGAAGTTTGTGAGGAAGAAGCCACATTTTCTCTTAGAATTATAGGAAAATAGGAGCATATCCTGTGAATAGGCCTAGTTCTTACATTAACCTTTGGGTTCAGCTGTGTTTGCAATTTTTGGTGTTGGTTTTTTGTAAATATTTTTGTAAATAGAAGTATATTGGAATGACCTTTATGGCCTCAAGATGCACCAGGGAAGGTTTAGATTGGATGTCAGGAGAAATGTATTCACTGAAGGGGTTGTTAAGTCTTGGAGCAGGCTGCCCAGGGAGGTGATGGAGTCCCTGGAGGTGTTTAAGAAATGTATGGATGGTGGTACTTAGGGACATGGTTTAGTGGCATGGTAGTGATAGATTGATGGTTGGACTTGATGATCTCAGACGTCTCTTCCAACCTTAATGATTCTGTGATTCAGAGGAAATTAAGTGTCTTTTTGAGAAGGTTTATTGAAAATAGGTTAGTAAACACTGCCATTGCACCAGGTCTTTGCTCATGGCTGTTCCTTATCTGCTCAGAAACACCTCCTGAGTGTCACATCCCTTTGAAGACTAGGAATACTCTTACTGTTTAATATTGAGTAATCCCAGTCTGCTAAGTGCTTATTTTAGAGAAGACTTGGAATCAAGAACAAATCTGAGAAAATTGTGGGTGACTCACAAAGAATACTATGGTAGAACTTCTTAAATGAATTTCTGTTTTCATCTTTTGTTTTGTCATTTTTTTCATGTGGACAAGCCTATATGTGGGCTTAAGAATGAAAGACACATTTCTGGAGCACACTGAATTGTGGAAGATCTAGATAGATCTATTCCTTTTCAGGCAACTGTGGCATCACAAAAATCAGTTTAGATCTGTTCAATTAGAGGGAAAAAAGGGTATAATCCAGGAAGATGGTAAGAAATGTCTTCTCTCAGTATGAAGTTCCATCACATAGTTGTTTTGGAAGGAAAGTACAAACATCTTAATGGTAAGAGAGAATGTTAGCTAACAAGATTCTGAATTGCCTGTGAAGGACGAGCTCTGCATTTTAGGGAAGTTATCAATTCTTTTAATGCTCTACTGAGAGAAATTCTTAAAGCTAATCAATCTGGCTTTTGAAGACAAGTTAAAGATTTATATCTCAATAGTCACCCCACACAGGAAATGATAATGCTTTTAATTCATCCATTAAGCAAGCATTTTTCCCTTGCTAAAATGTTCTTGGACTTTCAGTCAGTTTTACATTAGAGTGCTTCTCTCCTTATTAGTTACCTTTCAGCTATATCCAGACAGAAGTGCTGACAATGAAGAAACTTTTGAGTACCTTCTATGAGTCATTCTAGGAGAACTTTATCAAAAGTATCATAGAAAGGAACTGAGAGGTCCCAAGGGAGGACCTGCTGTACCTAAATTGACTTTACAAGTTTCTAGCTAACCTGTCTGTGTGAAGTTGTAGTTAAGGAAATTCAACAAGTCCTCCACATGATCTGTTGCAGTACTTCTGATCCTTGAAGTTAAAATCACTTTTCTTCATGTCCGAATTTATCTACATTTTAGAAATGTAAGATCACTACTCTTTGTCCTATTTGTGATACAACTAATAGTAAGAATTTATTGTTGCTTCTTTTTGGCAGTTTGGTAATTTGTCTCATCATTTTTCTGAACTGAAGATCCCATTTGTATGAGTTATCCTTCACTGGACAATCTTTCCAGAGTCCTGTTATTCTCCCAACCTCCTGTTTTCTGAATGGGAAACACAGAAACAGATTTGTTGTGTTGCCTAACACCACAGTAGCCCTGAGAAGAACAGAGTCATTCAGGTGTCCTCCACAGAGTGCTCCTGTTCATTCCAGCAGGATGATGATTCCTTTTGCTGCCATAGTTTGCTTCAGAATTCAGCATGTGACCCACTGCAAAACTCTTTGCAGAACTGCCCTTTAGCAATTAACTCATGCAGTGAGCTAGCTGGCTTCTCCCTTTTTCCTGTTGCTTATTCTTTCCTGGTTGTAGGACTTAGGACTTGTTGAGTTCTACTTGTTTTTTTTTTTCTTGATGACATCTCCACTTTTCAGAGTTCTTCTAAATACAGTTTATGTTCTTCTGCAGTACTTACAGCTTTATCTGTGGTAGGGTATTCTGGTTTAAAATGCACATTTAGCTTGTTAGTAAAAGTGTTGACTAGTAGCAGGCTCAAGAAACAAAAACCTGGTGAGCTCCTCTGCTCATTCTCTCATAGATGGACAATAAACTCATTGGTTACTACTCTGGTTTGGTTTTCCAGTACTCATCTTAAAAATAGATTCTGGTAGATTTTCCCAAGTTGCAGCTTCTTTAAATATCCCTATTAGAAAGTGTTATCATCTCTACTGTCCCCCACCCTGCTATTCTAAGATGACTACTTTGACAGTTTGTTCTTCACAAAACTATTTAGATTATTGTATGTAATTTTAATATCTTCTAAGCTTCAAATGGTTTGTTTCTTTTATAGTATTGTATTGTCAGAGAATCACAGAATGGTTGAGGTTGGAAGGGATCTCTGGAAGTGATCTGCTCCAACTCCCCCCCTGCTCAAGCAGGGCCACCAGGAGCCAGGATCATGTCTTGATGACTTTTGAATATCCACAGGGCTGGAGACTCCACCACCTCTCTGGGCAAGATGTTCCAGGTGCTTAGTCACCCTCAAAGTGGAAAAAGTGTTTCCTGAAGTCCAGAGGGAACCTCCCTCTGTTTCAGATTTTGCCCATTGCCTCTCATCTTGCCACAACCAAAAGCAGAGGAGCTTGCCTCTGTCTCCCTCATGCCTTTCCTTTGAAATATTTTCTCCAGCATCTCAAGTTAGGTTGACTGTTCTGCAGCTCCCAGTTTTCTGATTTGTCCCAGTTTTAAAGATTGAAACTTGCTTGGACTTTTTCTAGTTTCTTGGAACTTCACTTGTCCTTCATAAGTCTCAAAAAATAATGTCTGCTAGCTTCGAGATTGTCTCAGGTGTGTCCCTAAATATTCTTTACATATAGCTAATCTGAAAATGTTATATAAAGGCTCTATCTAACTTGTTGTTTTCTTAGTGTGTCTCATCTTCTACTGTTGCTGAAGTTATGTTATCTGCCTGACTGCAGTTAGTCTTTTTAATGAAAACTGAAACCAAAAAATTCACATATTCATCTGTTTTTAACAGATAGTTTATATTTGTGTATCCTTTTCTTTGTGCAAGACTCCTTGCTAATCTACCTAATTAGCTGTGTAAGTGCCATGGGAATTTGGTTTATGCTTAACTGTTGTGAATATAATCTTTATCCCAGTGTATTTTGTTTCTTTGAAGGGGAAAAAAAACCCAAAGGCTTTCAAAACTTAATACTGCACAGTAAAGTTTTTAGACTGATAGGTGCTTTATAAATATGCAGATTTACTTGAGAGAAAGCATCAAAGCAGAAAGAAATAGGACATTCAGTTTAAATGCCTATTTTCTCCCTCATCACAAACCAGTTACGTGGGAAAATCTGGAAGTTCAGGAGACCCAGTTAAAATGTGGTCAAAGTTAACTGCTTTAAATGGATGTTTCTCAGCAATACCTTTCACTGATGCTTTCTGTGTGAAGCCAGTGTTCTGCAGATAGGGATTTTACTTTTGTAAGCAGAGCTTGTAAACCTCCAAAAGAGTAATTTGAAATGGAAGACAGCTGAAAACAAGGGACACTCTTTGGATAGCAAGTAGTAGTACTAAAATCCCAGAATTTGTTGAACTGCAACATTGTCATTTCTCTTAGACTGGGGAAAAAATGATGGAATACCTGCGTACTTGATGCTTAGGATGATGTTAATATTTACCATATGGATTGGATAGGAGATCTGTTTACTGTCAAAGTAAAGAACAAGGTGTTTTTTAATAGGTAATATGACAAGTATTACCTCTTTGTGTTGAAGGGGAAAGTAAGCCATTGATCTTGCTGAACAGAAAAGTTAAGAATTTGTACCATTCTCTCATTTCATCTCCAATTGCATGCATAAAAAATGCCATCCAAATTGTGCAGATAAAGTAAGGCACTTCAGTAATGAATTTTCCCCTATCTTCACCAGAGGTATTTGAGGGCTATTTCCTGTTAGAATCTATAGCCAGCAAACAAGCTTTTGTAATCAAAAGAAAAAGAAAGCCATAAGCAAAGGCAGGACCCCATTTCCAGTTAAAAGTAACTTTCTGATATTTTGGTTGGTGCTGGTGTGCTGAACTTGCAGAAGAAGGAGGAGGGTTATGAATAGAGGGGCAAAGTAGTGAAGCACTGGAACAGCTTAGCTGGAGTATATTGAGTAATTATTAAAATGTCTGGAAGTGAAGCAAGAGTGTTTGGCAAGACACACAAGACATAAATTTAAGATTGCATGTGTTTTAGCTAAAATATTAATATGGAGGTTTGTGTGAGAGGATTCTGACACACACACACACACATAAAAAAGGTTAGCACTTGGAGAAGGCAGGACAACAAAATCTACCTGTGCACAGTAAGATCATTAAATACAGCAAAAAACCTCCTGTTGCTGTTTGTATTGAGTGAAAGGGTCCATCCCCATCCAAAGGTACTGCTTCTAATCAGGGAGTGTTCACCAGTGCTCAAAATCTGTATCTGGTCATTCAGGAATAAGATTCATCATTTCCAACTTCCAGGTTCTTAAGTCACAAAAATAAACATGTGTTCTTGAGTGTAAAAGGATCATGAGGTGAGTAGTTCATATCTAGTACTAGGTGAGTTCAATCCTCCCAACAGTGTCTTTAAGTTATGTGGACAGGAGCATCTTTGAAGATGTAGGAAATACTTGAAGCAACATTTTGATTATAACTAAAATCTGCTTGCCTTTTTTAAAAAGCTTTCTGGGCAACTTCATTGAGTTTAGAAACAGAAGACTTTGAAAGTCATACATTAGAGCAGAATGAGAAAGTAGTGGTAATAACATGAAGTTACAAATACCTTTGTTTCTAACTCACAAGATGTTTTTGAGGTAGTACATGCATCTGAAAGCATTCTTAGGGTGGGTGAAGCTGTTTGTGTTTCTAAGAGCTTGCAAGATTCTCTATTTTATTGATTTTTCAGTAAGGCATAAATGGCTTTAATTGTTCATATTTTACTGTATGAAGCTTTTGCCTTGTCAGTGAATACTTCTCCCAGTCTCAGAGTTAGAGAATGATTTTTTCACATGAAATAAAATCTAGCTTTCTCTGTACTTTATATCCTAGTAAAAGCATGTTTCATGGAAGAAAACAAACCTGACCAAAAAACAACCCAGGTATTTACTACCACAAATATTTGGCACATAGTTGGAAGAGACAGTAATCCTAATCTTTATCATGAGTAGGGACTGGTTAGTGGTAAGAAATCAAATCAGAAGATAAGATGTCTCAAAACTTGTGCGTTTACAATTGACAGATAGATTAGTGCATGGGATAAAACTTCAGGATTTTATATTCTATGCATACATCAGTGTTCATCTGCATCAGGAGCACATTGAACAGGAAGAGATGCAGAACAAAATTGAAGTAGGCACAACCGTGACGACAGGAGATTTGGAATTACTTAAACCTCTGTGAAACACCCTAATATCCCTTTCATTTCTGGAAACTCTATGATAGTTGAACATGTTGTAATTACAAGTCATAGCTGCCACTGATTCATCAGTAGGGCTGGGTGAATTGCAGTCTGCCTCAATGCCACTAGACAGGATGGTACTGTTTTCCTTTTGCTGAAGAGAGAGAAACTTAGTTCTGCCAACAGGAGATTACTGGTTTTAATTGAAGGCATGAATGCAACTGAAAAGTAAAATCTTATTAGCTGCATTAAGAATTAACAAAATGGAACAAATTGCTCTTAACATTAAAAACTAAAACCAGTACTGCATTTGGGGGTAGTGATCTACTGATTGGCCTGAGGACATTGCTAGTGAGGCTAATGTCTTTCAGCAGTGGTCAAAGGTACAAGCCTAAGGCTGACAGTAAAGTGGCTTACCAACAACCAGACACCCTTGATCCTCCCTCCTTGCTTATCTGTAGGATACAGCTGTCGCTGAAACCAAGTTAAATGTTCTCATCTTAGAGAAACAGCTTGGCAGGGATACCAAAAAAATAAAATATCCCCTACAACACAGACCAAAAAAAAGGGCAAAATACAGCAGAGCGTGATGTTTAAGTCCAGGAAGAGCTCATAAAGGCTGTACAGTCAACTTCTGAGTAGCTGACAAGTAAGCCTTTTTGATCTCCTGGTAATTTAGATAACTTTTCATAGTCTTCTCTAGAAAGACATTAAATTTGTTCATTTTTATGACACATTTATTGCAGATTAGTTACTCTCTGCTGCTTTCTTGCCATTGTAAAATCTAATGAACATAGAAGCTAATGAAACATTTTGGAAATGAAGCATCACCAGAGCTGGAGACTGGAGGCGTTATGATTCTGCATGTTAGCATCCCTTCATTGCCTCATGCTTACATTTGATCCATTTGACAACAGGAAGAATCAAGAGTTCAGGAGTGAATACTTTGGGATGCCTTCTAGGTGCAGCAGTTCTTGCTGCTCATTGACACTACCCTGCAATCTTAGGAACTTTGTGTTCCTTATCTTGTCCCTGCAGTGTCTCAATGATGTCAAATCTTGTAGCCTTGGGATATTTCCTCCTTTCTGTTTTCTCAGCTTTATTGTTGTGTCTATTAAATGCGTCAGACCTCCATGGTAATATTCCATGCTAGAAAGTGACTGCAGTGTTGCATTGTTAGTCTCACTACTGATAGTCTGGACTTCTACTTTGTAGTTCTGTCTGTAGTTATACAATAGAACATCTTATTGCAAGGTATTTTGGCTGGAAAAAACATTCTTATTTATCTGGTGTTCTGAGTTGGAAAACGGTAAAAGCTGTGATCAGACCTTAAAGTTGACCTTCTTTTGCTTCACGTTACCATGGGTATTATCCTTTTGTTCCTTTAATCTTAGGTAGTTGATGGTGAGAGCAAGGACTGGGGCTTGGGTATACAACTATTTCTTCACTGAACGTACTAGAGAAACACAGAATCACAGAATCGATCGGGCTGGAAAGACCTCCGAGATCATCAAGTCCAACCCTCCATCAACTCAAATCCATTTACTAGATCATGGCACTCAGTGCCACATCCAATCTTTGCTTAAAAATCTCCAGGGATGGTGAATCCACCACCTCTCCAGGCAGGCCATTCCAGTGCCTGATCACCCTCTCTGTGAAGAACACTTTTCTGATCTCCAACCTAAATCTCCCCCGGCAGAGCTTGAGCCCGTGCCCCCTTGTCCTATTGCTGGGTGCCTGAGAGAAGAGACCAGCTCCCACCTGGCTAGAACTTCCCTTCAGGTAGTTATAGACAGCGATGAGGTCTCCTCTGAGCACCTGGTGTTTTTTCTTGGCTGAGTTTGCCCACGAGCGAGAAAGACAATATAACTCTTCTGTCAGAAGTTCAGATCCGATATGGTTTTATTATCAAAAGAAAATCAGGATAAAAGAAGTTCTTCTATTTCATGGCTTATCAAGGACCTACTGTGTAGTAATCAGAATACTGCTGGTGAGAAGATATGTATTTGTTTTTCTTACCTGTACAGATTCTGTGTAGAAAACACGGTTTTAAAAACCACACATTTTTGTTTTGTTTTCCCTTCTTTTCTATGTACGCATAGTTCTACAGTAACGGGCAGGTAATGGCATCATAGGGATGGATCTACCTTTAACTTGGAGGAAACGGTGCTTGAATATTGACCAGCTCCCTTGGGCCCCCCCCCCACCTCCTAGAGTGCTAACTCATGGGATTCTTCCCAGGAAGCCTCTGTTAGCTCTCCTGAGGTCTAGGGCTGCAACTCGTAACTATCGCCCTGGTTCTTCCTTGCATGATCCTGAACTCTGTCATCTTCTTGTCACTGCAGCCAAGGCTGCACCCAACCTTCACGTCCTCAACCAGACCTTCTTTGTTTCTTTAGCACAAGGTCCAACAGCATACCTCTCTTCATTTGTTCCTCTGCCACTTGTGTCAGAGACTTACATCAATGCGCTGTGGGAACCTTCTGGACTGTTTGTGCCTAACTGTGTCATCTTTCTGGTGTTATTTATTGACCATTAGAATATTTAGTTCCCTTCCTAACTGATTCTTGTGAATGGGGCTTGTGCTGGGTTTACTCATAGTTTTGCAAGAGCGAACAAGTTGACTGTTAGGTTTTTGGACATTTTAGATCTTTGTTTACAAGAAAGGTAAAGAACCTGTTTACATTCAACATATATAGATGGTTTCTGGAGCAGCTGTTTATGTCAGTGCATCAATGAAAGATTCCTGCTCTAGTTACCTAGTGGAATCTAATTGAATTTTTCACCTGATTCCTCCTGTTTTTCACTTGATAATCTCCTTTCACAAGAGAGTAAATATTTTTCTCAGTTTCTACCTATTGCTCAGTATAAAATTAGAGTAGTCATCAATCACGTAAAATGTCAACAGAAAGATATTTGCTACTATTGGTCATTAGGAAGGTGATAAAGTTTGGGAAGAAAGGCTTCTTTGGGAAGACCAAGGAATTTCTCTGGTGCTCTCAGCTGCGCTGGATGTTCCCTCAGTAACACATCAGTTTTGCTTCTATTTCCTTCAACAGCTCGATGAAAGACAAACAGTTAGGGCAGCCAAGGGAAATAGATTTAATGACATCATTCTCTGGTGTATATGTTTAAGTTAATTAGTTATGCTCAATTTTCTTTCTTTGTTCTCTAATCTGTCTAAACTATGTTACGGGCTCCACTGATCATCTGTGAAGACTAAATAATGTGCAGACTTGAACATGGTATTCTCTGACTAGGGAGAAAAAAAAAATCTTGTTTATTTCTTTTAACCTGTGTTGAGGAACCTTAACCATGGGAAGAAAATGGGCAACAGATCTGATCCAGAATTAAATGTTTACTGATGTTTATTTTAACAAGTGCAGTATACTGACATCATGAGGTGAAGACAGTCTAAATGTTACTGCAGACTTCTAATTGTATATTGACCAAGTTGAAACTTTTTTTTTCCTTGACTGTATACTATGTCTGGTGATTAATTTAATATCCATTATGAGCGCAAGACATCAGCGTTATGCACATTACATTCTTTCATCCTCAGGCCAAGAACCATTTTGCAGGCGTCATGCAAGGATGCCTACAGAGCTCTGTGGGTGTATATAAACTCTAACCTGAACATCTTGCAGTGTTCTCAAGTGGGAGAGTAATTTTGCCTCTTCATTGACTTTCCCGATATCTCTTCTGAGCAAGTAGTGCCATTTCCCTCAACCTGTGATGAATTGCATGTGCCATACAATGTGGGCTGGTGCTCACCAGAGGATTAAGCAGGAGCAACAAACCTGCTTCACTTTTCTTGTGGGTGACAGACATCTGTGTCACCTTGCAGAGTCTTAACATTGTGATATACAAACCAGCCTTCTGCTTCTTCCAGAGGAGATTGTGCCTAGGCTGACAGAAACACTGACAGTGCATTAAGGATTGTTTAAAAACCTGCATAACTTGTGCTGAAATCTTCAAATCAGTTTTCTGTGTGGTCTCAGCATTGTTAAATTAAGCTGTCCTAAGTACCTGCAGTAACCATGGTATTTAAAAAAATCTGGATTAGTGCAGCAGTGCTTTGGCTGGGAGGTGGTACCTGCTGTACTTGGAGTTTAATGGAAGCCATTTACACTGATTTTATATTTGCCCATAAAACTCCTCAAGATGAATGAAAAACAAGCGTGGGCTAAATGTTTGTGCCCTTTCAGTTAGAGAATCTTGCTGGCTTTTCTGCATTGTTAACTTCTGCAGTTTCTTTGTCTTTTAGAATGTCGGGTGGTGAAATCCACTTCCTATACCAAAATAGCATCGAGTTCGCGTAGGAGCACCACCAAGAGCCCAGGCCCATCCCGACGCAGCAAGTCTCCTGCTTCTACTAGCTCAGGTAAAGCACACAAAAGAAGTCTTTCCATAACAGCAGCAACCACTCTGTTTCAATAGAGTTGGCAATGTGCTTAAAATTGCATGTTTCTGTGGAAAAGAAATGGTGTGCGTGGAAGAGTTGAGAGTAAAAATTCACTTGTTTTCTTAGTTGCATTTGAGGTGAGATGTCTTCTGAATGCAAAATAATTCTCTAGTGTTTTATAAATCATACTCTGGTATTGCCACAGTTCAAATTTCTTTGTTTTTCCGTGCATAATTTTGCTGCCAGTACCTAAAGACTGACAAAAAGAGGTATTTTTTGTACTAAGAACTGAATCAACACAATGCAGGAGGTAGTGCAAGTTACACAGCATAGGATCTGTTTGTGCAAAGAGTTAAATTCACTTTTTTTTTAAATTTATTTTATTTCTGAGGTAGTTAAGAAGCAGTAGTAAGGAAAGGCTAGATTAAAGACTGAGGATACTGAGGAAAGGGGAGCAAGGCAGAGAAAGAATGCAGTTACAGATCTGTATCTGAGGTGCAAAGATAGCTGAGGAGTAAGTGGGAGTTGCTCTAACAAGCCAGTGGTACAGGCTGGAGAAGACACAGCAAAAAGGTTTAGAAGCCTCTGTGTGAAGGGCCTTGCTTTGGCTGCTTTTGCATAGACTAATTAGTCTATGACTAGTTCCCTCTGCATCTTTTCACCAAGCCAAACAAATCAACAATAAAAAAAAGTGCAATAGATAATTTGCCTGAAAGTAGAGATAATACTTGGTGTGGGCCAGCTGAGTAGACACAATCCAACATTTGCAGCATTGATTGTGAGTATGGGTTTTGCAAGAAGCAAACATTAGAGTTGTGTCTGAAAGCTACCTCATTCTTTCTGTTAGAAGTCCTTTGCCCCAGGGAATGAACATCATACTAGGACCTGCACTGTAAGGTCTTTCTGGGGAGGTGATGACCAGCATGGCCTACATGCTCCTGGCTGGTTTCAAGGAGAGGAGGCATGGACCAGCTGGAACTAAATTTTTCAAAAGAATATTAAGCTGAGAAAAAAAAAATAAATAAAAATCATCCTTGCTCAGGGAAGGAGGAAAGTGGGAGAGATGCAATGAGAGACAGAGGTGTAGATGTGGCTAGCAGGGCTGGGAGGCAACATGCCTCCTACACATCCTAAGAACAACTGAGATGGAGAAACCTGAAAGGAGAAGTATCAGTTGTGAGGAACAAGGCCAGAGTAGCTCTTTCTTAAACATATGTTAAGAAACTTTCTTTGGAGGTAGGCAGAACAGAGTAAAATTGAACTTTAGCAAGGGAGGCACTGTTTGGTGTGTGTATGTTATGAATTCTTTCTGTTGTTTTTTCTCCCTAATGAATATTCATGTGGGAGTACAAGTAATGGACACTGAATTGTATGTGGTCATTTTTATGTGGAATAACTGTTCTACCAATATTTCTGCCATGAGACTAGCAACATTTTTGCCATGTTGGCTGTGCAATACCTTGTTGGTTTTGGTCCTGAGAGAAGTAGGACTGTTTTTATTTAAACAAGCAAGAGAAGTGTAAATGAGTAAATTTTAATTTCCTGCAGTTCAGTTTTACAAGGGTGTGACCAGAATATCATTACATGTTCAACCACTGCAAAAGATCAGGAGATTATTTTACAACTTCTGGGGGGAAAAAAAAAAAAGGAATGTTTTCATTATGCCACAGTAATAATCATTAACTTTATAACAAGAAAAGGAACAGTGTAGTGAAAATATTAAAAAGGCAAACCATTTTGGATGGTTGTCTGCTGATGACAGATTTACCCATGTTAAAAATAACCAATGTAAAACCAATAAATTTACACAAAATAGACATATATTAGTTTGTCAAAAGATGCTCAGTGACCTTGCCTGTTTGATGTAGTCTTTTGGAGTCTGTAATTAAGATTTTCATACAGAAAGCCATTAAAAAAAGCCTACAGGAAAGTCTAGGATGCTGGCAGAACAGTCTGTCAACCAGTAGGAGCCTGGGTGAAGAACTGCTGGAGAGCACAGCTTAGAGGGTTGTTGTGAATGGGGCTACAACCTGCTGGCAACTGGACACCAGTAGTGCTCCTCAAGCTTCAATCTTAGGGCCAGTTCTGTTCAATATTTTTTAAATCAATAATCTAGATGCAGGAATTGAATGCACCATTAGGATGTTTGATGATATCAAACTGGGAGGTGTTGCCAAACTCTCTTGAGGGACAAACAGCCCTGCTGAAAGAGATCTGGGGGTGTTGGTCAACAGCAGGGTCAAGGGGAGTCAGTAGTGTGCCCCAGCAGCCAAGAGGGCAAACCACATTATGGGGTGCATCAAACACAACATACTCAGCTGGTCCAAAGGTAATTCTCTCACTGTGTTCCATATTGGTGCAGCCTCAACTTGGGTGCAGTTCTGGGGTACACAATTTAAGAAGGGTGTGAAAGTACTCAAAGGTGTCCAGAGGAGGGCAACAGAGCTGGTGAAAAGGCTGGAAGGAATGTCCTATGAGGAGCAGCTAAGGACTTAGGGATTGCCTGGTTTGGAGAAAAGGAGGCTGAGAGGCAAGCTCATTGCTCTCTACAGCTTCCTGAGGAGGGGAAGCAGAGGGAGAGGTGTCAATCTCATTTGACAGGACAAATGGGAATAGTTCAAACCTGCTTCAGGGAAGGTCTAGAGTGGGCATTAGGAAACGTTTCATTACTGAGAGAATGGTCAAACACTTGTGGGTTGACCCTGGCTGGATGCCAGATGCCTACCAAAGTCACTTTATCACTCTCCTCCTCAACTGGACAGGAGAGAGAGAAAATCCAGTGAAAGGTTCATGATTTGAGCACATATAAGCAGATAATTTTTTCCATGTTGTTACTGCTAAGTGTATTTTTTTTCTTTGTATTCTATGATTTTAAACGGCTTTCAGTTCTTCTTTCAACTACTATTAGGGATTTTTCTTTCATTAGAGATAAACATAAAAAATCCTCAAGGAGAACAGTAGATTCTTTGCTCAGATCAAAGGCAATACATACACATTCCAGAAACAAAAAGGTATGTCATTTTGAGCTGCATCATAAAGGAAGTGGAGAAATGAAGAGATAAGTGGCAGGCAGAAAGCATCATTATTAGTGTACCCATGAGAAAAAGCTAAGCAAGCTGCATGAGAACACCCAGGTCAAAAATACTATCACAGAGGCACTCTGCCATGGTAGCAAGAGTTGGAGCTGTGAGTGTAGAGCAGGCTGCAGTGGTGCAGAGGGAAGACCTTTAGCAATCCCAGAGGCTGCACTAGTGCTCTAGGGCCACGCAGGGTTAAATCTATTCAAGGCAAGGAGATAGATGTCAGTCTGCAAGGGAATGGGAGACACACATTCCTCACCCTTTCCTGAGCTATACAGTCTGGAGTCAGCCATAAAGCTGTTTTACACCATTTCTTGACGTATTTAAAGAGGAATGTCTGTCTTCTCATAGGTGGTGGTCACCTTTCTTCTGTTCTTGCTTTTTCCTTTTCTTTATTCTTAACAGACCATATGCTTACTGTGCTTATATTTTCCTGGTGGCTTGCCTGGCTCCTGAGAGCAGATACATTCTAATTTTATATAAAAACACATAATCCTTTTTTTCTTAAAGAGCACATGCAAGCTGGGAATATGTGTGGTAAGAGCTGACTTCTCCATTATTACATGTTTTGTTCCATTTTTTATTTACATCTGACAGTGTTTCAAAACAGTACCACAGGACAGAAATCTCACTGCAGGAGTATTGCTTTCTTTTTAACAACTGCATTTGAGGTATTATCTGCTTCAAAATGCTTTCAGTCTAAATAGGGAAGAGAAGCAGGGAACAAGGCAAAGAGAAGCAGAGAAAAGCTAGTGTGACCTCCTAGGCAAGACAGGGCTGAGGTCTGCTTCCAAGTGCAATAGATAATCCTGTCTCTCTTTAATTTTCCTGATATATTCTTTAAAGCCTGTAAAACACTCTGATGTTTGTTAGTATCAAATATTATTCAGGAAAGGACATCAGAAGAGAGATGTTAAATTTCAGTGTGCCCATTGGTTGTGACCGAAAATGAGTGACTGACAGCTGTCCAGTAGTTGTCTTCACTCCAGCTACCAGTTCACACCATCAATGGAAGCCTCAGTGCAGGTGAAGAGGAAGCAAGTTTGAAGAAAACAATGCTTATTTCTTCATGATCATTATTTCTAATCAAATCCAGAGCAGCATGAGATGGCTGGAATTATTGTACCCTTGGTCCGAAAGATACTGCTTTCAGGTGATCTCTCTTTTAGGCTCTGAAATCCTGACTCTAGTTTTCAGGACTTGCTCTCAGTAAAAAGAAAAACTTCATTTTTTTTTCAGTTTTGAGCACCTACTTCTCACATCTCCTCCCCTCTGAGCTATCTCCTGCACCCCTCAAACTATCACTCAGAATATTTTAGGTGCTTGAAATCTGGTTTGTATCAGCAATTCAGGTTTGGTTTTATTAAGAAGAATTATTTAGGAGTTTCAGTGTAAGAAGTTTGTATTTCCAGAGGAACTGGGTTGATGAGTTGGATTTAATGATCTTAGAGATCTTTTCCAACCTTAATGGTTCTGTGACTTATCTACCTGTTCCAAATGACAAAGAGAATGTATGGGAAGAATGGATAGAGTGAGCCATATTACTAAGGCCTGGGTGGCTTTTGTTTTAATAGAATTGCACCTGGACAAAAATTGTGGAACTACACATGAAGCTCAAGCCTGATCAAAACTGTAGATGTACCCTGTAGAAAAAAGTCATTTAAGATATGGAAATTTAGTTTTACTGAAGGCTTCACTACAGCAGTTGCTTGTGCTTTTCTCAGCTAGTTTGATAAAAAAGAGGTAGATGTGTTCCTCCCCAAGAAGTTGTTTTCATTGAGGGTGATGGTTCATCCCTGAGCCATTATCCAGAGGCAGCCCTTCTTCAGCCATCTGACTCAGGAAGGTCTTTTGGATCCCAAAGGGAGGAACATGATGTATCTATCATATTATCTTTGGTGAGGTCACATGTTTTTATTCACGCTGTTATAGATACTCAGCTGACAGATTTTGTAATAAATATGCTGATATGAAACTTCCCTGAAGCCAAGAGTACAAAAGCATGGAAGTGATGGAGTCATCCTACAGACCCAGGGATTTCCAGATGATTTTTACTTTGATCTTGGCTTCCTTTTAATTTTTTATTGATGGTGTTTGTATTTGATACTAATCATTAAAAAATTAAGTTCTATCATTTTATAGCCTGTAACAAAAATGAAGAGTTAGTAAGAGAAATAGATTTGGTTAGACTGAATAGTTTAATCCTCTTAAAGGATTAAAATGTTAAATGCTGAATGAAGAAATATCCTTAGAGTTGGTACTCTGTTCACACAGACTGATTTGAGAATATTAGTCTTTCCAGTTAGGCAAAACAGTTCAAAAGAGAGATTTTCATTCAATCTTACATGCAGGTAGATGCTCTCTTGATTAGGGTACTATATGAAACTAACAGCCAGGATCATGGAGTTTTTTGCCTTCATGTGGGTGCCAGGTACTGGAAAAACCAATCCAGGTTCTTGCATTGTTATGCATCTTCATCAAGAGAGGACATTAAGGAAAGGAGGTCACAGCTAAGCAGTTGCAAGCATCTGCTCAGAGCAGTCACAACAATTTTGTTACTGTCTTAGATTTTTAATATGTATTTCACCTGTGAAACTGGATAAATCTTTTTCATGAGACAATGGGAGGGAGCTGTGTATTAAGCTGAAGTCTCTGACCTCTGCCATTTGATGAATAAAAAGTGACAAGCAACCTCTTGCCTTACTCGGTAACATGATTAATCACAACAGTGATTTACCAGTTCCATATGTCTTTATCTACATCAAGCTTCCCTGGATCACTCAGTGAGAAATGCAGTGCAGATATTGGACAGGAATGCAGTTTCCAACCAGAATGCATTCTGTCTAAAAGTGGATTTTTAAAGCAATTTAGTTTATATTCTGATACTTACTGCTTGCATTATTATTAAATATTATAGATTTTATTCACATATTTGTTGCCATGTTATCTGGTCATGAGCAGCATATGTAAGAATGGTGTCATGATTGTAAATGGAGTTCAGGAAAGGGATCAGAATCTTCCTGCTACACAGCAACTAATAAGAACTCCATTTGCAAATTCAATATAATGACTGACAAGAAAATAGTCAGAGGTGAGAAGGCCAGCAAGCCATCAACAAGAAGATAAAAAAGGAGGGCACCTGGAGTCGACCGAGGAATTATTCGGAATTACCATTTCTTCTCTGTTCTGATGTCTGTCTTAATCATTACATGAATAATACCATTTTAATATCATTAGTAATAGTGATGATGTTGCATCTGAGTTCTTCAGGTATGCAGAACATCTGCAATACTGATAACGTGGTGTCCACTTGAAGCTGAAAGGAGGTTGTAGGGAAGTGGGGTTTGGTCTCTTCTCCTGTGTTACCAGTGATACAACAAGAGGAAATGTCCTCAAGTTGCACCAGGGGAGGTTTAGATTGGATGTCAGGCAAAAAATGTTCCCAGAAAGAGTTGTTAAGCATTGACACAGGCTGCCCAGGGAAGTCACCATCCCTGGAGATGTTCAAGAAATGTATAGATGTGCTACTTGGGGACATGGTTTAGTGGCATGGGGGTGATAGGTTGATGGTTGGACTTGATGATCTTAGAGGTCTCTTCCAACCTTAATGATTCTGTGATCTTCTTGTTCCTCTGGTTATACAGATATATTGCACCTTTTTCTCAAACAGTGCCTTGCACAAAATGGTGTTGAGATTTGATTGTTCCATAATGAAGTGATCATTATTTATCCTTCAGTATAATGTGTTTTATTGGGGTGTGTGTGTGTTGTGATAGGTGTACATAAAATATTGTACACCCCTTATAATGTGCAGGCCTAGTATTAGCCAGTGAGAACAATGTGTTATGTAAAAAAGTAAGAAAAATCTATTAAAAAAAAAAAAAAAAGAGCCTGCTGTATTCTCCAAAGGCATTAACATTTGCTAGATTGCCAGTCAGCCAAGGTTTTACAAGAGTTATTGTCATTTTGATTTTCAGATGAGTCATTTGGTGTATTGCCCCCAAAGGCACCACACTATGATTCAGTGCACAGCATATAGAATTCCTGAGGCTTTTGGGGCTCCGTGGAAACCGAG
>VWZO01000258.1:0-151016 GCA_013396975.1 Bucco capensis | reverse complement strand
TCCGTGGAAACCGAGGGGGGGGGGGGCAAGGGGGGAGTTGTGGTGGCTCAGCCTTGTGAAGCAGCAACATTGTGCTTAATTGACACCTTTGATGTAGCCCTAAGCCAGCACCTGCACCTCCCACTGCTGCTCTGAAGACGTCAGCCTTACGCAGAAAAGGCTTCTGCTTATGAATCCTGCCTCGCGTTCGGCTCACGCGGTGAGCAGCCCCTGCTAGACTTCACTAATCCTATTGCTGCTCAGTTGGGCTACAGCCGAGCAAGAACTTGGGCTGCTTGCTTGTCAGCAGCTTACATAGTAGATTTTTGTCCATGTTAGAACTCATAGAAGGTAAGTCAAATGCCATGTCGATGTCCTGGTGTCTAAGTACTCTTCTGAGATGCAGAATCTGATTGTGATGTCCTAGTGTCTAAATACTCTCCTGAGGTGCAGAATCTTGTTGTTGCTGCTTTTTTTTTTTTATTTGATTATTTTTACCTGGTGCTGACAAATGTGGAGTGTAATGTAACAGTTGCTTGTTGAAGAAGATTTACATGTGTATGTGATACAGGCTTTTTAGTGTTCCTATCAGGGCTTCAGGGTGAATGTCTTTATTGATAGCCTCCTGTGTGGTTTACTTTGTAATGGAATTCTGTCCTCTGCTGGTATTGTTTTGTTAATTTAATGAATAATGTGACATGCATGCCAAAGATGCTTCTAAAATGATAGGCACTGGCATATATGAAGGAACTTACTCATTTGAGAAAGTGCTGCTTTGCTGTAAGTCAGACCTGAGGTGTTACATCCAATTTATTTGCCTCTAGAAAGCCCTTCTGGGCTAACTCTGAGGTGATGTTTGGGTCAGATACCATTGCCAAAATCTCTTCAGATGAATGAGTAAGGAACAGCAAGTAGCTGATTTGTTCTGGCAAACAATACTGCTTTTTATTTTTGGTGGGTAGCACTTCAAGCCATAATGAAATGGAATGCAAAGAGTGTCTGTGAAGGTTAACAAAGCTCTTTGCTCTGCATCACTTTCAAGCACAGGAACAATGCACTTTAAGAAAATATGATCATGTTCTCTGCCATTGACTAAAAAGTCTTTTTAGGTTTGTTGGCTATTTGTTTGCAGTCTGTATAAAAATTGGCTTTATGAGCCAAAACTCTGAGGAATCCATTCTTTTGTGAATTCTACATTTGATGTTTAAAACATTAAGCAAAAGGAAATTAATCTGTTGAACAAAGACTGAGAAAATGTATTTTGACTTAACTATTTCTCTGCTTTTAATAATGTCTTTTATTTCTTTTGTTCACTTTATTGTCCTTTTAGTGAATGGAACCCCTGGTAGCCAGCTTTCTACTCCCCGCTCCGGGAAGTCTCCAAGCCCATCTCCCACCAGCCCAGGAAGCCTACGGAAACAGAGGGTAAGAAAATAAGGAAACTGATTTCTGAGCCTGGCTGGGGAGAATCTGGCATAACCATTATCCACTAGCATTCTCCTCACTGGTTCCTTGCACGTAGAGTCATGGGGTGGAAGAGCCTAGCTCCAGTCCTTGTGCTTGTACAACACTGTGAAGTGGGATACAACTGTTCCATGTCTGTCAAAATGCTGAGTATGCTGGGAATTGGTTTATTCTTAAGGAAAAAAAAAAAAACTAGGCTCTCTTTCTTCTTTTTGGCAAAACTTCTGTTTGTTTTAGTTTCTTTTTACAAAGGTTTCACAACTGGAATTGAAATGTTCATGTTGTCAAAGACTTTTCTTTGCTGATCTTAATTTGCCATGGGCGTTAATCTAACTTGCAAAAGTGACAAACAACTTTGATTTTGAAGCAAGGTGAAAGAAGGCTCTGTGGAATTCAGCTGTGGATTAGTTATGATCTATCCTTGTACAGTGAAGATACTATCAGTACCACGGCAGCACGAGACTTGTCAGTCCCTTAGCTGGGTGAGAGTTGGTAGTAGCTCTACATCTACAGTGTACCTAAGCACCCAGAATTAAGGTAGTATCTATGTTACTGCTGTAACCTTCTGACAAATTAGTACTTGTTCAACCCAAAAGGCTCCACGTGCTCATTTAATTAATTGTATTAGTTCAGAAGCAATGGGACAGATGTCTATGTCTCTTGTCTTCTGCTGTTTTCTAAACTGTGATCAGTTCTCAATGAAAGCTCCCCTAAGGCAGTACTCTGTATCTCAGATTTGTTTATCAACACAGTTTGAACACATGCTTTTTCTGCCTTTTCAGTTTTTAAATAAAGACATCATTTGTCTCCCTGAAAATAAGGGGATTATGTACCAAACTGGCAGTGCTAGACTTCAGGGGCTGGTGCAGGCCTGATTCCCCAGATATCCAGATCAGGAACAGCTGTAGCATGACATCACTCCATTCTAGCCTATGTACCCTTCTTCATGTCCAGTGGATACCAGGAAGCTGAGGAATTGTGCGTGCCCAGGTCCTTCCTGAGACTAGAACACAGCCATGGGTTTCTGATGTGACTTTTTTGATAGGTATGAAAGTCAACTGTGATCTGAAGAACAGAGACAGCCAGTGAGCAACAGCTTGAAATCTCAGGGTAGTGTCATGGTTTTCGTCATCCGGTACACAGAGAGTAAAGAGTTTCAGTTCAGTGAGCTGGTACTAAAAATTCTTGAATGCAGTGTCTTCCACACCTGTTTGTTGTTGCTCTCAGAGCTTATTAATGAATCATTAATAAGTCACTGAAGAGGGAACAAAGAGTCTTCCAGATGAATTATGCATTGGTGATGTAAGAGTGTCTGTTTAGATGGATGATATCAGTGTACAGTGGATTTCCATTTGCTGCAAGGCTGTCTCTTTTCATTGGTAACTTTCCTGAACTTCCTTTCCCACCACTGATGCTTCTCACAGTGAAGAAACGTTTTTCTGGCAGCATTTGGGGATGGGTGAGTGGGAACCAGTCAGTACTGCTAGACACAAGGAGGTTTTGACCACAAAGTATCTGACTTCCAAATGTGAAGAGGAGAGCAGATGGGCTGCTTCTTATCCAGATTCCCTATATGGAAGTGGAACAGGATGACAAGTGGCAGTATTATGGATGCAAAGGGCTGTGTAGTGGAACATAATCACATTGTTAACTGTATAGAAAATAAATATTGAAATAAGCTACAGAAGAGAGATAAGACATTGTCAAGGAGTTGAATTCTCTTCTCAAATATTCATATCCAGTCCCCTTGACCTTTGCAGGGGAGCTTTTGTGCTTGTCTGGCTTCATGTTAGACAGATTTTTTGTTTTTAACCTGACAACATGAAATACATTCATGTAAAAACAGATTGCAATCATGTAAAAATGCATTGCAATAATATTATTTAGGTTACAAAATCAACTGCTCAGAAGTTCAGGGATGGAAACTTGACACTTCCTCTGAGAATTTATTTCAGCTCCTTTCATGTTTAACTTGTGAAGTGAATGAGCTAGAAGTTCAGTATAAAAACACATGATTGTGTTGTTAAAGGTCATAATGTGTATTCCACTGACTAAACTAGTTCTGTGAACAGCCATTAATCAGGGTTTACTGATTTTAATTTTCTTGTTAGCAGTACAAGTTCTGTTTTGGTTTAGTACATGTTGCCATTTAAAGTTTATTTGAAGGAGAGATTATTTTATGTACCATATTGTCATAAAAACAAATTTGAACCCAAAGCATTTTGCTTTGTCTTCAATGGCTTTAGCTACAGGGCTGATAAGCCAGCTGGAGGAGAAGGTTTATTCCTTAGGTGATTAAGCATTGATATCATGTGATAGACTTACAAGAGAGAAGAGGACACTGATTTCAGTGCCCACTTTGTCCCTAGTGCTGAGAAGTGAGATATTCCTGCCCTAAAAGAGGAGTGTTGGCTGCTAGAGGTCTGATGCTTGACATGTGGTACTTAGGGACATTGTTTAGTGGCATGGTGGTGGTAATCAGATGGTTGGACTTGATGATCTTAGAGGTCTCTTTCTACCATAATGATTCTGTGAAGGCTTGGTTTCTGACTGGTTTGGGTTTCTCTCTGCATGTGGAGTTTGAGGGTGCTGCTGCTTCTTTAGAGCTGAAAGATGATGCTGGGAATACACTGGATCCTGGCAATGCCAGCTCAGCTCTGTGCTAGTCTCTTCCCCTCCCTTTGTGTGGCTAGTTAGAGGAGTGCCTCTTCTCTCATGCCAGCAGGTACCTTGGATGCCAGTGGTAAGTACTTGGTCTGGAAGGCAAAAGGGAACATTGAGTCTAGCATAGCTTGGTTCCCCGTGATGCAGTGAGTCAAGCAGCTCTTCAGCATCCCCATCTGAGTGCTAGGAGGGAGTTGTAGGCTTGGAATGTAAAAATACTGAAGGATCTGGGCAGGCAGCCAGTGTTTTACCTAGGAAGCACAGGTGAGAGGAAGTCAAGCATTTGAATTCAGAGGCACAACAGCAAGATACTTCCACAAACTGAGGGACCCCTATAAAGGCATGTAAAAATAGTAGAGATTTTCCAAAGAAAATATTCCTACTACTTATGGAGTGCTTTAGGTGACTTAAAATCTTACTTAATTGGACTAGATGACCTCCAGAGGTCCCTTCCAACCCAAAACCATTCTGTGATTAAGGACATTTCATCACTCACCTTTAAAAAATAACTTCTGGCCTTTCCACTGATGTAAATAAAGCTAAAATATGCTACTGTGGTACATACTCATGAAAACAGTACTAATGTAAACATACAGATAGAATTTTCTACCCTCAAAAACCAGAACGTAAAAAGATGAAGTTTTATCATTTCTCACTTGCATATTTATATGTCTGAGTTGTTTTCAGAAATCAGGGAAAGTTAGGTCTTTATAATCCTGGGCAAAATTCCATCTATATTTGAGGAAAGTAAGATCTGAAAGACTAATTTCATGAGTAATACAAGGATGTGAAAGTGAATTAAGAGCCATTTATCAGCTATCTGAGCTAACAACCAATTACCAGCTTCTGAGGATTTTAGCTTGCAGGCTACATACTTTCTATGCTTTCTTGTAGTTCTTCTATGCTATGCTTTCTTGTAGTTTAATTCTTTCTTTCTAGTTAAATAGGAGAATAAGTTTCTTTTAAAAAAATATGTATTTAATTGCATATTTCCACAGAGGATTAACAGAGAGCTGAATTTCAGGTTTATAGCAGTTGAAGTAGAGAGTTACTGTGTTACACATGGATATAGTACCTACCACAACAGAGAATGGATAGTGATCCAGGATCAGAAAAGGTGACATGGCAATCAGAACAACAAATATTTATAATAGCAACCCCCTCATTTTACTTAACTAGCTTTTATAATAATCCATCAGCTTATTTTACCACTGTCTTGTGACCAGAATCATTACTTCAATTAAGGTGGACACATTCTCTGCTTCATACCAGATTTTCTGTTACTTGCCATTATTTTAAATGTTTTTTTTTCTACTTCCCTAGACAATAATCAAAGATTGGATTTAAGGTGTCTATTGACTAATCAGACAGAGATTGCATATACATATATGCATACCCTTGTGTATTTAAGGATTTTTTGAGTTTTATGTGGCCAAGAAGTCTTATTCATTAAGCAAGTTTTGTGTTTTTATGCATCTATACAAAATAATAAATAGATTTTCCTCATATTTTTCAGAAATACAGCTCTCTGGCTAGTTATAGGCAAGGAAAAATCCTTGCAGAAAGGAAAAGTTTCAAGTATTTAAAAATATGTGAAAAAGCAGAGGGATATTATCCTAAATTCTTGTACGTGATTTTGCTTTAGAACAACCACAGAGTTATTAAAATAAACATAAAAATATCCCCTAAATATTAAGTCAGTTTTCAAAACTATCTTTTTTTGTAAGTTCTGAATGAATATTTTTTTATATTCAGAGGAATAAGCAGCCATCTGGAAGATACTTTTCAGAAGTTTGGGTGTCACCCTCTCTAGCAAATCAAAAGATTTTTTTCCTTTCTTTTCTGCACTGCATATTAGAAATTCCCAAACTGTGTGTGCTCAAAAGAAATGTCAATAATTAACTAACTAGTTAGTATTCAGAATGACATGGTCTTGCCTCTTTAAAATTCTTCTTTTGTCTAGATTGTTCACAACAACATAGAAATGTATTTAAGAACTGGTTTTCACTCTGCCAGTCTGATATGTCTGCTGCTGTATGTACAAGTGCCCATGGGCAGAATAAATGCAGAATAAGAATTTTAGGGAATGAAAAAGCCCTTTAAGGGACTAAATCCCCTTTTAATCATGCCTGCAAGCAAAACATAAACCTACATAGATTGTTGAGATCCTTGGAAAATTGAAATGTGTAAAGTATTCATTTTAGGTAGACTTTGTTTTATAGTATAGCTTTTAGATTGATTTATTTTTTGTCTCAGTCGTCTTCCTGTGATTAAAAAAAAATAATAAACAAAACCCCAAACTAAGGTTGAGCCTAAAGCTGGCTCCTCCAGCCTTCCCATTCTTGTCTTACAGCTGTTTAGTTGTGCTTTCATAAATCTGCTTTATACTTCAAGGGTGCCCCAAAGACATTGAGGATTTCAGAGCTTGGCTGTGAGGTGTGCTGAGCACCTGCCTACTCCGTGCCTCTCTAAACCATCAGTTATGCCTAATTTAGCTTACAAAGATAATACACTTTAAAGAAAGAAGTACACTCCTCTTTTCTGAACTTTCTCTTTGATCAGTGCTTTTGTATATCTTGGTGAGGGTTGTTTGCTCTGGAGATTGGGCAGGACAATGTCTCATCCCCAAACACCTTTGGCATTGAAGGAGGATCTGTAGGCTCTGCCTCTCTTTCTGCTGTTGTGTGCTGGTTGCTTGGCTACCATCAGGAAGAGCTGATAACAGAGAGATTTTACATCCTGTCCTCTCACACAGACAGAAAAACTGTGCAGAAGAGAGCCTGTTGTCGGTACAGTATAGATAATATATATATATAATATAATATATATATATGCTGACACTGTATATATATATATATACAGTGTCAGCATTCTAGGGCTCAAATGCTGCTGGATCCATGGAATATCACTAGTGGGTGGCAAGTTTTGATTACCTTGTAGAAGATAAGCACTCACTTCTGTACCACCTACTGCTGTCTGTGGAACAGCAGAAAGGAAAATGCATTCCCTTTGAGATGAAATTTGTATTGCTGAGTTTCCAAACAACTAGGAGAAATTCTCTGATAGGACAATTAGGAGAATTTCTCTATTCTCCTTCCAGAACCAAGAAATACTGTTTTAATAGTGTTTAATAGGAATATTTTGGATATTAAGGAAAATTTATTCACTGAAAGAGTGGTTAGGCATTGGCACAGGCTGCCCAGGGAAGTGGTGGACTCACCATCCCTGGAGGTGTTAAAAAACCTACAGATGTGGTACTTATGGACATGGTTTAGTGGCATGGGGATGATAGGTTGATGGTTGGACTTGATGATCTTAGAGGTCTCTTCCAAACTTACTGATTCTGTGAAAGAATTAAAGAAAAATATAATTGCCTCTTAGAATATGTTGTACACTGTAACTCCAGATTTCTTCCCTAACCATCTATTTGTTGATCAAGCCAAAAATCAGAGTATGTAGCTTGATGTGTGTTTTATATTAAACAGTATCTTCTGGTCCACAGTAACAAAAAGAGTAGAAGACAGTTGCAGGGTAACGAATCAAACACAATAAACAAATCTATACTGCACTTCATCTTACAGGACCTGTATCGCCCACTCTCTTCGGATGATATGGATTCAGTAGGAGACTCAGTGTAAAAGAGACAATGGAACAATGTTTATGGTTTGTGATCTGGTGAAGGTTTTAACATTTTTAAAAGAGAATAGCTGCTAATTTACAGTACTAGTGAATCGCACAAAAAAAAGAGTTTTGCATATTTAATATTAAAAAGATGGGGCCAAATTAATTCTGGTGGGGGAGGGCAAGGTGGCATTTTTGTCTTTACCACTGCATTTTAATGCAAGAATTTTGTAATGAATGAGCCACTGAATATGTCCTTCAGATACAAAGCAGCATTGTGCATACTTTAAGGAACAAAGATTGGGTAAGGTGAACATAACGCACAAATCCCTTTATGAATAGAACTCTTTTGATCGTCTGAGCTACTGATTATAGGCTCTATTTTTACCATAGGTACCTTTATTCATTTTGGTATGAACATGTTAATGAATACTTTGCCTTTTTACCAATGAATAGGTAAAATGCAAAAAGCAAAAAAAAACCAACAAAACCCCTGCCATATTAAACTGCTTGCTGTCTGATCCCAACATGCACATTTGGAACACTCTTCAGTTTAGTCTTTTTGTCTAAATGAAAAGAAAGTGAAGAAATCCTGTGTGGTCACAAGACAAAAAGTAAATGCTATCAAAGCAGTTTTCAAGTTTTCTCCACTGCCTTTCCATCTGATGACTGTAAACAGAAAGGTGTTCACAGACACCATGAATGTTTTACCTGGCAAGAGCTGTTAGTTGTGATCATCTGTGTGTTGCAAGTAAATCCAGAGAGATTTCTAAACAGGGAAATATGGGGGTCTGCTGGCTGGCAGCAGCATCTGACACACACAGGATGACACCTTTTGGAAAAACACATTTTGATTGAGAAACCAGTGAGTATTTTTTTTTTATTTGTGCTTAAGGCCAGGAACTTCATTTTTGGATTTGCTGTAATAAGCCTTTTTCAAATGAAAGCCTAAAGAAATGGTGGTATTGTAAATCATCCTCCTATTGACCTAATTTCTCTGTTTTCCTAATTTGTAGAGGTTGTTATTTTGTGCAGTATATGAATATGCAAAACTCCTTTAGTGTTAAAGTAGGTCATGCATTATAACTAGTTGCTTAACAAATATCTACTAATATTTCTTTGTTTTCTGCTGCTTTATTGTAAGAATCTTAGTCTGCTTTACATAATAGCAATATTTTCCATTGTATGTTACATATTGCTTTAAAATTTATCTGTTGTATTTAAGCCCATAGTGTAGTGAGCACATACTTTTACTGTCTTTCTGCCTTTCCTTTCAGTATCTGAAATACTAACGACTTAAGGAAATTAGTGTGATTCTGATCCTCAGCATAAATCTATAGAGATTATATTTTTGAGCTACTTAGTGATGATTTAATATATTTTGAAACCATGAAAATTTACTTGCTAGCAGCAAATGTTTAGCTGCCTCATGCCAACTTGTAAATGTAGTGACATAATTTCTTTACACTGATTTGCCCACAATAAAATTCAACAGCTGGAAAAAGTTGGCATGTGATATTATGGCTTCACTGTATCAGTATCATTTTCTTTATGGGAGGATACTTGCAAACAGAAGTAAAAGGGCAGCAGAATACAAAACTTACCTTCTTTGTTTTCAATACTTGGTTCCAGTGTCACCTGGAGAGAAAGTCATTGAGCTGGCAGGTTTGCTGAAGCAGTCAGGTCATTCTCTTTTGAAATGCATATTTTTTACCATTCCTGCTTCAGACTTCAGAGCTACAACTGTTCCCAGCAATAGGAACAGTCACCCCTCCTCATATCCCAATTCTAAGGCTGTCCAGCTTTACTGGAAAAGCTTGCAGCTGTGAAGTTACTTGAATTTTTGCCTGTTAGGAGGGAATGCCTTTGTAAAATATATTACTTAATCCCAAGAAACTCATATTATGTAAAGGTGCATTGGAATTAGGTCCAAAAATTCAGACAACTCCAGCAGACTGATCAAAATACTTACATTTTGAAAACTGGTTGTTTTTTCTCCTGTAAAGAAAATAAATTCCAGGAATGTTATTTTTCCTCCCCTCTCCCATATAGGCTTACTGCTGCTTAAGGCAGTTTATTAAGAATGTTTGTTCTGCACAGGGAGCACAGATTGCCAGCAAACCTGAATGCCACAGCTTTGCTTAGCTGTGGAAAAAGAAAAATGGACCTTATAGCAGTGATTGTTATCCTAGCAAGTTCTCTGTCAAGACTATTTCAGAGAATATGCTAGTCCATAACGTCGAATCATTTCAACATATGACTTGTATTAAGGGGCTTATTCAGGGGCAATATGTATCATTAATATTTCATTTAAGGAGTGAAAGTCCCCGAAGAGATTTAAAAGGTACACTTGGAGATCCCTTTTTTTTGTGGAATGTAATTCCCATTATACATGAGCAGAAATGAGATGGTTTTTTGGAGCCAGACCAGAAGGTTTCAGTTTAGGGGTGAAACTGAAATTGTGTTTCTTGATGCTGTAGTTCTGCTTGCGAGAGCGCAGGTTTTAGTTTATCCCTAAATGTCATTGACTTCATTAAATAACAGAATAGCTTAAGCAACTTGATAGCATTTGAACCTCTTATAGTTCTCAGTATGCTGCATTATTTGTGCCTACTCTAAGGTGATTATGATGTAGCTCAAGTCTTGTGTAGATTGTGAATGCTTTGCTTCCCCTTTGAGCTTTATGAATACTTGTGATTATTTCCCTAATACTTTCTGCAACTTTCTGTTTGTTTGGGTTTTTTTAATCTCTCCTCTTCTTCTTTTATGCAACAAAACCAGTTCACATGTGAAGCACAGAATGTGTATGTTTATACACACACACACACATAGATAGAGAAGTGGCTTTGAAACCCATGCACAGTTATATCACATTTGTGGCTTTAAACAAATATATGGGGAATATGTATTAATGGGAAGATGTTCACCTGGTGGGATTTGCTACAGCTCTGTTAAAATCAGTGGAGCTGCACCAACCTTGACTTGCTGAGCAGCTTCTCCACGGACATCTGCACAATTTTAAGACATCTCATGGACAACAAACAAGGGCTAAGTTCTGCTGGGTTTGAAGTTAGTGGCAAAACCATGATTGGATTCAAGGAAGGAAAGGTCAGACCTTACGCACAAACACATCTACACAGACAAAACATTAATCATCGATTTAGAATGGTATTGTCTGGATATATTCAGACTTGTGTCTCCTCTTGAACTGCAGTGTTCTGCAGGGTGTTAGATTATGCAATATTAGAAGTTTTTCTGCTGAAATCAGTAATATCTTTAACATTCCTTATCCAATGTGAAAATGGCTTTTCAATTTGTAAAATAAGTCAGCGACAGCACATTAGCAATTTTTTTTTTCCTCTCTTAAAACCATTTTCACAGGCCATATATGCCTGTAAAATGAAAATCCTGGAGCACTAATATTGTGGCTATAAATGTATATTGTCAGAAAGCTACACGATGTTAAACAGCTTTGAAGAACACCTGGGTTGAGATTGTGTGGCGTAACAATTGAAATAAATAATAGCGTTTGCTTTTACTTCACGCTGCAGTGTGAACTCTATACACTGCAGCATGTTACAACCCTAAAGGTTAAAATGAATGTAACAGCAATATAGAAAAGAACCTCTGATCAACACGAGTTTACTGATTTCTTGAAAACAGCAGTGAGCAAACAGAAAATCTCTGTGGTGCTATATTACCTCATTTCTTGATGAACACTTAGATTAATGTCGTCTGTGCTTTTTCTTCTATCCAATTGATGATGCACAACCAAATGCAAGATTTTTCTTTATTTAATCTTCACTTTATTAATGGGAACTTGGTAACTATGAGTGATCAACAGAAAAAAAAATAACCTTGTGTCACTCAGCCAGCAGGAGCTGTACGTGCAGAGCAAAGCAAGGCAAGCGGTGGTTGCACTGGCTGGAAACTGGCGTGCTACCCACCAGGAATCCTCCCTGTACCTAGAGTAGGTCTTGCTAAGCAGCACAGAGCCTGTTCTGAGATGTGTTTGCTGTCCTAACAACTTTTGGCTGCCTCAGCTTACCTCTTTCACCTTCTGCACCTGCTCTCAGAGGAGCTGAGCACCCTTACTCCCCCATGGAAGGAGATGGGTATGTAGATCCATGTGTACGCACAGGTTAGTGAAGGGTTAAAAACACAGAGTGCACACACACATATTCTTATGCATTTTAGTGTCTGTGTTTGTGGATTATATTCCAATTTCCTTACATTAACCCTCAGCAGTAAAGTATGGCAAAAAACAAAAGCTGTGCTGTGTTCAGTATGTGCTTGTTGTTGAGGAGTTTAGTTTGTGGTTTGCCCTGCAAGACAGTGTTTTGGAATTTGGACTCTAGTGAAAGAGAAGCTAATGGTGTTTGTGCTAAGGCCTCTTGATTTTGTTAGTTGCACTATTATCTTGTAAATATTGGCACATTTGCAACGTGAGGTTTAAGATTTTACAAAGTTGTGCATACCATTTTTGGTTTTTATTTTAAGGAAAAATGTGTGGCTATTTGCTTTTTAAAAATATACTTTTTTTTTTAATTAATGTGATGCAGGAAACCAAAACCAAAACTGTTGATTTATCAACAAAACAAAAACTATGTAAAATTTGCAAAAACAAATGCTGATGAATGTTTCCTTTCATAGAATCAGCTGAAGAAAGTCACCTTCATTTCTGTGCCCTTGTTTCACCATACTGTGTTGTACTTGTGTTTCATATTTGACTATGTCATCCTGGTTGCAGTTTGTTGTTTGGCTAGATTTAACATTACTGTAGATTCTTGTAAGAGATGTAATAAAGATATTTAAAAAAAAAATACACACTGTTCAGTGAGTTTATTTTGGAAATGTGATTAACAGGCTTTAAAAAAGAAAAAAACAACCTTGCAGTTGGAGTTGCTTGTTCATTTTGGATCAGTGTTGTCCATCTAACAGTTCACTTAGTGTAAGCAGATGGGATTCATGCATCCCAATGGGCTCCATGAAATAGTAGATGCATTCAGTGCCTATTTCAGTATAAACTCTGGGGTTTAGTGTGTAGATGCAAAAGATCCTTCAAGGAAGGGTTTGCTTTCTAATGAGTCTTTTGGAGGCAGTAAATATACCTGCCTTGAATTGTGCCTGGGGGTAAGTTGGTGTGCACATGCCAGCACAGATTTGAAGGATGAAGTGGGAAAATTAGGAGACTATTAAAAGCAAGGCACCAGCTCCTTGATGACAACTCAGCAAGAGCAGCCCTCCTCTGAAGACAAGTATTAGGAAAATATGCCTGTGAAAAGCTAAGAGGGGGGAAGCTTACCCACGATGTTTTAAAATAAGTACCTTGTTTTCCTTGAGATATCTTTCCACTCTTTAAAAATATCTATTTATAGCCTCATTTTATTTTTTTGTTGTTTGGCCATGGGCGGGGGAAGAGAGACATTACAAATCCTGAGATGTCATCTGCCAGTCTGATGCTTCAGCTCATGTTCAGACACTTTCCTGATAAAAATGCTAGTTCTGAAAGCCTCTTGGTTGCTAGTAAATAGGTCTGCCAAAAAAAAAATAATGTAGAAACCTAGAAAGGAAAGAGTATGATAGAAATGAGGAGGAGTAGAAACAACATAATTGAGGTTTCTGTCTCTACCCAGCAACAGTTAAGAACACCAAGAGAGGTTTTACAATATAACTCACATAGGTTAAACATAAAAGTGATGATTGTGCTGTGCCCTTAATTAGGTAAAAGAAATAAGAACCTCCTTTGATCTTTCAATTTTGATTCTGTAAGTTAGTGGAAAAATTCTACCTGTGTCTAACTTCAGGAAAGGAAGAAGGAAACCTTCACTTTGCATCACTGCCCATGAAACTTTTGATGTTAACCCCAGTATGGATGCAGTAATGACAGTTCAGCTTCTGATACTGTGAATCTGATACTTTTTTTTTTCTTCCAGATCATCAATCTTTTCTGGAGGAAGCCAAAAGGTTGAATGAGCCTACAGTCTAAATTATGGCTCAGCTTTTGAAGCAGCTGTTAGAAGCTAGGAGAGGTTAGATTTAAGTTTGCTGTTAAATACCATATAGGAAGCTGTGTTAGCCTTTCAGAATGACCTTGTTACACAAATGGAATGAGTGTACAAGCAGTTGATGCCTCAGCTTAAGAAGATGATCCTAATAAAATGAAGTCCTTCAGCATGACAATTTAACTTCAGTCTGTCAGCTCCATTTCCTTACAAACTCTCGCATTTTTTCCCAGAGTAGAAAACCAACACAAGTTCCTAAACAACACACACTAGATTGTTGCTTGTGTCATTTGAACTTCTTTCTTCCCCAAGCTGTGCAAATCCTGAATTCCATAAGTGAACAAAAATCCTTTGCCTGTGTTAGGACCTCTCAAGTGTCTAACAGGATGTAGGACTGTGGATAAGTAGCAGGTTTTCATACAAATTTTATTGTTCCTTTCCAGATGAAGCAGTTCATAAATAAATTTGGATTTTATGTGTCAGTTTAGTTCAGTGTCCAAATTTGAAAAGAAAACAACTGCATCATTTTTCTTTCTGTATATCAGATTTCATTGGCTTCCATTCTTTCAGCATGAAGATTGTGGATTTGATCTTTCTCCATGAAGTAATTTTTTTTGCCAGCTCTGTGCTGTTTACATGAAAACATTTTTCCCCATTTCAGCTGTCTGGGCCAAAAAATGTAAGTGATTAAACAAAAGAAAATGGAAAACATTTTTCACTGGATAGTGTTGGGAGAAGGAGTTGCCATGTAACCCTTTGCTCCTCTCTAACTTGATTCTTAAAAGTTGCATCAAAATATATTATTTTACCTTTTTAAACCAGCTGTCTTCTTTACCTTTTGTTCTCTGGAGATGTAGCATTGTGTTGTATTAACTCATTTAACACTGTTACATATTACAGGAATTATTTGAGCCCTTCAATGCTAATACCTGCATGGGACTGTTGGCTTTATTTTACCTTTAACCAGGATGATCTTTAGGCTAAGGAATTGACTATCTCCTGACAGCTACCTTACAAAGGTAAAAAGGAAAAAAAACTTAGGAGGCATCATTTAAAGGCATAAATAATTCCCTTGTCCTAAGCCTCATTCCTGAATTTACCCTTTGGTTGCTAATTTTAATCTTTGCCTCATTAAGTCTGTTTCTAAAAGAGCAGATCCAAACCTAGAGTTACACCTGTGTGCATTTCTGTTGCTCACATTTCTTCCAGATGCTTCCGTCATGCTAGGAAAATACAAAGGGATCTATTGTGAAGAAACTTTGTCGACTCCAGATGCCCTAATAAAGGTTTTGAGAGGTTTGGAAAACACAGTGCAGTGTTTGGGGTTTAAGATTTAGGAATTTGAACTGCATTAACAAACTTTCTAGTCTTTCTTGTTTAAGTTAGCTGCTGATACTGATAATCCACAAAAATAATTCCTGCTGTTTAGTTGGAGTGGGATTTTAAGATTAATTTAGGACAAAGCTGAGTACAAGGAAAGAGAAANCCCCCCCCCCCCTTTTTCATGGATTTAGCACAATTTCCACTGAGATACAAACTATTTACAAAGCAGTTGCTAAATAAAACTTCCAGTGAGGCACGGATGAAACTCTAGAGTGCTAATGTTTCCGTTCAGATGGCTGAGGTGTGTAGTGTGCTGGCCATCTGTTCTATAAACCTGAATAGGATCTGAAATCCTTACACCAAAGACTTGCTTGATTTTATGCCATGGCTTTTATGGAGGTGTGCCATAAAAATGGCCATGTGCTGGCAACCTGGGTAACTGGAGCCCGTTAAATCTGTAAAAGCGATGACATTTCAAGCAGCTCAGCATCTCTTAAAATTAAAACAACTAATTGCATTAAGGGCTGTGGGTTGAAGAGATTATACTCTCGCTTCGAGTTTGTTTTTTTCCCCCCCTTCTCTCCCGATCTGCAATATCCCCAGTGGGGTCCACAGCTGTGAGAGCAACAGCGTGCACCACAGCCTGCCTGGAGATTGGCAAGCCAACTGGAAGGAACACCGAGACCCACAAGGATTGCTGCACCCGGAGGGCTTTCAGCTAGTGAGAACAAGGAGCTAATTAAAGTCTGAAAGAAATGGAGTGGCCTTCTAGCTGAAGTACAGATCAACAAAGAAATGCCTGCATGTTGTTCCAGAGGACTGAGTAAAGACAAAAATATTGCTGTTGTGTTTACCTAGTAGATGTCTCTCTAATAGTGGAAGGAGGTCCATCAGCAGAGCTGAGGAACCTATGCAAATATGAAGTTCCTGATTTCTTTTTAACCTGTTATTTTAATAAGAGGGGTTCAGCAAAGGTAATGAAAAGTCTGTGTTTTTTCCATATTTTTTCAAGTAGTTTAAAAATCTTGACGTTTAAAAATATCTCGGTATGTGTTTTTAACAAATGTCTTCTTAGCTGCTGCTTCCTTGTCACTGGTGAGCTCTGCTCCTGCTCTTGCACTGGTGCTTCACACACAGGTCTCACTGAAGGGCCTGGGTGCCTTCTTTGCACTCCTAGGGTACAGTATATGCTGTTAATGCATCACATTAGTTATTCAGTTGTGAGTATCAGCTTAGCCTTCTCAGCCTGATGTAGTGTCAATAAGAAAAAGAGTTAGGGGCACTTAGAAATCTGATTGATGCTTTATTTCCTTTCCCTTTTCTATGGGCCACATTTTATTTTTTTTTTCAGTTTTTTTTAACTAAACCTGGGCTAAATACATATTTAGGGACCCATAGCTGAGACAGACATTTAGGAGTGAATTTAATTTCAGTTGTGTGTAGGCCGTTAAGACTATTGGTCTTTAAAGTGAAGCACTTGCTGAAGTGCTTTGCTCTTGAAAGGATCTGAATTTAGAAGATGGAGCAGTCACAGCTCTTAGCTAAACCCCATCCAAAGGGTCCTTGAGAAATTAGATTCCCAATTAGAAATTTGGGAAGTCTCTCTAGGCACCCATTTGGAGAAGTTGTGGCCACTGAGTGAGGTCTTGATTTCTATGTCTCCCAAGTGAGAACAGTGGGTACAAGGCTCCATAAAGAGACTGTCAGGCTGCAAAGGAAAGCTGCAGATGTGTGTAGCCAGCAGCCTTGACCTAATATCTGCTGAAGACTGTAGAATGCAAAAAGCTGAACAAAATAGTTGTTTGATAATCTATTGAAAATCTCAACACTAACCTTGTTGTTTTGAACCCCTTAGAATCTTGGAAAGATTTACTCCTGTTTGTATAGGTAACAAAAAATTAAACATTTAAATTGTAATCCTTCTAAGAAAATACTGTGGAGTGCAAAAAGAAGTAAGAAATTGTATGCCTGGTCTAGAAAAACAAATAGAATGGGTAGAGAAAACATGTTTTTCTGCTTATTTTACAAGCAGGAGTGTAAAGGAAACAATTCTCATTACATGTGTATAAAAATTGACTTTGAGAGTGGCTTCTCCAGGCATGAGAACTCCTAGCATTTTCCTGTTGCCTTGATCCTCATCTGCTCATTTGTTCAAAAATGAGCCAGAGGTAAGTTTTTACTGAGCTGTCCTGCAGTGTTTAGCAGAGGAATGTCACATACCCAAATACCTCCTCCTCACGAAACCAGGATGGCAATATTGCAGTGAACTGCATACAATCAGTCAGTGCTCACTTCTGTGGTCAAGAGGCAGCAAAAGGAATCCAAAACCTGATTAATGCAATTTTTAATTCTGGTCAGAGCTTAGAAGAAATGGTTGGATGCATGAAAAGAATTAGCTGGAATTGATTAAAAGAAAAAAAAAGGCAAAGAATCTCTCTTGGTAGATGGGATGTGCAAGCCCTCAGGAT
The DNA here is from genome assembly GCA_013396975.1 of Bucco capensis. Lineage (NCBI taxonomy): Eukaryota > Metazoa > Chordata > Aves > Piciformes > Bucconidae > Bucco > Bucco capensis. The sequence continues at coordinate 133,492 of VWZO01000258.1, read as the reverse complement.
TATTTAGTGAAAAACAGTCCAAGTTAAGCCTTTGTCTAAATCATCTGACCTTAATCTATTGTGGGAGAAAATCAAAGTTAGTCTGGTGAAGTGAACTCAACATACTGGCCAGTTTTTAAGTGCTGACTGCCTTCTCCCAGGCTCTGTACTCTGCACAGATCCCAACTGCTGCATCCTGAGTTATTCTTGCTGCAGTCCTTGGCTGTGCTCTGTGGTGGTAGAGGAGAGAAATCATTCCAAAGAAGCTGTATTAAATTTGCAAAGTGGATTGGCACTTGGAATTTGGGCTTCTAGATGCCTTACAAACACAGATCAGGAGCTGATAGTGTGTATTAGCTGCAGTATAGCCTGCAATTTATGGAATATAGAGACTGAAGTGATTAAATACTGCAGCACTTCATAACCTTTCGGCACGCAAACTGTGTGAACTCAAGAAAAGTTTTAGTTCTGGGAATCCTCTTGAGTACTCACTTAGGCTGCAACACAAGGACCTGAGGAAATGCTCAGGTTTGCTCCAAGTGTAAAGGGCCAGTTATAGTTGTAGCTTCCTCTGGTTTCCTTTGAAAATGGGTGAATCCTCAAGATCTGTTTATATAATGGTTATGCAGCACACGATAAAAATTTGGGGTGAAATCCAGCCCTTCTCATATGTCTGAAGTTTCATCCATCCAGATGTGTGGTGAAGCAGTCTTCCTAAAGTCTGTATGTAACTGATGGGCACTGATAGGTGCTTTGGAAGGCTTTCCTACTGAGATCTTGGCTGCTGTACATCTGACATCCAAACTGGGTCTCCTGGAGACTAGAGAGACACCATCCTCTATTAACTCTGTGGGCAAACAGAGACACTTACTGTACAAGTGCTTAAAACTGATGTACAGTACTGAGGGACATGGTTTAGTGGCATGGGGGTGATGGGTAGATGGTTGGACTTGATGATCTTAGAGGTCTCCTCCAGCCTTAATGATTCTGACTTAACTCCTCAAGTGAGCTATACCCAATTAAATGCTTTTCAGAAAAAGTAAACGTTATTCACCCTGATATTTTATTTTCTCCATTTGTTAATGATTTCTCCCTTTTAGAATACAACTGAGGAGGATTTCACCAGAGGGAGGTTTGCAACACTGAGGAGGACTGCCCATAACAAAGCCAACTTTAGTCAAAACACACATTTGTGCTTCTAGTGCCTGCTGGGTTAATGGTTTCACTGAGAAAACAATCTCTTGCCTGCAGAGGGCATCCAGCTCCTCAGTTTTCCCTGCCAAAATGTGCACGAAATAGGGAGAAACTAATGAACCATGCCTAAAAGTGATGCTGCACGTGATGGATCAGGGATATCTCCATGTATGGAGGAGTACCAAAAGTGTAGTTTTGATGGGAAAATTGGATCCTTTCCAAGCATCTATATATCCCTCCACTAAAGTAAATTGATGATTTGTGTAGGGAACACTAAAGCCTCTCCAGGACGTGTGTCCAGCAGGAACGTGCTGTGAGTACTCATGCTCCTTAAAAATCATCTGTTTTCATTTGTGTCTCTCCATTTCCAGAGCTCCCAACACAGTGGCTCCTCTACCTCATTAGCATCCACCAAAGTTTGCAGCTCTATGGATGAAAATGATGGACCTGCAGAAGGTAACATTTGAAGGCTGACATTTCAACGTAGGGATAACAGCAGCTGTGTAGGAAATGAGTCATCCTTCCTGCCAGAGAAGGTGGGAGCACTGGGGGCTGGATGAGTCTCCATGAGTTGGCTCATCAGTCTTAGCAAAGCAGTGAGGTTCAGATTTACTCTGGACATTGCTATTCAGAGGTTGGTTTTGTTGCAGGATGCTCAAGGTGCTCATTCTGCAGGTGACAGCTGAGTGGATTATTTCAGTTATTTTGTCCCATCTGTCAGGGCACTAGAGAACATGCTGCACTCCTGGGTCTTTGCTGAGGAATGATTCATACAAGGCTATGAGCACATTGGCTAGGAGATGGTGTCTGCTCAAGTACTGCCAGTTCACATCCTCATAGGCTCCAGCCTATCTGGATGTTCTCCTCTTGCAGTAACTCTTCATGACTTCAGGCAAACCTTAGCCTCCTTGTAGCATATTCACTTTTAATACTCAACTGGAACAAAATACAGTTAAAAGTGCTTCCTTAAAGAGTGCAAGTTCAAGTCACATTTCTGAAAGGCATTTTTATTTACAGTTTATACATGTTTATGTAGTTGTTTGTATGAGCTGCAATTTGCAGTCAGCTTTTAGTGGCATGTTAGGTCTTTGTAATATGCTCTTTCAAATACATTTGAAAATAATGGGACATGAATGAGCACTAAAACACATTGAAACTACAAACTTTTCTTATGCCTGGACACTCTGTATAGGCAATTTTACCTAAACATCTGGTGCCCAGGTTGCATGTGAGGTAGTCTTATTGAGAACATTTGTTTAAAAACTAAATATTTAATATGGGGGGGAGGGGGAGAACTAGCACTTAGCACATGAGGAGTTTTATGGATGTCTCGGTTTACAGGATGTAATAAAATAAGTGCTTGAGTGTTGGACTTCTTTGGTACATATATTTAATCATGCTGTGTCAAGGAGTTCCAACCCTGTTTTGGGAGGCTACTCTGCGCTTGTGCAGATCACAGAGGCTTTCTCATAATGAAAAAAATGCCATTTTGGTTTTGTCCTGGGGGCATGTTGCAAGAGGAATGGTAAACTGTCACACTCGAGTGGTGGTTTGTTTGAGCCCCCCAGAAGTCTTATTTTTCATTGTTGTATCTGTGTGAAACCTGTTGAGTATATACAATGTCAGCAGCATGGTTTCACTGTACAGTAAGTGAGATACTGACTCTCAATGGTTTCCAGGCTCCTCAACCCTAGGCTTAAAATGCATGTTATGTGCAACATCTGTGTTTCCTTCACTAACAATAAAAATGTACTAATGACTCTTTCAGAAGTGTTGGAGGAAGGTTTCCAGGTTCCAGCATCGATAGCAGAACGATATAAAGTTGGAAGGACTATAGGAGATGGAAATTTTGCTATTGTGAAGGAGTGTATAGAAAGGTGAGGAGGACAATATGCTTATTACTGTAAAAATAATCATTAATGTCAAATGGCAAAAATATACTAATGCCATCTCAAATGAAAAAAAAAAAAAAGAGTAAGTCCAAGGGACAATCTACGAATTTAATTCTTTGTGGGATTTATATTTTTTTTTTCCTGCTGCAATCCACATGATTTTACCAGTTCCTTATGTGGAATCTTTCTTGTTGCACTCAAACATCTTTTCTTGCAGAATATGCCTGCAACTTTCCCTTTACATTAGACTAATAAAAGCTTTCATATCTTAGGAGCATTCTGTAAAGATGTCAGAAGGTTTTGTGTGAGCAGTGTAGTGGTGGTGGTCAGCAAAAGAGCTGACTTTGGATCCATCTACTCCACTTCTGACACTGAGGAGTAATCTCTTCCATGTTTCATTAGATGGACATCTCTCTCCTGCTTGCCTGCTTTATGCCATTATATGAGCTCCATCCAACTTTAGGATGCAGACATCAAAGTCTAACTTCTCCAGTGCCCATTACTGTTAAAAGGTGAGAACAGTAACCCTTAAAGACTGATTTTAGATGCCCAATCCAGATGAAAGAAGTCACAGAGCACCTCAGATGTTGGTGTTGCTGAGTGTCCAGGCTGACTAGCTCAGGTGTTGCTCTCTAAATTTGGTCAAGCAGGTGATAAACTAGGTTTGAACTGCCTCTACCCAACATGTTAAGAGTGGAAGAAATAGGAAAGAAAGACAGAAATGCTCTGAGCAGAACTGCAAGTGCCTTTTTGATGGTATTGTTAAAAGAGTAGGAGAATTTAGGGGAAAAAGGCAGAAGGTGAAAAGATTGTACAATTGCTTATGCTTAGAGAAGGCAAACACTGCCAGAGCTAGAGCTGTCCAAAAGAAAGAACAACAGAGATATCAAGATCTGGTAACAAAATTCCATGAGTGAAGTTTTATATCCCCTATTACCTTATCCTAGAGATGAGACCCTTAGAGGAGGATGCAACCTCACCTTTGGCCTCAAAGGAAATACTTCTTCTCTTTAGCCTGTGAGAATGTGATATTGACTCCAGAGAGTAAGTCAAGATTAGATCTCATGGCAGATGATGATAAATGAGCTTGGCTGGTTTTAAACTAAAATCTCTCTGGAAGAAGCTAGGTCCCACTCTGCATCTGGAAGAGACTGTGAAGACATGTGTTGGGGAAAGGGGGAAGAGTGGATTTCCTATCAGCTGACAAGGTGCTTGTGGGACTTGCCAAAGCTCTTGTGAGGCCTTTAGAGCTCTGTAAGAATGAGTGTATAGTGGAGTTGGTCATTCAGAGGGCAGTGATTGCTCAGATCATACTCCAGGGTCTGAACATGAAACTGGGGAGTGTGGAAACCTCAGCTGAAGATGCCACTTGTGCCAAGAGACACTTCAGCTGTGCTAGGGTCCATGTTACAACTTTTTCTCAAGCTGAAAAGACATGAACAAAATGAAATAGAGGTCCTACTACACCTGAAAATAATACTGATTGCAATATCCTCAAGAGCTGATTTGAAAACTGTTTCCTGGCCTTTTACCTATCCCACTAGGATATATCTGGTGAATATGTGCTCAAATAGCAGCAGGATTACTCAGGTATTCCCAGATACATACTCTTATGGTCTCTAAGCTTTACTATTCCATACATCCCATTTATATCAGAGAGAGACTACTTTGAGAGAGCTTGGAAATGAAAGTAGAATTATTCCTGTTAATTTCCAGTTCTAAAGCAGTATGCCCTTGCCATCACAAGTGTGGAAGGAGAAATTAAAGGCTCAGCGAGTAAATTAAAGCCAGTACATGTAAAAAACCCCTTCAAAAACATTCTTTACAGTCTTTCTAAGCAAAAAAACACCTCGCTTCAAAGTCTGAGATGTCCCATCATTTGCAGAGCCAGGAATTGATGGGGTGATAGTGGGACAGAGGACTTTCCCACTTTCTTCTGATGTACACTTTCTGTGTGCATTAGACTTCAAAGGAATAACACCATGAGGTGTTAAGCAAGTAGGAGTTGGTCTTGTTACACATCTTCCCTGACCACATGGATACTTCTCCATAGCTGTGGAGACCAGCCTGTGGGCACTGGTGCTTCAAATGCATTCCCAGACTGATCATTTTCCTCTGACAAAGAAAGGTTCAAGCAGAAACCAAAAACCATCTTCAAAATTTTTCCAGGTGAGGACTTCTCAGTCCCATGCTGTGCATCTGGGAAGGCAAGGGCACACACACAAAAATATAGAAGATAGATTTTATTCCTCTCCAGCGCAAATGAAACCTTGGTGAGCTTTGCAAAAGGTTGAAAGATCCAGAGAACATGACACAGAACCTACTTAGGAGCTAGAGTGTAGCTCTGTGTCCTGGCAGGGACTATTATCCAGTGTTTCCTACTTTTTGTGCACCTTTGGATTGTTTGGGTTGAGTGCTAGGTGAGAGGTGACCTGCTTGTGTCACTCTGAGTTTCTGGCACTGCTGTGCAGATTTTGTTGATGGGTGTCTTGAGCTGCAGTGCTGCTGACAGCCTGGGTTCCTGCAGCTTTGTAGGGGAAAGGATTTGCATTATCTTAGCTTTAATTTGCCTTTTCACCCAAACAAAGAGCAGTCAGAGTTGTCTTCTGCTTGTTACCTATCTGCTCCACTGTATGCACAGTTTGTCCGGCGGTGGTTTCATACGTATTCATTTTTAACTTGCAGATACTTCCAAATGCTGACATTTCCTCACTAGCTCAGATTTCCTACTGTTTCCTAGTGTATGGAGTCTCCCACGGCCAACAAAAACCATCAATTTCCTTTCTCATGACAGAAAGGAAGCATTCCTAGGGCAAGCAAGCAGCTTGCAAGAGACTCCTATTGAAAGAGGGCATACTTTCCTCTCAGTTTTCACCCCAGATATCTTCATTTCTAATATCCCTTCTCCTACCTCCTCCTTTCATTCCCCAAAATATTGCCCATATCTCTGCCTGTTTCCTCACTGAGCTGGGACTATAGGCACCAAACACTGGGCACCCCATGTGGAGTGTAGAGTTTAACCCCTGTGTGGGTGAGTATAGGTATGAGAAGCTTTTCATTTTCTTTGCTTAAGTTTTCAACAGCCAGCCTGTACTTTTTTTCCCCCCAAGTCCTAAACATCAGGATCCAATGTGATTTCTTTGCATAGCTTTTTAATTGATGGCTTAATACAGACTGCCTTTGCTCCATGGGAACTTAATATTTTTGAGGTGTTTTGTCATTGTTTTTTTTTTCTTTTTCCTGAACTCCCTTAAATTATTATCTATCATTGCCAGAGGAGTTCTTCATGCTTAAATATGCCCAGTCATTTTCCTGATGCAGTTGTTTCACTCTCTGACTCCCTTAGCATGGCCTGTTTGACAGACTGTGCACACTTCTAGGCACATCCATGTCTCCATTTAACTTATTGCCTAGGAATTTAATCAATCAGTTTATATTTTGCTAAACAAAGAATGAAAACAATTCACCCCATATGCTTGAGAGGATTTTTTGTTTTGTTTATTAACCTAAGTGCAATGTGACTTTTGTAAACTGCTTAGTTTTTTGTGACAAAGTGGAAGTGTTTCAGTAAGAGCTTTTCTTTGTATCACCCACTCTCCATTTAACTTTGTAGTAAAAGTAGAGCTTGTGAGCAGAGCTTCTTGGTTTCATCCTTACAGCCACCCTTTGCTTTGGTAACTGGATTAAGAATGGGAGTTGATACTGCTAACTTGTCTGTACACTTATTTTTCTCTGTTAGCATTCTGTTTAATAAATACATATGGATGTGGTAGTAATAAATATTACATGGTTTCAAAATAGAAGTGTGTTCTCATCCTGAACTGATTTTCTGTAATTTCTTACTGTGTCCATAACCTTTCATATTCTGTCCTATACACATCATGTTTAACTCTGCTAAATCTCATATACTTACTGAGAACATACAACATTATTCCAAGGACTGCCTTTTTTATCACAACAGCTGTGAGGGTAGATGTGCAAACAAATGACTTTTCATTTTAAGTAAAAAAAAAATATATATTTTTCATAGCTTGTAATATTTTTTTTATGTAATAGAAAACAAAACTTTTTGGTTTTGGAAAGATTTGGGTCTGTAAATGCTATATAATATTATTACATAAAGCTGCAGAAGAAATAACAATTGCCACTACAAAATGAAAAAAATCAAGTGATTCTTGTTTTGAAAACATTGAAATGTCTTCATTTAAAATAAAAATGCTTAATGCTTTTTTCTCAGGTACAGATACTCAGTAAATTTGGCTCAAGTTCAGAATTCCAGTCAAATCCAAGCTTTGTTTCTTGACAAAACAAATAGAATCCTTGCCCAGACCTGCTGTGCTCAAATGAAAACTATAAAGTCAACACTGAGAAAAATATTCAATGTGATTAAGTATAATTTTCATTCTTTTCTTTTTCCTCAGATCAACTGCTAGAGAATATGCTCTCAAAATAATCAAAAAAAGTAAATGCAGAGGAAAAGTAAGTACAAAAAAAATCATATGAGACCAAAAGATTTTTTTTTTCCCTTCAAGAAATGTTGTGAGAGATGAGTTTGGGAAGCTTTTGGTCTTTATCTTCTTCCTGGCAAGTGACAGAATCTTTTTGTTTAAAGGATCAGTATAAAAGGCTGTGAGATGCCTTTCTAGGTGGATGTGTTGATTCTTCAGTTGGTTGGTGGTGTGGGGGCACAGCCCCTGCTCTTCACCTCTGTATTAATGACCTTTTACAGTCACAATTCCAGATGTTATGGAAAACACAAAAATACTAGTAATAATTATAACAAAACCAGTCCTATAGTGTCTAAATAACCTGCAAGGTGAATCAAACTGATGTCAGTTTTATACCAAGCGTCTGTTAGCTTTTGAAATCTCTAACAAAAGATTCTCTGAGAAGATGCTGATATATTTTTAAATCAAAAGGTTCTGCATCAGGCACAACATTTCTGAAGCTTCCATATTTAACGTTTCTCTGCAGCAGAAACATGTCTTTGCCTCTGTTTCTTTTCAAAAACCCCTGAAGAATCCATGCAGGTCCCAATTCTCTCTGCTTTTTTCCCTGTGGAAGTTTTTCACACCAACTGAGGGTGACTAAAGGTTTCTTTTGTGTGACAGGAACACATGATCCAAAACGAGGTGTCTATTTTAAGACGAGTCAAGCATCCCAATATTGTTCTTCTGATTGAGGAGATGGACATGCCAACTGAGTTGTACCTGGTCATGGAACTTGTGAAGGTGGGTGTTTTGCAAGCTGCTTCTTAAGGATTGTTTCAACCATATTGAGAAATTTCATTGGTACTGAAGCTTACAAAAAATCATGGAATCACAAAATAGCTGAGAATGGAAGTCATTTCTGAAGGGAGTTTTGGCCAGTAGCCTACTGAAAGATGTGTAACTCACTATCAGATTTTTTTAGTATCATTTGCAAATATTGCAAATAGTTGTCTAACTTTCTGTAAGCCACACTCAGAAGTGCTGTGTGGACAGTACTTGTTGTCTTTGCTCCCTCAAAAGAAGTCTCTTTAAAAAGTTCTATCTTAACAAAACATGTCTGCCTTGAGGTGAATTGAAAATACACCCAGTCCAAGTAACTGCCAATACCAGCCTTTAATATTCTTTGACAAAACAGAGTTTAATTCAATTTTATTAGTTTTTATTAAATTTAAACAATATTAACTGTCTTTTCCCCCTACTGATTTATACTAACACATTGTCAGGCTTACCCCCTTGAAAATAATCTAAATTTCAGCTGAAGGAGTGGGGAAATGAAAGAGGAAAAACTACCCTTAAAGCATGCTTCTATTTGAAATACTGCAAATGCAGTGTTTTATAATTTGGACTCTATTTATTTCTTGATGATAACTTCCAGATCTGCATTTCTTTCCCTCACTGGTGAGTTAAACTGCATGATGAACTCAGACCAGGTCATCTCCTGCCCCCATACTCTCAACAGTGCAGTGCAAGACATATGAATTGAGCTCTTGGTTCTGGTACTGGTACACAAGAATATCACTGTGCTTAAAAGGTGGTGAAAATACATTTGAGTCAATTGTAAAATGAGGACAGAAATCCACTGAGGATATCTTGTTCTCCATACTAACTTTAGCAGAATACACCTGTTTTTTCACAGATTCAGCCTGCATTGACAAATCATCATGATGGTTGCAAAAGAGCTCTGAGATTATCAACTGTTCACCCAACACTCCCATGCTCACCACTAAACCATGTCCCTAAGCACCACATCTACATGGTTTTTGAACTATTTCAGGGATGGTGATTCCATCACCTCCCTGGGAAGCCTCTGCCAATGCCTGATAACCCTCTCTGGGAAGAAAATCATCCTTTATCCTGGCCCCATGAGGTGTGCTAAGAAGACATGTCAGTAGTTCAGATACCGTAGAGAGCACTGGTTTAATGTCCTTTAATTTTATGTGTCATGAGAGAAGAAATTTAGTAGTATCCTGAACCTGGGAAGTCATTTTTGTTTCTTTGAAGCAGACATCCATTCCTTAATATTGATGTGGGAAAAAATGCCTCTTTGGGTGTTTCTGGAGAGACATGAATTGTTGTGTCTCTCTACAACCTATCTGAAAGGAGGCTGTAGGGAGGTGGGGGTCACTCTCTTCTCCTGGGTTACCAGTGAGAGGACAAGATGAAATGGCCTCAGATTGCACCAGGGGAGGTTTAGATTGAATATTAGGAAAAAAATTCTTCACTGAAAGAGTTGTTAAGCATTGGCACAGGCTGCCCAGGGCAGTGGTGGAGTCACCATCCCTGGATGTGTTCAAAAAACATCTAGATGTGGTACTTAGGGACATGTTTCAGTGGCATGGGGCTGATAGGTTGATGGTTGGACTTGATGATCTTACAGGTCTCTTCCAACCTTAATGATTCACCAATTCCTGACTGTTAAAATTTCATAGTGAGCACTGTTAGAACTGATCAACCATCTGGTATAGACTGACTTTTTGAAGACCTGACTTGAAATCAAACTCACGGAGAGGAAAGAAATTCAAGGACCAAAGGCTTGGTGCTGCAGAGCATGGCTTTGGTTCATGCCACCCTGCATTAATTGGCAGGAACAAGTGTGACAGAGGTGGCTGCTGCAGATACTGCCCTCACCTCATGGCAGACTTGGTAAAGTGTAAGAAAAAACACTTCATAAATACAAATATAAACACATTGCCGGTGGTGCTTGTAAAAGGAAGCAAGGACCTGATTTCTGGCATGTTGCCTTTTTACACAGTGAAACAAAATTGTTATTCAACCCTAAGAAGGGGTGGGGGTTGGCCAATTTAACAAGCAAGATTTATGGCAGAGTTTCCTTTGCTTCTCCAGGATATGATTTCACTTTTGCAGAAGAAAAAGAGAGATTATATCATTTACCTAAGAAGGTAATAAATAAATAATTGGTTGCTGGACTTCCAAGTGCACTTCCTCATGTGCACAGATGATAAAAACTGCAGTCAGATGTTGCTGGTCCCATTTCACTCCAGAGCAGGGGATTTAAGGCTGAAATGTCATCCTGAACTCACCCTTTGTGCCTGAAGAAATGATAGTGACCTGCTGTGTGGATCAGCTAAGCAGAACCGTGCAGGTTCAAGTGCTCTTCAGGGAAAGGGAAGTCTGAAAACAATTCTGCCTAATACAGCTGTCAGCTCTCTTAACTCTTCCCAGGATATCACCTCTCTTTTAACTGCAGAATAGCCCACAGACTAAATATATGCTCTCTTTTCTTAGCAGGCTATCTGGTGTGAAACTTGGCTGAGTAAAGGGAGACTGCTTAAATGGGGAAAAACATCCTGCTTCAGACTGGCTTGACCATCTCTTAATGTGCTCTGTCTTTTTCTGAGTTCAGATCTGTCTTGCACATGAACATTTGTTCTTTTTATCTTGACTTCAGGCCAAAATTTTTCCCTTTCTTTAAGGTTCAGCTTCTTTCCTTCTTGCCCCTTGGAGGCAGAACTTTCACTGAGGTTCTTGACACTTCTTCTGAGTGTCTGGAACATATTAGATAAGACCAAGGATTTGTCTAATCCACTACCTCGTGTTCAAAAGCAGCTGGTACAGGGGCTTCACCGGAAGGAGCTTGGGGAAGATAGATTATTTATCCCACATATCTTGCCACATGCTGATATATAATACCAAGGGATTGGATAATGCCATCGAGTACATGGTATTGTATTTCTGCCAAATATTTGGCCTCTCTCTCTCTAATCCTCTCTCTGGTTTAGTTTGGCCTTTCATTCCTCTTTTCCTTGACACTCTATGTCTTGATGTGTCTTGATCAGTCACCAGCCAGAGCAAGAGGTTTTGATGTGGTCCAGATTTGACAGTGATTGTCTGCAAGCAGTTTCCAAAGCTGGGGTTTTGCATATAATAGGGGGAATAAACCTGCCCTGGAAAACTTGGAGCTGTACTTCACAATGCAAAACTTTTAATAATTTGTTTGGAGTTTTTTAACAATTAATGTCTGTTTTCTCAGGTTGGAGTCTTTGGTGGTTGTCTTTTCCTACCTTTTATTCTCTTTAGTCATGATGCCTGGAAAAAATTCTCATTGGTTTCTTCCTCCTCCTTTTTCTTAGGAAAAACAATGTTTACTCTGGAGCTGAGCCTTAAAAAGAAAAAAAACAACACAAAAAACCCCAGCAAATAACGTTAGGCTGTTGATAACATCTTGAGAGTTGTCAAAGCTGAGATTCCTCTGTGGCCTTTAGAAAATACCTATTTTTTTCTTTAAAACACAATCTCCCTTGATGGTTTTTTTTTCTGATCTTTTGACTGCAGCAGAGATTTTTTTGCATTGTTTTTGCAGAATTCTCCTTTCCCTCCTCTTTCTTTTTGTTTGCTGGTCTGTGTTTTCTTTATGATACTGTTTTGATTTTGGCTGAAGGCCCAATACCTATGAGTAGTATCTCTCAAAAAACATGTTTGTTTTTTCCTCCACTCCCTCAAGCTTCCTCCTAAATCTCTTTAAACTCATTTTTTGCTCCTGCTCCAAGCACTTACATGTTCTTCCCACTTGCCAGCTCAGCTCTGGAAAGACAGGCCAAATCTCATAGCTGCCTCAGATCCTGGTGAAGATCATTTCAGCTCTGAGGACTTACACTTTACTTTCCTTCTTCTTTTTTTGATTTGTTTTTCTTTCTCTCTTGTTTTTCTGGCAGAAGCTTTTAGCTGAAAATGAGCTGGAAATGGCACAAGTTGCCATCTGTATTTGTAGCTGTGGCAAAATACTGATCTTAATTCTTAATTCTTGTGCGTTCTAATCTGATTATCTAACATTTATGCTGGGAAGTATTAGCTGAAAGAAGCATCACACTACCAAAAACTTAATGTCTTGTGTGGAAAAAGTGGTTTCTAAAATCCACATTTTGGGAGTTTTGTGAGGTGGAGACAGACCTTTAAAATATGCTGGCAGCCACATCAAGTAGCTGGTTTGAGACTGACTCAGAGTTCCTTCATCTTCCTGGTGTTCTGTCAGGCAAAACTGTGATGTCATCCCATTTGGGATTGTAATAAAGTGTGGCAAGGATGAGTATGTGGCTTTGTGACAGGTAAGTGTGTAGTCATTTGCATCAAGGAGCTCTGAACACACAGGCTAGAAAAGTGCAGGACATACTAAAAAAAGCACCAGCAGCAGGGAACAGTTTGCAGTAGAGACTCTAGCCTCTTGGCTGAGCAACCAAGCCATGACAAATGGTTCTGGATTACAGCTGCCATTGTGGACGATGGCAGCACAGTAGCCATAGTTGATAGCTGCAAGGAAACTCTGCTGCTCCTCCCTCCTCCTCTGTAACTAATGCTCCTTGATCTTCACTAAGTTTTTCAGTCATTTCATAGGCAGTGTTGCTCATATGCCATCATCATTTTGCTCCAGGGAGGAGATCTTTTTGATGCTATTACTTCTACCAACAAATATACCGAGAGGGATGCCAGTGGGATGCTTTACAATCTGGCAAGTGCCATCAAGTATCTTCACAGCCTGAACATCGTCCACAGAGACATCAAGCCAGAGAACTTACTGGTAAGTGAAGAGTCAGCTCTCAGTACTGTTGATAACTTGGGAGTGTGTTAGAGAAAGTCTGCACTTCTCCCTCCTTCCACACACCCATCAAGTGTGTTTCAGTCTTTTAAGCCATTGCTCTTTTAATTTTAGCCTTAGCATTGTAAAGCTCTCCTGAGAAGCTATCACAAGAAGTACAGTAACATAAGCTGCTCTGTCTAGACTGTTCCCCAGGACATGGGGACAGAGCTGTTCCAGTGATTGCTGGAAGTGACCTTTCAGTAAGTTGCAGTATAATTTCAAGCTTCTCCTAAATACAAAGGTATCCTGTCCTCAGTAGACTATTCTGTACTTCTGCAGCTGCTGAAGGAATTAACAGCAGTTCCATTACAAACATGGTAGGTGTATATGTTTTTCTCTAATCATGCAGTAACATCAGACCACAGCCAGAAAGAGACTTCAGTGTCCTTCCTTTCCCTGTATCTCCCAAATAATCCTGTAGCACTTCTGATTAAGTCCCTTTCCCAAACAGACAGCCTAAGCCTTCCTTCTCCTGAGTGAATCTGTATAAGCTCTGTCCACTGAAGAAAATGAAAGACATACCATAACAAGTAGTCCTTCTTCTGAGAATTCTATGCTCTTGAATGCAGCAATTGTATTCTTCACTTTTCTTCTGAGAAATTAATTTCAGAGAATGATTTCATTTCTCCTGATTATTTCACTGTTCTGAGTTTCCCCAAACTGACTGACATGTTCCAGTACCAATTCTCCATATATTCTGCAACCATGAAACCATGTTTAGGATACCTGGAATATCAATTTTCTCAGTTAATGTGTTCTCTGCCATGACTTAGTATATTTAGTCCTACTTGATACTGAAAAGGTTTTATGGGAATAGAATCATAGAATCCTTTTGGTTGGATAAGACCTCTAAGATCATCAAGCCCAACCATTAACCCAGCACTATCAAGTCCACCACTAAAGTTGTCTCAAATAGATCTTACTAAACTTCTAGGGAGTGTAGAACAGGATTGCCCAAAGCAAGACAACTAACTAAGGTGGGAGAAAGGCAACATCTGCCCAGTTAATCCATGTTCCTAAACTAACAGCCTCATTAACAGGAAAAAAAAGGGGAGGATGAGCAAGTCCTGATAAAGGGAGGGTGAAGGGGAACATCCTGCATGTGAGGACAATGCCCAGAGGAGGATGCTCATCTGAAGCTTCCTCATTACATCTCTTCCTAGGTCCTGGGAGAGCTTTACTTTCACTTCCTTCTTTCTCTCCTTTGTTTGTTTCTTTTCCCCAAAAGTAACTTTCATGCTTAGAGCTGATGTGTGCCCTGCTGATAAATCTTCATATATGTGAACCTGTCTCAACATCCCGTGTGCAACACCAGTTATTTCTCTAAGTGCTTAAATATTCCTTATTATCCTCAAGGCACGTGAAGCCCACCTAACAGTCAGCTGCCCAAGAGTTTAGGGCATGCTGAATACCTGTGATTTTTGGTTTATTTTTGTTGTTGTTCTCTAGAGAGTATCTTCCATACTTTAATTGGAACCTTTCTCATAATTGCTGCTATTTTAGCATGTTTATTTTGTCAAGTGATGGGATGTCTTTATAGCCATATAATAAACCCTAGAGAACAACTTCTCTGACTGTTGCCATCTGCACTGATCACAAGAGCAGCTTAGAAAATACTGACAGCCTTGATAGTAATAGGATGCATATGGTGGCACACAATTATGTGTGGCTGCATTCAATTAGTGTGGTACATTTACACAGTTTTATTGCTTAGTTAAAACAGTGAAAGCACTACATAGTGGGTAATTTGCACTAATCCCCATTGCCCTTTAGTATTTAAATGCAGTGGGACATATATAAGGTTTGCTCTGAACAATAGGAACATTAAATTATCTTTCACATTCCTTGAGTGGCAAGCAGCACACCACAGCTTCACTTTGGGGCTCCTTTTTATATGGAGTTGTAACAGGGTGAGGAAAAGTTACTTTCTTCAATTTTACAAGTCAGCTGAAGTTGTTTTCCAGGGAAAGTAATTCCTGGAAACAGATGGGGCAAAACAGAAGAAATTGCACAAACCTTCTGTGTTGATCAATGTTGCCAAACAAAGCCTCTTGCATAATTAATTCCTTTCTAGGAGTCACACAAGGTGTGTTCTGCTGAAGGGAGGAACTGCTGAATGTTCACCAGGTTAACACAGCTCAGAGAGGGTTTTGTAAGAGGTAACCATGTGAAATCAAATCTGAGGTGCTAATTAGGCTGAATTCAGCTCTTGATGTCTAAGTGCACACTTTACATTTTTCAGCAAGTGAATATTTAATGCTTTAGTCTCCAGCCTTTAATTAAAACTGTTGTTGAAATTGGATTTATTACTGCCATTTCAGAGAGCACTTTCTTTAGTTTCAGGAACCAGATGTATTTAACAGTCTGTGTTTTTAATAAAACCATAATTGCCTTTTTTTTTTTTTCCTAGTGCTTTTCTGTAAGCCTCTCTTTTTTTTCTGGCTTGATAGCAGAGAAATGTGGATCCATGTCAAATTGCTGGTTGTCTTAGAGATCCAGTTGTATTATGAAAAATACCACAAGGAAAGGAGCAGAATTTGGGGTATTCTGAATGCCTGCTTGTTGGCTGTGTTACCTGGTGGCAAGGATTTGGGAGAGAGATGTTTTCTCTCTAGACATGACTAAATTTCACAAAGGAGAAACTGGGAAGGGGTTGTATAATATTACTGCTATAGCAGATGTGTAGCAGACAGTGGGGAGAGACTATTTCCATTTTTAAAGGTGCTGTTGTGGTGAACAGCATTAAATTGCATTAAATTTACATGTAATAAACAATTTCAAAATAAGAAGCAAGAAGCAAAGCCAGCAGCTGGATTAAAGAAAGACTCACAGTCTATTCTTTAGTCTTTTTGTAGTCTTTTTAGGCTTTTATTTTATTTTAAACATTTCTGGGGAGGTTTTCAGTGTTGGCAGATTTAGGGTTGTTTTTTTGCATTGATTCAGCTTTTAAAATCACATGTTTTTTCTTGTGACTGTATTTCAATCACCCTTTGCACCCCTAAAACCCTATACAAGATCATGTCACTGCTGTGAAGAGGATGTTTCAAGACAGGATCATTTGATAATATTGGTGATGGTAAGATACCAACAGGACACTCATTGGTGCTTAGCAGTCATCCAAGGAGAGGACAGTGTTGCCAGGTGAAATATTCCAGCCAGTTTTGTGTCTTGTGACTTCAATACCCAGAGAAGAATCTGTTGCTGCCATCAGTGCAGTCACCTAAGAAGGTGACATAAAAAGTCACCTAAGAAGGTGACCTAAAAAGTTACCTAAGAAGCTGACATTCCTGTGCAAACCTTTAATCTCTATGCAAGTAAAATGAATAAACTTAAAACCCTACACTCTGAATTGGCTGTCAGTAGGGTGTAAAGCTAGGAATGTCTCTGCTGGAAGATCTGGGCTTTAGCTTGTAGCAAGTAGTATGTCCTTTGTTGGCTAGGTAGCTATGTAAGTCTTTCCAAAACACGTTGAGCACGTTCAAGGGAAGTTGTCCAAATTGTCTGAGAATTTGCAAAGTATGCAGAGAAGTATGTTTGTAGGTAAGGAAGAGAAAAAAAGACTGTAAATTAGAAGGAACATTTCAGGCAGTTAGCAAATGATGTAGTAGTTACCTTGCTGGTGTTGTGTTAAAGCTTTGAGTTTTTCTCCTGATTTAGGTTTATGAACACCAAGATGGAAGCAAGTCCCTGAAGCTAGGAGACTTTGGCCTAGCAACAATTGTGGATGGACCTCTGTATACTGTTTGTGGGACCCCAACATATGTAGCTCCAGAAATCATTGCTGAAACTGGGTAAATTACTTCTAGTGACAACTCATTGACGTGTACACATGGAGCATGTTCTCACCAGTCTGCCAGACAGGACTACTTGCAATTGAGATTTTGGTGCTGCCTTTGCTTAGATATGACACAGAATCATAGCTCCTAGAACAATTTAGTTGGAAGGAAGCCCTGGAGCCTATCTTGTCCAAATCAACTCAGAGTAGGACCAACATTGGAGTTGGTTTCTCTGTTGTCCTCAAGCTTCTCAGTTACTAACTAGCCATTTGCAGATACAGTAAAAATAAATCTCAAGCTGTGAACTACCATTCACTTGATTTTATTTTGTTTTCCCAATGTGTTCTTTTCTTCTGGTTTGTTCCACAGAGTAAATGTCTGCTGGCTTGAGCAGCCTGTGTCACCTTTGCATGCTTCCTGTTGGTAGGCATCACTAATTGCCTGATGAATACAGCACAACATCTTCAGAGCACTCCTGTGTTCTGATCGAATGTAGTTTTAAGATGTAAATGTAAAAAAAAGCCTTGGAGGTGGAATTAGGATAGGCAGGTAGGATATAGAGGAAGTTCAGATGAGAATATATGGAAAGTTATTAATAATTCTAAAAATGTGTCCTCTGTTCTACTGCAGTTCATAGGAGTCAGATGTCTCTAACCATGTCTCTCACACTTGTAGATATGGCTTGAAGGTGGACATCTGGGCAGCGGGTGTGATCACTTACATCCTGCTCTGTGGTTTTCCTCCATTCCGTGGGTATGGACTGATCTATTCAACCATCCTTCTTTGAATTGTTCCCTGTGCTGCTTTTGCATTAAGCACAGATTCCCACTGGAAAAATGTTCTTTGTTTGTAGGGTTTGGGGTTTGTTTTGGTTTTGGTGTTGGTTTTTTTTCCCTGTGTTCTGCACAAACTTTACACAAACCCTATAAAGGTCTGTGATTTTACTGTAAAACTCTCTGTCTCATGTTTATTTTAGTTTAAACTTCATTGCATTTCAAAACAAGAGTTCTGGGTGCCTTTGCCTGAGGTTTAAAATACACAGTGAAATAAGCATCTTCTTTCACGGACCAAATGCAACATTATGTTGTGGTGGGTAAAAGGTAATTCAACTGGAAGCCCCTAAATAAGGGCATGACAGATCTTTTCTCTCTCTCAAAGCAATTGTAGAGTTGTTGACCAGATTAAAGACAAGCAGGCAACCTTAGAAAGTACATACCAAAAGCACTTTGGTTTAGGGTCTCACCATTCACACCCATAGTTGCATGTTTGGGGGGATCAATAGCTTCCAGAAGCATACCAAGGGATTGACAGTTAAAAGCAAATTTCAAGCAGCCTGTTGCAACCAACTCTGGAAATAATTTAATTTTTTTTGGTGGGTTTTGTTTGGTTTTTACTTTACAGAAGTGGAGATGACCAAGAAGTACTTTTTGATCAGATTTTGATGGGACAGGTGGATTTTCCATCTCCATATTGGGACAACGTTTCTGACTCCGCTAAGGTGAGTTTTCTACTTGGTAATGTTTTCTTCTCCAATGCCAGCATCTAATGCATGTTGTTCTTGCACTGTGCTCTATCTGACGTGTCTCCTACATCTCCTGCTACACCTATAAATCCCTCTGGGTCACTAAATATGTTGTCATTTGATCACTCTCTGTCTGTTAGACTCCAGGTGGTTCCAAAATGGACCCCATCTCTTTATGATGTCTCACACAATAAAGACATCAGCACCCCTAAGTGATCAAGAAAAAAAAAATTAAGTAACTTTGTTCAACCTACACTTAGCTTGAAAGCTCCTTGGGACTGTCCTTTATATGTACTGATGATGGGGACCAGGTACCAACCTGGAGCCTTTGAATATCACATAATAATATTACAGGGAGACTCCTTTCCCCTTCTTAATCCCATTAGATAATATATCTGTTGTTTCTTTCTGTCAAAGAACCAAGCCTTGCATTGCCTGTAACTCCTTAGTGATAGAATGGGTTTGTTTGTTGTTGTTTGTTGTGGTTTGTTTTTTTTTTAATCTTTTATGTCATTTATAGAAGAGCTTAAAGTAAAATTTGTAGATTTGTTGGCTTTTGTCCTACAGAGGAATTGGCTTCCCTTAATGGGAAACTAACCTAATTTCATGCAACCATCTGTTTTGTACATTATGTATGAAGTACTTTTCCCTTAAACAGTGGCTGCAGAACTGTATGTAACTCAGAGCTGTCTTCTAGCTTTTCAAGGTACTGTTAGATATTGATTTAAAAGTTCAGCTTGAAGTTCAGCAGTTCATAGTTGTGTGTTGGTCTGGGTTTTTTTAGTACAGCTGGTACTTCACTCTCCTTGAGTACTCTTACCTAATCAGTTGAAGAGTACTTTAGTAAATTAAATGTTGATTTGTTCTTTTGAAATGTTCTTCAAATTTGACCCAACATTCCATTTCTCAGGAACTTATCACAATGATGCTTCAAGTAGATGTAGATCTGCGATTCTCAGCCTTGCAAGTTCTTGAGCATCCATGGGTTAATGTAAGTATTTTCAGTCCTGGAGATGCTGCTTCTAGTTTGGCACCTTTCAGCTCCTTACTGTCAAGCCCTTTCTATGCCCTTTCAGAGCCAGCACATTCTAAAAATGACACAGATTTAAGTGGACATAATCTAGTTTAGTGGATCACTGATACCTTGGAGTATCCACTATTTTGTGCATGCTCAGCTACATTTTCTGCACAGATTTGTACCTCTAACAGACAGCTTGTGGGTTCAGTGACACATATTGCTCTCCTAAAATCAGATAGGCTCAAAAATCTAATGACAATCATGATTATAAACTAATGAAATATAGTCTGTGGTGTTAAGTCTCCTTGATCCAACATGAAACAGAAAAACCTTTAGACACCTATTTACCTTCTGACATTGAAATATACATATATTTATGTGCAGCCATTTCCATTTAATCTAAGTTACTATAAAATAGCTATTAATGTATCCTGTCTTGTCTCTAAGTGACTGGACATTTGCCATAGAAGTGGTAATCAGTGAGGTAGCATAGGGGTCAATATGACAGAGAATAAAGAGATTTCTCTTTAATTAATGTTGCAACAAGGACATTACTTAATATTTGTTAATTATTTCAGACTATTTAATATTTCTTACAATATTTGGATAACAAGAAAGAAAACTGGAGAAAATCTAGATCCAAATTCAGAAGACTGAGAAAAGAAAAACAATTGAGACAAAAAATTAAAGGAGGAAGAAATAACATTTAGTTTTGTTTGTTGCAAGTTTGAGCATGTAGTGCTCCCTCTGGAATACTATATGTTCCTTCAGCTGCTGTGTCCAAGATCTTTTTTTCATTTAAACACTGTTCTAAAAATTCAAAGATCTATTAACCTTAATTAACATTAATTTTCCTTGTTGCCCTGTGCTGTCCTTGGACATGATGTTCTCTCACAGTTTATAATGACTTCTGGTGGTTGAGATGGGAGGGGAACACATGAGGATTTCTGGAGTGCTGCTGAGGAATGCATGAAGTGACTGATCAGAAGGTGCAGAGAGGCTGCATCACTCATGTTCTGACTTCAGTTCCACCATGGTGTATTTTAGGAAGCCTTTTAGCAAGATGTATTAAGAAGAAGAGGTGCAGTTCTTTCTCTGTAATGTGATGGTGATAGTGTGCAGGTGACCTGGGGTCTGCTCCCTATCCTCACCAGGGCCTGCTCAAGAGGAAGGATGGGAAAAGGGGCTGAGGAGTAAAGTCTTCTAACACTCCAGAGCTCCAGTAGCCAAACAGGAGCTCTAGTTACTGAAACACCCTGGGAAATTCCTGGGGTTTTGTGCAGTAAGTTAAAAAGTGGAGCCCTTTGCCAGAGGATGCTGTAGAGGTCGAGTCTAAAGAGATTCAAAAGGGAATCTGATAGATTTTTGGAGGATGAGCCTGCTGGTGCCTATTAAATATGGTGGCCTGGATGCAACTCTTGGCTCACAAAGTTCTTAAGTATTTGGTTGTCAGAAACTGGAGGATATACCAGGGTAAGTTCAAGATCTCCTTGAACTTTAATGTCTTCATTAAATGCACTGTTTCATAGACAGTGACTATGATGTGCTGTTGGAAACAAGATACTGTGTTCACCTTTGGTCAAGCTCTGCTGCACTTCTCATACTTTTATGCTTGTTTTAATTCTTTGCAATCAAAACCTGTAGGCAATTCTGTCCATAAATAAGTGAAACAAGTACTCTGTGACAACTCTGTAATTTCTTCTTTTCTGTCCAATTGCTGCTTTTAGTAACTGAGACAGATGAGTATTTTGTCTTCAGCAATACTCTAATGATAGTTCAAAGGACAGATCAAAATCTCTTTTGAATTCTCTTATGTATCCTCCAGATATTTTTTCTGGAATGAGAAGGGCCAGCACTGGGACCAGTCCAGGAAAGTGCTTGAGCACATTCCAAACATTGCTCCTATTTCAAGGTATTACATGTGGAACTGCTTCATATTTGGCATAAAATTAACTAGATGGCACTAGTTTGGCAGAGGCAGAATGGTACATGGGTGTCAAATCCAACCTCACATCCCCATATCATCACCTGCTTGACCAGCTCCAATCTGTCACACAACCTTCCCAGCTTCAGGAGAGGGAGCAAATCCTTGTTTATAAAAGGCTCTACCATCTATGTGTTGCAATTATCTGCAACTTCTCTAAGATACTGCCTTTCTGAGAAGAAATGGCACGTGAAGTTTTCACCTAACACTCCTTTTTCCCAGATAACCTGTTTAAATACTTGTCCATGGCATCAAATGCTGGATTTTACTTTTCTTGTTTCTTATTTTGATGTTGAACCTATTCATAGAGTCATAAAAAAAATGCAGCTAAACTACTGGATGGGACAGCTGGCTTGGAAAGCAGGCATGTGTTTTCTTCAGCAGTTTTAAGAAACAGTTTCTCTCTTTGCTCAAACCTTTGATAGAGGTGTTGTAATGGCTTACACTATATAAAACCATTTTGTAGATTGTAAATAACCATTTTGACTTTATAGCTGCTTACTAGATGATTACTTGGTAAATTGCTGAGATTCCTGGAATGTGCTTTGACAGTTTCAGTAGGAGCCAACCCTCATTTCAGTTTCATTTTTTTTGCTATAAAAATAGCTGGAATCCTCTTGGAAACTGCAAAACTTGTTATGGTCAGAGTCAGACCAGTAAAGCAGTTCCTATGTCAATAATATCCCAGCTGTTTTCAATTCCAAAAAAACAGAACCTGAAAAGATGTTGGCTACATGCCACTGCCACAGATGGAGATCTTCAATTCTAAATGCAGTTCAGCAGTGGTTCCTTGCCCCTTCCACTTCAGTTGTTTGGATTCCTCTGTCCCATTCAGTACACTTGGACCTGGAAACAAATCCATCAGTTTATAGTTCCCCTACAGGGACCCCAGCTCTTTCCTTTACCTGCTCAAAATTCTTTGCAAAACCAGATTATTATAGAAGAGGCTGGAAACTGGAGGTCTGCATTTTAAACACTGATGCTACTGATAACCTGAATGGTCCTCTACAAGTTCCTCCTACAGCACAGAGCAGTGAATGCTGGAAAGGATGGGATTGCATTTTGTAAATCATTCTCTGTTGAAATAAACAGTAGAAAATGTGGTGTATTGTTGCTGCAAGAGAAAGATGGCACATACCAGCCTAAAAAGAATTAGGGAAACTAGAGCTTTTACATATTTCCTTCCCCATGTCTGCATGGAAATTGGTGTGCAAAAGAAATGAATAACCAAGCAGTAAATAGTAAGGAAGTAAATTTAAAAAGACATTTCTTATTTGGCAGCTGCACTACTTTTGGTTACACCCTAGGACACTGCCCAAAGAAAAATGTCTTTGTAATCCTTCAAGGAAACAGATTCCAAAAGCTTTTCCAGCACTTGTATTTGCTCTAATTTCCTGCTGTTATTTGTATAATGACCTATTCATCTGATGCTTTCAGACCTGGAGAGTAAAGCTCTTGTGACTGCTTTGTGAAATAGATCTGAGTGCTTCAGGGCAATGGGAGTCTGGGAATCCTGAACTTCATTCCACTTGTTTTTCCTTGAGTGGCAGTGTCTCCTGCCGTAGGGAACAATACAAATATGAAAACAGTGTTTATTAATCACTCAAATGATGCTGAGACCCTCCACCTTTTTTCTTTTTTTTGGTTTTTTTAATACTATTTTGATTTCTTGCAAATAGACCATGAAAGGCATTTTGTGGAGGCTGATAAAAAAACCCAAAACCACAAACAAACCAAAAAACCCCAAACCAACAAAAAACCCTAAAAAAGTTATATTAAGATCCCAAGCAGTTTACAATGTCCAGGTGAAAGCTCAAATTCTGGACCAGAGTTTTCAAACTGTCAAAGGGTTTTGACTGCTCAGCTTCTGAGATGTGCTCAGGAGAGCTCTTCTTTCAGAGAGTATCAGCACTCAATGGTTTCTGAAGCTCACAACCCCTGAAAGTTCCTAGAGATGAACACCAAAAAAAATCACAGATCATCTTTAAAAGATCTTGTCTTGATTGCTAAAGCTGAAGTGAAATTCTGTGATCCTAACCTGCTGCAAGAAGGAGTTCCTGTAGCAAAAAGTTCAAACAGGAAAACAGTTAACCTTTTTGGTGACTGACATCCTTCCCATTACAGCAACCTGATGAAATTCATGTCAGCAATGTTCTGTTTGTTCTCCAAGCCTACAGCTTACTCTGCTGATTTTGGTGCATCTGGTGGTTTTGGGTTTGTTTTTCACTTCTTGCCTTTATAAACTGCAGAGCAGCTTGCTTTGTATGTAGTTAAACAGCTGTCATCTCTCACCCTCAGTATCTATGGATTGAAAAACACATGTAGGTACAGTGCTTGGGGCCATGGTTTAGTGGTGAGCATGGGAGTGTTGGGTGGATGATTGGACTTGATGATCTCAGAGGTCTTATCCAACCATCATGATTCTAGGATTCTACTATATTTTTGGCTGAAGTGATTCCAGGAGCCAACTAATGTATTAGCTTGTTTATAAAGCACACTGGAACTGCTAAGCATCAGGTAGCACCAACAGCAGTAAGAAAATAATGATAGAGTAATTCCCATCTATCTTTCTGTTGCATCTTAAATTGAGCTGGAAGTTATTTCATCTCAAAGCTGGAGCCCAAACAATGTGTCTCTGGCGTTTTGCTACTGGAACTGTGGGTTTGGTGTTTCACCAGTGAAATATTACCACAGTCTTGGTAACTTATTGTCTTCTCCATAATTTAGTCTTTTGACAAGACAACATGAACATTTGGCAGGCTTTCATGTCAAGAAAGCCAAGAGAAGGATTTTTTTTCCCCTCCCCCTCTAGTGAAGAAGCATTGACTTACAGACTAGCTTTCTTCTGGGAAAGGCAAGGTCAGCAGAAAGCAGGTTATTTTTAGGGGTCATATACCACTGAGCTGAGCCTCCCTGGTGGGGCTAGACAATAATCAGCTACTGGGTTGTATTGTTGTGTTTTGTGCTTTGCAGCTGTGTGCACTTGACCATATTTTGCCAGCTGAGACATTTTTGTTAAGGGGTGAGTGAGGGATCTCTAAACACAAACTCCCCAAGCTAAACAAATAACAAACCCTAACCAACCTCCCTAAAATTCCCATCTGCTCACTGAACTTGTGATGTACTGCAGTGACTCTCTAAATCTTTGACTGCACTCAGAAGGAAAAAAAAAAAATGTCTATCCTCTCTGTATTCTGATCTCTCTTGTTTGCTTATATTCTGCTAGCATTTCACTTCAGTGGAATTTAAGAGCCTTTTCAACTGTATTGTGCAGCACCAGCTTGGGATGACCATTGTGGCTTGATATCCTGCATATTCTGCCTGTTCTGCATTTTTTTTTGCCTATTCCACTTAGTCTGTCTATTGTTGCCTGAAAGCCTAAATATTCTGCGAGCGGGGAAGTCTTGCTGAGCAAGTGGCTTTTTGCACTTTTTTCAAGCACAAGGATCTTGCAATTTCTAAAAAAAAAAATAAACCCAACCCTCCTTTTCTTCTTTTGGGCTTGAATTCAGCCTGCTGACTTGCAGAAAACTGCATACTCCCTTCTCTCTGCTAGGGCTTCCCAGCATCACAGAATCACTTCACTTAGATATAGTGATGGAGACAACAATTGGCCCATATTTTGTGAAATACTACTTATAAACTTTTCTGTATTGACAGGTCTATCAGAATCACCTCACAATTCCTTTATATCACCTTTTCTTGCTGAAATTCTGTTTTGCTTGCTTTCTCTGCAGGATGATGGCCTTCCAGAGAATGAACATCAACTCTCAGTAGCTGGGAAGATAAAGAAGCATTTCAACACGGGTCCTAAACCCAACAGCACGGCAGCTGGAGTTTCTGTCATAGCAGTAAGCATCTGAAATACACAGCTGAAACACTGAAATTGATATGTATAGGACATACCACCAAAAGAAACCAGAAAGGGTTAATCTTCAGATAATTTTAGTGTTTAATTAGTATAAATGTAGTTGAGCTGGTAATCTGCTTAATTTCTCCATTGGTTCTCCTTGTGAGTCAGTCACACTGTTGTTTAACAGGAGATAGAACTCTGCAGACACTTCCACATTTTCTGAGTGGGCCTAACTCCAGATGGATTTAACAATTTGAATGATGGGATCACTTGCCAGCAGAATCATCAGATGGGTTGAGGTCACACAGAGGTTGTAGCAAAAGGAGCGCAGCACTTCCAAATGACTTCAAATCTGGAACAGAGAAATCTGTATGGCAGCCTAAGCTTCTCTTCTCTGAAGGCATCAAAGAGAGCTGTGGTGCCTCACTGCTACCTTCATGGTTGCCACGAGTCTAGCCAACTCAGATTTAGCTGAGTTTTACTGTACTGTTGCGTGCAAGCTGCTTCCCTTTAAGTAAAGACTTCATGAAGCTCCTTGCTGCCTTCTGCCATGTTGCAATTCCAGCTTAAAACATCTTGGAGCTTCTAAAACCAAGCTTGACCAAACTTTGCTTGAGTTTTCAATGGCATCCTCAGTGTAGCATACATCCCCAACACTAGGATATATATTTTTCCCCTCAAAGATGACCATGTGTATAAGCTATAGATGCCCACAGAATATCTCCAGTGTGTTGTGAGATTCTTCACACTGATGCCATTGAATAGCAATGTGCACATCCTTTGCATTTTTGGAGACATCTGCCTGTGTCTGTGAGCTTTTCTCTATTACTCATGGTAATGTTAATGCTCCAAATAGTCACTAAAAATAAGTGACACGTTGAACATAACCATTCCCATGTCAGATTACTCAGTGTTCATTCCTAGCTTCCATAAATTGCAGGTGGTGTGACTGCACATGTACACTTCTTGTACTGTTCCCACTTCCATGTTCCTCAGCTCAGCTCTTCCAGTGGTGAGTTAAAGCAGCATGGAGTAACCTCAGCTCAGCACATGCACTCTAGCTCACAGGTGTGAGCTGCTTGTGCAGCAAGAAAGGATGTTCTCTCAAAGACACTTGGTATAAGTCCTTAAAATCTCAAGCTGTGCCTCCCTCCTCTTTTTTTCTTTACTCTTTCCAATCCTGAATGTCCTCAACATGGAAGCAAGTTGTTCCTCATGCTTTTCCTAGATTTTCTCAGCCATCAGCTAACATAGTCAGCATTTATTTATTTTCTTTTTGGTTTTATTTGTTGTTTTGTTGGTTTTTTTTAAGTGATAATGCTGCAACAACTCTCTATCCCACAACTAAAAACATCACATACCCATTGCTCATCTGGAGTGCAGGTATGCTCTGTACAGACTTAGCTGAAAGCCTCTTCCTGTCGAATGGACTGCCAGCACGCTTGTCCATGAGAATTACTGCTCAGAATCCTCCATGCTAATGACTTTAAAGCTTAAAAGCAAGAAATGATGCCTCTGTCCTCATCCATCCCTTGCCTCCTTTTTTGTTTCTAGTTTCCCCACCCTCCTCTGTTGGGTTTTGGTTTTGTTTTGGTTTATTTTTTTTTTTTTGCTCCAGTTGCTCTTGCCAAGGAATTGTTTACAGCAGGTTGACACCTGAGTCATGAAAAAGTCACTGTAGTGACTCTTTCCAGTGCAGAACATTATACATCCAAAAAAAAAAAAAAAAAGTCCATCCTTAATTATAATTTTAATGGCTTTTTAAAAATTAATTATTTTTTAGTGTTTGGAAATTTAACAGATTATTTTTAGTGATCATCTCCATGGGTGAAGATCATACTCTGGCATGGTTAATCCTGCAACTTGTTCTTATCAAGTAGAAATCTTTAGAATTTATTTTTTTTTTACAGAATTCAGGAAGTTGTTTGATTAGCTTGTGTCAATTATGTTCTAAAAAAACCTGGAAAAGATGAGGGAGTAGAGACCTATTTAATGTTTTGGCAATGTTCCGTGAAGCTAGATAATTTTGATTTTTAAGAATCAATTATCTTTATTTTCTACAAAGCTAAATAATAAGTAAAATAAAGCAAGTATGCATTTGAAAGCATACTTAATATACATTTGAGATGCATGTCGTCAGAGTTTTAGGTTTAGGAATCTTCCTTTAACTGTGCAATCTCAAACATCCTACAAGTAAATCTTATTCATGAAGTCTGCTATATATTTACAGTTCTCAAAAGTATGTACAGATGCTGTAACATACTGTTCAGCTCTTAAAGACATGCACTAAGTATATATTTACTACAAGAATACTGTTTTATTGTGCCTGCCTGTATGTTTACTGTGACTTTTTGAGCGAGTGCTTGTGTATATAATATATAGAGATGTCTTCTATATATTGTATAGCACATCTGTGCCTGTGTGTGTGTGTGAAAAATGTGTTAATATGTGCATATATTTATATAGCTTAACAGTACAAAAGATAAATCTTAGCATTATTTTGAGTTTTCTAACTCTGTTTATGTCTAGAGATAACTAATCTGTGGTATTTAGTTCTGAATTTGTCCTCCTCCTGGTATAATGATATATGCCTGTTTTCTGCAGTTGTACAAAGTCACACACCTCAAAGATCTCAAGCAGTATTTGTCAGATGCACCAATTAAAACTATAATCTGAAAACCATGTTCCTAAAGATGTTTTTGTGGTCAGCTTGCCTAGGAGGAAGTTTGAAGCCATGTGTATTTTAGTTTTACATACTGTGGCTACTGCTTCATTCTGCAATGTCCACATCTAGCACATTTGGACTCCTTTGATTCAGACTCAAGTCTGCTTTGTCAATGTGCTACTCCTCAGTAAAAGTTCTCTCTGACCATCCAGAGATATCCTACAAGTTCTCATGCAAGTGTCCAGACTTTCAGTTTGTCCACATTTGATTGGATTTGTCAGTGTGGACAAACAACCACACTGCACGTGTTGTGAATGGCTGACAAAGTAGTTCCTTGGCTGATGTATCAGACGATGATTCCTCAAACAAAATTAACTATACAGGCAAAGAGACTTTTCTCTTGGTCCATTAATACATCCTTAAAAGTTCTGCCAGCTAACTGTATCAGCTGGGAAAAGATTCCCTTAAACCAACATTGCTTTGCCAGCAAAATTTTAATTGGAGAGCTAGCTTTTAAAACAGCAAGAGAATTAAGAAGTCCCTAAAAACCACTTCTTGCTGCTGGAGGAGTCTGTAGGAGAAAGATCACTTCACTTGCCCTGTTCTTAAACTGTCATAGGCATTGACTTCCCATCTCTGCAGGAGACAGAGGTTGGGCTAGTGCCCCTTGGGTCTGTGTCAGAATGGCCATGGTACTGCTAAACATGTGCCAAAATATTTGCAGGATCAGGTTTCTCATCCAGCTTTCCAATAGGAACAGTATTTTGTAGTTCTGTGATGGTGTTTATAAGAGATACTGCAGGAAAAACATAAACCCAGACTTTTAATAAATAGTCTTTTTTAAAATCTGAGGTTAGAATTTTTTTTCCTTCAATTCTCCAAGGCTATCATCTCATATATATATATATATTTTTTCCCCCTTTGGCCACAAAACTATACCCTGTGGCTGTACCCTCTGGGTTAAAGTGACCAAGTGCCAAAATCATTTTTTTTTAAGAGCATGTCTGTAATCCAGAGGTGTGCTGTAATCCCTTGTATGGCCCAAGCATCATTTAATTTATGTTCTTGTCTGGAGTGTTAAAGCTTTGCCTGTGTGTTGTCACTCTTGTGCTTGTATTTTTTGCCATTGTTAAGACAGAGGAGAGGACTAATGGCAATCTTCTGCAAGGCTGTATGAGGTCACTGTCTTGGCAATAGGAGTCAACTCCAGCTGGAGGCTCAGAGGAATCAAGTGGGACAGCAAAAGAGAAAAGCTGCTCAGAAAGTTGGTGCAGCTCTTGCAGAGTCCTGACTGGGCTGGGGAGCCTGGTGCAGGGCAGTGGATGGATCCTTGCCTTGCATTCTCCCAATTTTACATTAACATTACCAATTCCAAGTGGCATTTTTAGCAGTGAGATTTCTTGGGTAGTGTGGAAGAGAAGCCAAGTTGGGTCTGTGATTTTTGCTTGGATTGAAGCTGAACTTGTGGCTCTTGGCTCTTAATTCCCAACTTTTGTCTGTGTCTTGGGCTCCTTGTCCACAACCAAGCAGGATTTCCACACTGACAAAACTGTTTCAGATCGTCTTGGGAAGCAACTCCTGCTTTTCTCTGCCGTACTTTTTAGCTGTTCAGTTTTAGGACAGTGGTTTTTGATCTGCTTTTTCAGAAAACATTCTTTTTGTGTAGTTTCAGTGCAGCACAGAAGGAAGCCAGTAGATGGCAATAGCAGACCAGTGTAGTTGAGTCAACAGCCCATCAGCTCTAGGTACAAGGTTCTCATGGTTTTAAACCTCCTTTAAATAATTCTATAGAAGATGAAAGCAGCATTGTTTTAACCAAATGGAGTAAATTAGTAAATTCTACACTTGCAGGGGAGTCATCAAGGAAATAGAGAATTTATAGTTAGCTCCTAGCTACCTTTGAAGTGGTTGGTAACTGGAAATGTGTCGAATGGCTTTTGGAAAGACATGCCAGGCTCTTCTTGGAGCACAACGTGGCCTTTTCTCTTCATAGGGCAAAATGTGAGAATCATCACAGCTAATGATTTTGAAGCAGGCAGAGTGTCTCCCTCCAGAGATTCTCCACTAAAATTTCATTGAAATTGGCCAAATGATGTTCTCTGCCGTCTGCTGGTGCAGCACAGAAGGGTTAGAGAAAACAACACATTTTCTTTGTTCCTATGCACATGATGCATCTAAGGATAAACTAAACTTCAAAAATCTGGATTCCTGAAGTAATGCCATGAGCACACTTTTCTGGACACAATATTAAATAAATTAATTTCCATTTTGACTTTAATTGGTGCAATTTTAAAACGGAATAGTTTTATGCTGTTATCTTTTTGAGCATGAGGTGTAAGCTGGAATGATAAAACAATGTTATTCATGGCTCTGAGGAGTCCTACTCTCTGAGGTTAACACATTTTTAGAAATGAATTACTGTGATTGATGGGGTATCAAAACCTGATTCTTTTCATCTTTACACATTCCATGATTATGAAGCAGTCTAATTTAAGCCTTGTGGAGTCTGTCTAGCCTGCTCCTTGTGATGATTGCACTGCAATTTTTTTTTATTTTTAAATTATTAAACCTCTCAGTTTCATTGCAAAAGATAATTTTCCATTACTGGTATGTGCAACTTAAAAAGGGCACTTCTGTCTTTGGAGGTAACAAGATATTTGTCAGACTTTCAAGTGAATGCATTATGCATTAAGTAACCTATTTCACAAACTCCATTTTAGCTGGAATAAATTGGCTTCAAATTTTAGCAAGACCTAATCTAGAGTTAGTATCTTTTTCTTTTATTTCTTTACTTTTTTTTGTTGTTGTTGTTTTTTCTTTTTTCTTTTTCTTTTTTTTTTGTCTCCAGTACCTAGCTTTAGGATGTTAGCTAAGTGCCTTCTGAGAGTGAAAAGAATAAATATGCACTTAAATAAGGAACAGCTTGCTCTGGAGTCTGAATTCTTTAGCCTAATGTCGATCCACTGAGTTGCCCCGTTTCTCTCTGCTCAGCTGGACCACGGGTTTACCATCAAGAGATCAGGGTCTTTGGACTACTACCAACAACCAGGAATGTATTGGATAAGGTATGAGATGGTGCAGCCGCCAACAGTCAGTGTTTCCATGGCAACGTGCTGGCAGTCTCCATTCACCAGTTCCTTCAGTGGATAAACATGCTTTTTTGATTTGTTATCCGGTCCATATGCTGCTTTCTCAGTTTCGTTTGAATCTGGATGGAGATGCCACACACCCTCCCCCACCCCTTCCATTCCCTTTCTTCACCCATCCCTCACACCCACATTGCCAGCTTTCTCTTCATTGCACATGCTCACTACCAATCTCTCCCTCTTAAAGGACAGTGTACCTAGAAAATCCACCAGAGATGCTGAGGGTACCTACCCTCCCCCTCCCTTATTGCTTGTCAAGGCATCTGCTTCCCCCACTGCCCTGCGCTCCTTGTCCTGAAGCACACGGAGCAGCAACAGGCTCCCAGCATACACTCTCCTCTTTCTTTTCCATGTGGGAGCTGTATCCTGTCATTTTCCAACCCCCCTTGAACACAATCCTTACCTTAGATGGCACAATGCATTTACACGGCGCGGTGTAACATAGAAACTCTCCCAAGCTCAGTGAAATACAATGCATTGTATGTGCTGGTAAGCTTGTGTTTCTAACAATGCATTCTTTTTTATTTCTTAAAACCCTTCTGATACCTCTTTTTTATTGTTTGATTTGATTTTTTTTACAAATATTGCATGAGCCTTTTGAATCTCTTTTCTTTTTCCTTCTTCATTGTATAATTGTGCCAGGGTTGTCGTTAGCTGTACGATAAAATGGGGCTCTGTGGGGGAGGGGGTTATTCTGGAGTGGGGAGCAAGGAGGGATCCTGATCCTGGTCTGATAGCCCACTCGAGGCTTGTGCACCTCCTCAATCAATCCAGAGCCCTGGAATTTCCATCAAGTGGTGACTTGCTGGCTTTTTTCCTTCATATTTCTCACAAGACCTGCATATTTGGTAGGTGGAGAAATGTATCAATTTCTTGCCAAACCTGTCTTCTGATTGAAGGCTTTAAAAGCTCCTCAGTGAGGTATTTGGAAAAGAAGCTCAGCAAATGAACCACCTTAGCAGAGCAGCAGAACTGGTCACTGCAAGTGTTGCCCAGTCAAGTAAAGCTCCCACCCTGGGTCACGTCACTGAGTGCATGGATCAGGCTACAGCATGGTTTTCCCATGAAACCTAGCAGTTCCCTGAGCACACATTCTGATATGGATGTTCTAGGGAAAGAAAAACAAACAAACCAAACCAACCAACCAAAACCAAACCAAAAAATTACCCTTTTCCAAGCAAAAAATAAAAAAGTAGTTGCCATCCATCAGCTGGGCACTGGCTAGCAAATTCTGAGAAACACTTTTGCTCCAGGTGCTTGAGTATGCAGCAACAGCTGTAATTCCAGCCTATCCCACTTGTGTTGGTGGTGATAAGTCTTTCCTGAGCTGTAAGGACAGAGGAAAACCTGCTCCCTCTTTCCTTCTCACTTGCCATCATCCTTCCCAGGTTCCAGCCCTGTAAGCCAGATGAGAGATGGCAATACAGCATCTCTCCTGGTCTGGTTTTGAAGAAAGGAGGGGAATGGGGATTGAGTGTCCAGTTTTTAGCTGAGTGTGAGTGTTACCAGTCTTGGAGGAATTTTTCTTTTCTGCTTTTGCAGGAAAGATAGCATTTCATGTCAAGCAGCTGCAAATTTAATGCCTCCTCTGTAATACATGGGAAAGCTCACCTGAGCTTTGTTTGTCTTCCTGGAGTTTAGTTGCTATCTGTGATTAGCTTACAATCCTTCTCTGCTTTAGCATATTTATTTAAAATAATAGTAATGATTTCAAAAATCTGTCTTCCCATTTTCTATCCACGATGTTTGGATGTTTTAAGACCCCAGCTTGAGGGGGAGCAGACCAGCAGAAACAGGAGCTTCTGATAAATCCTCTCAGATTGGCCTTGACTCAGTGTCACTGCATAGCCCAGATTTTGAAACAAACCATATGCATTTTGAGGATGTAGAGGGGGAAGATGCTGATTCTACAATTTGGTAGATAAATAATGTGTATATACATCTATTTTTTTTTTTTTAAAAAAGCTATTTGACTAAAGGTCTAGAAATGGCTGCCATCAGCATACAAAATGACACATCCCTGAATAATGGGCTGGAGCAGATGGGTGATAATCTCTCTTATTTGTCCATAAATTGCTCTCTTTTCCAGCTAGGGGCAGTAACAACAATGTTTATCATTAGTGCTTTCTAAACAGGGCATCTAGTGTGGAAAGGGAAATTGGGAGAGCAGGGTTCCTAAGGTATAGATGCTTAATTAGGAGATGCTTGGACAAGGAGGTACCTCCCAACAAGCACTGTGCTGTCTTTGGTGCTCTTTCATCTCCAAGAAACAAGCAACTAATGTTGTAGCCAAAATTAAACCATTTCAACGCAGCAAATATTTACTTCTTAGGAGTGCAAATGCAAAGTGGATGAAAAGGTTCATCATTTCCCATCCCAGACAGTGTCTGGTCCCATAGCTTTCTTCAGCTGCTTTACCTGTTCCTCCTAATGGCAGCACATTTTGAAGGCAATACTTTGCATAATTTAGCAATGTTTTCCTCCACCCTGAATTTCCTGAATGGCTGTGGTTTATATCTGAAACTTAACATTATTTTAATCTGCTGCTGACAGACTGGCCTGAATTTTCTGCCTTTTCAGGGTTGATTCAGAATATTACCTGCTCTAGATTGTCCTGCTCTTGCAGGGGGGTTGGACTAGATGATCTCCAGAGGTCCTTTTCAACCCCTAATATTCTGTGATCAAGGGAGCACCTGAGTGGTTGTATCTGAAAATATTAGTATAAGTAATATTAGATGTAAGATTAGTATAGAATGTCAGTGCATGGTTTTTTCTATATATCCACAGACATTATATAAAAAGCTAAAGGAGAAAAATAAAACCCATGAAATGTATGGGAAACTCATCAATGTTTTTATTAAGGAGATCGAATGCTTAATGAAATCAATCCAATCAATATTGAATACTGGATTTATAAAATACAGTTCTCACTGTCACAGTTAAAAAAGTACCTGAATAGCTAATTTAAAAAGCCATTGTTCCATCCTCTGTGTTTGGTTCCTAATTCCCATTACTTTGCATCTGTTGAGTTACTTACATCTGTCCCAAGTGGATATCATACACTTTTAAGTCAAAAGTTACCAAACATCTTGATGATGGGACAAGGAAGATGGGAATCAGACTTGTTAATCTTTTTAATACTGTAGAACCCTTTCTCAACTGAATATTGTTAAAAACAAGCAATCATCTAAACTAATGTCAACATCTCTTCTCCTGCTCTTTGGCCACGAAAACCACAACTGATTTGCAAACTATAAATAAAACTCATCCATGCAAACAACTTGGCACCAAGTCTCTTCCACGTGCAATTGAAACCAGCTGAGGAATTGTGTCTCCAAAAGGGGAGGATGTCAAAGAGTAAACACAAACTTAAACCTAGCAATATGAATCCAGCAGTTATATGTGGAGAATACTTGTCTTTGTATTCACTCACCTATACAGTGCAAAGCATACAGGAAAATGAGATGGGTTTCTTTCTTTCTTTTTCTTTCTTTTATTTTTTTTTTTAACTTTCATTTTAGCTAAATTTCATGCCAGAAGTTACATGGTGCACTAAAGCACTATTGTATTTGGAGGTCTAGGTTCAAATCCACTCGATTATTTTGTCCCCTCGATGTGGTCATTTGCACGTCTCCAAATCACCGTGTAACTTGACTTAGCTAGAGCTTGAGCCTGAGGGGCTAAAAACTACATGTGTCTGTCACTCCTGGACTGAGGTGCATTGCTAAGTTTGAAGTACTCTCCAAAAAGTGTCTTGAATCATGAATCAATCACATATATATATATATATGCTTATATATATATATGTGTATAAACTGAAATACCCATGGAAAAAATATTGCAAAGATCAGACTGAAGGGCTGCCTGGCTCATGTCATAAACATTGTTTAATGGTCATTTTTACAGTAAGGAAACCTGCCCTTAGATATCTCAGCATATGGAGGTCACTAGCCAGAAGTTTAAGGAGATCAAGTAAAATTATCTAGGTGCGAACATTTAAATATGTGCATACATATGCATGCATATAAAAGAACACATAAGGGAAAAAATACCCTGGGAAAACAAAACCACCAATGTTTCAATGCTTATGTCCTTGTGAATCCACATACTATAACAAGGCATCACAAAAATTGCAAGCAAATTGCAAATATGTTCCTGCAGAAGGAAAGTGAGTGAAGGGAAAGGTTTCTTAGATGAATGCATGAACAGCTGCATCCCCAGTTCAGTCTTCTGGCTGGTATGAATAATGGATGGGCTAGGAGGCAAAATGCACAATAATGTTCTTTTATTAATGAAATGAATATATATCTGTATTTGGTGGCCAGCAGTAAATTAAGACAAGTGAAAAGAAAACCAGCCACTGCTCACGTTCATAAAATGCAGCTACTTCAATCCAGTAATTACTGACCTGACAGAAAAATATCACCCCACAGCTAAAATAAGGCACTTTCCACTGCAGAGCCAACACATAGATCAAAGCAGTTGTAGTTTTTGACTGTCTTGTTCATAAACACAGAGTTCCACATTTTTCAAGATAAGAAATGAGTTTTCATGGCTCAGGAAGTCCTGCAGCATCAAGAGGTCAAAATCAGGATGAAATCATTGCCCATGGCAAAATCCTGGGGGAATGCTAAGTGCACCTTAGTATATAGGTGACAGAAACAATGGTGTTAAAATCATGGCCCCTTGCCTCAAATTCAATACATTTCCAAAAAAATGGCTTGTTTACCATTTGGTCCTTACTGGGTGTCAGGATTGCTAAATGTTGATGCAAAATGCATTAGTGCTTAATGAAGTGCTTCAGACCCATCAGCACCAAACTATTAGAGGCAATCCACTTTGCTGCTGCTGCTGCTGCTGCTAGATCAGAAGCTCTACATTTCCTCATATGGATTGTAGGAGGACAGCCACATAGCTTACATTTGAGTTGCCATTGCTATCACATACTGCTCAAAGTTCTCAGTCTCTCACCTCCAGCCAGGGAAGGAAAAAAAAAAAGAAGTCAAAATGTGATAATGAAAATCTGGGATTTGCAGCCCTCCTGACACATAAGTGCACTTCAGATCCTCTTATTATTTATTAAGAGAGTAGCTTAAAGTAGAAGTGCCCTGGAAATCTATAATGGACTAGTTCACGCACCGGTGAACAACTTAGCTGGCTAGTAGATGAAATAATACATCTATTAAAGCAAGGCAATGTGTATGAGAGGCCTTTGTTACAAAACCAGCAATAATAATAATGAAAAAGCTTATTTTTTTTTGGACTATGCCTGTGGGCACTAGAGGATACAGTTGGTGAAAACTGCACTTAGGAAACATATCCAGTCAATACTCAAATGGACCTTGTCATCTACCCAGCATTCCAAAGCATTCATCTGTTGTCTTTTGAAATTCTTTAGAGCTAAAAAAAAAAAAATAACTGTGAAATGAGAAAAATAGCAGAATGCAGAGTGGCAAAGGGCATCTGGCAGTAGAAGAGACACTGAGAGAGCAAAACCTCATCCTTATCACTGGGCAGAGTCAACCTGGTCTTGTGAGTTCTATACCGAGA
The DNA here is from genome assembly GCA_013396975.1 of Bucco capensis. Lineage (NCBI taxonomy): Eukaryota > Metazoa > Chordata > Aves > Piciformes > Bucconidae > Bucco > Bucco capensis. The sequence goes on along the minus strand of VWZO01000258.1, from coordinate 96,830 downwards.
CCTCTCTCTGTTGCCAGAAATGCCCCATTAGAATATGACCTGTATATTTTTGGTTTCACTAGAAGATACTCCCTTCTTTGGCTCTCTGTGACTTTTTATTTTCTTCTTTTTTCTTGTTTTGTTTTTTTTAATAAGCTCTTTGGATGAGAAAGGCTCAGAATGTCTCTCAGCCCAGGAGAGCAAGCACAACAGTGCCCATGCCCAAGCATGGCTTCACAAAGACTGATTAGATCAAAATCAGAACTTGGATAAATATTTAAAGACAAACAGAGTTTCTGAAGGGTTAGAAAGCCAGAAATACTTGGTCCTGCAAACTACAGCATAAGATCATCAGGAAGTTTTTAGCTTCACATTTTTTATTATTGAGGCAAAGAAGTGCTTTATGTATATCTAAACATACATTTAAACAAAAGCACACAAAGCTTCCCTAACAATAGCAGAAAATTAGTATTTTGGGGTTTATTTTATAAAGACATTTTTAAAAGGATGTCCTGATGTTTAATTGTAGTTTTAGAATTTTGTCCTTTAGAAAAAAAAGCCATATCCTAGGCTCAGCTGAAAAAATGAATCTTTTATTCAAGACTATTTTTTGTGTAGATTACCTGATTTTAAATACCTTTATTTTTAATGTGTATATTTACCATTCTCATGTAGCCAGTTTTTAAAAAATAAGTTTTGAATTTTATACAAGTACTTTTTACTTATCTGACCAGAAATGTATAACTTTCTCAGAGGAGAGTATCTATTACCACAGGATGGTGTGATGTGGTTTAAACTTTAAATAAATGCTTGTTTTCTCTAAGCATTAAAAAAAAAATCTTTTGAATGGAAATCTGTGTTTTTTAGAATAGTAATACATGCCATTTTTTTCAACTTTCACACAGAATTACATACTATGTGCAGTATATTCACTGTGTGTAAAAGATATAGGTATTATTTCACTTTAAAAAATAATCAAAACCTGAATTGGTTCAAGGCATTGAAAATACTAATTAGAGCCCTTAACCAAAAAGATCAGCAGTAAACAGAAATTCTCAGCAGATGAAAAATGTTAGATTTTGGAGCAAATGTAATTTAAAATGTGGGGATGAACTTCTCCAAGTTAATTCTTTTTCCTCTTTTAAAGCAATGCTAGGTAGGTTCTAGATACAAAACTAATAGTTCAGCAATTTAGCTTAACTAAATCCCTTTGCTATAGTGGCTGTAGCAAATAGGCACTGTAGTGGCTCTGTAGTCTAGTCCATCTTTCTGTCCCTCTTACATCATTATTGAATGCTGATTGCATCATTTTAGAGCATGGGTTGCTATCATGCTATTGTGCACCAATGTGATGGATTTAGTTTTCATTATGTTCTCCAAAAAAATATGTTGGCTATAAATACATCACTGCTCTCCTATGAGGCTCAGCCTCTAACTGGTAAATTTTCTAGAGGAATCAGTCATGTATATCTCAAGAGAAAAGCAATCAGTCCTTTGAAGCAGGAAAACCTTTTGGCTGCATGGATTTTTTATGGAGGTTTTCATACTAGGGACAGTTTTTACAAGCTTTAGCAATTCAAGCTATTCAGTTCTCAAAGTTATCCTTGTCTCCAGTGCCTTGATGAGATACTGATTGCATTTTGTATGCCATCTTGTTAGCCTCCTGCTTTTTGCCTGGTTTGCTTTTTCAAAAAAAATAAATAAAATAGAAAAACAATCATGGGCCATGTTTTAAGGCAGCCATGCCTCAGAAGGCAAATAACTCTGTGTCCAAGTGCTGAGTCAAGGCCAGCCTGGTGAGATTGTAACTTTACAGCAATTTCAGGGACTAGACCCAAATACCCTATCCTGGCTATCAAGAAAACAGTGAAATCCAGTCCCATGCTTGAAATTGTTAGTCAGAATTGGGCTTAACTTACCTTACCAACCCTTAGCTGGGTGGAAGTTTCATCTTGTCAGTGTGCCAGAAGAGCAGAAGAAAAGATGTGGCTAGAAGTTACCACCACCATTTTATTAAGACTTGTGTTCTCAGTAGGAGCAGAAACTGATCAGAAAAGGAAGCCCATCAAGCAAACCTTCTCCTTTCTCATTCCTACATATTCTGCATAGACCCAGGCCAAATGAGCAGAGTGTTTAATTCAATAGACCTTGGTGAACAGGAGGAGACTGTGGTCCAGGCTAAAGAGGTCCTTCCCTCAGAGCTCTTCAGTGTGCTCCCTAAGAACATCCATTGAGCAGCATGAAGAGGTGTCCAAGAGCTGGGCTTAGCTCCCTTTGGTGTTTGTTTTTCACTCTTGTCTGACAACTTCATCACAATCCATCTTTGTTAGCCAATTGCACTGACTTGAACATGGGTGAGTGGGTATCAGCCTTCATGAGATCAAATCAAAGACCAGACTACATCTCTGCCTTGCCTCTAGAAACAGATTATGCTTTGAGAAGGGTGTGGGGAGGGGGAGGTCAGTTGATATTTGGCTTGAAATTTGACTCTATTAAAGGATGAAATTAATAGCATCCAGAAGTAGAACATATGGCATCCATATCTATGGTACTGTATCTGCTTGATGATGACACACTACCTCTTAAGGTTTGGGAAATGCACTTTTGAAAGCATTTAGCTATGTCTTGGGCTCAATCTTTCAGACCTGACTGAGACAGAGCAGGTTTAATTTGGTCTGAACATTTATTATCCCTGGTATTTGCAAGCCACCTAGAACCTGATGGTTTTCATTAGCTTTGCAACTCACACACAGCCTAATTTCATTTATTCTCATTTTATGCCCCTGCCAGACCACCGCTCTTGATAAGGAGAGGCAGGTTTTCCGACGAAGACGCAACCAGGATGTGAGGGGACCTTCCAAGGCACAGCAAGCTCCACCTGAACTCAACTCCGAATCGGAAGACTATTCACCAAGTTCCTCCGAGACTGTTCGCTCACCTAACTCACCCTTTTAAATAAAACACTACTACTCAAAAAGTCTTGGCTTTAACCCTTTGAGACCATGAAAAAAAATCCTTCAGACCTTGTAGGAATTGATTACAGCTGACCTCTCCAGCAGAAAAGGCTGGGACGATGGAACACAAAAGGGTGCTCACAGAATCTTTCCTAATTGATTGAAGTACTTGTTCTTTGTTTAGATTGCAACTTGCTGCTAATATGATCCTCAAAGGGTTAAGGCTACTTTGCTTTTTTATTTAAAGATAGAAGCAGTGAATGTTTTCATCAGTGAAGCTAGGAACTGCAGTATGTAATTTTAGCACGTGTTAACCCTCTGAGTAAACGATCAACTTAAATCTTGGCAACCCACATTAGGGCTTTGTTCTGGCTATTTTGCTTTTATACGCACATATCTTTTCCAGTGCCCTAAAGTTCCTTGCCTGTTTCTGGCCAAAACAATACCAAACACGTTGGGGTTGCAAATATAGGCTTTAAAAATGAAACTAAAATTGAACAAAGAGTTTATTCTACATCAGCTCATCCTCTAAACCTGCATCATCTCTCCACAGGAAGTGACTGGTGTTGGAGGATACTGTGCAGGCTAAATGGGACATTCAGTTTAGGGCAACCTCCTAGCTTGTAGAAGATGACATGATGGTGAACACAAAAGATTTCTTCCATTTTATTTGCTGCTAATGACAATGCAGAGTCTTGGGAAATGGCTTGAGGACACGTTCTGTGGTGTGATGGTCTGTAATGATCTAGTTCAGAAGTTGCTGTTTCCTTTGCCTCACGTTCAGAAATGTACAGGGATCCTCTCAGCATGACCTGGTTGTTCAGGGAGAGTCACTTTGAAAGATGAACATTGATGAAAATTACCCTTAAAGTAGCTAGAGTGCTTCTAAATTGTGGAAAATACAAGTCATTTAATATCTATGTAAAGCCTACACTTGAATTAGTGCAAGTATTGTCTTAGAATGGAGAAACTCAAAATGATTCACCAGTTCTATTTGTAATATTTAATAAAGTGGGCATTTACACAGAGTATACATATTTCTGGTTTATTAAAACCTCAACACAGTATTTTATTTAACCTTTATCCTAAAGTTGGCTTCCACAGAAATGTTACACTTGGTAGACTTTGGCTTCAGATGGGATGATTTGAAAGAAAAATGATTATAAAATCACTCAAAAATTCACCTGAATGAAAAAGATGAACCTCTAAACTCCTATTCTGAAATAAAAAAACAAATCAAATTTATACTTTGTTATTACTCATATAAAATGCAAATTTTCCTCTCTAAAGTTAAAATTTTCTCACAGTGTTTTTTAAAAGGCACGTAAATGTGTTTCCCTTTCTCTTTCTCCTTGACCTTTTTCTCTCTTTCTTTCTCTCATTTTCTTTCATATCTCACAGCTAGAAATATGAATATGCTGCCCAAAAATGTATACAAGCTTTCTTTATCTTGCTGGGGAGTAAAACTGAATTATGGAGGAAGAGGGCAAGTTGCCCACAGAGTCATTTCCATTCTTAGTTGTGTTTGCTCATGGAATCTGTCCCTAGCAGCTGTTGGGGCAGTAAGTGTGTACCTGGAGGTTGGTGGAAGTAGTCTAATGCTCTTTTGCATTTCTATTCGGAAGTATTTCAGGAAACACTGGAATTCTTCTGTTTCTCCACCCAGTGAAAGAGGCATCCTTCATTGCCTCAGTCATGAAAATTCATGTATTAAAAACTCTGAAGGTTTTAAATACAGAAGTTTCATCTTGTTAATCTTGACGAGTGGTGCAAGTATTTCATGCATAATACTTTTACTTTCACCCATTGTCAATCATCTAGAAGTGAGACATTTAGTTGACTCTACATCTCCAGACTTGCTTGGTAGTGGAGAGGTGAACATTTCCAGGTTTGAGTCATCTCAGCTGTCATGGGCATGTGCTTCAGACAGGATTCATACTTGGATTCACTTATTGTCCTCACTCTGCTGCCTGTAGAAGGAACTGCTGGTGGATGTCTTGTTGGAGAATTCCACAGGGGCAAGATTTGAAGGGAGAAAGGAACTGCCATGTAAAAGTTAACAGATATTAGGTTTTTGGAAAAGGCAAATCCTTGACTGTGTTCATCCAACCCTACAGTCATTGTGGAAAGAAGACCTGTGGTTGATAGGGCATTAACATTTGTGATGTTAATGGTTGCAGTTTGATAATACTTGGGTAGGACAGGGATTATGTCGAAGTAAAACCTCCCTTGATACTTAAATACATCAATTTATAGTAGGGCAGGATCTGGCACAGGTTGCTCCAGCATTGCCTTTCCCATATTATATCCCACTTTTCCCTCTAGAAGAGATACAACTCAGCCCTGTAAATACAAGGCATTTGACAATAAAAAGTGTCCATTAATACCACATGCTCCTTGACTATTGGGAAAATTTGGCAGTCTTAAAGCAAAGGCTGATGTTCATTCTTCTTAGATAGAGAGGGAAGTCAGGAGGAAAAAAAAATATGCTTCACCTTATGCATGAGTCAGGAGAAAAAAATAAATAGTAAAAATATGCCTCACTTGATATTCAAAAACCCATTTGGGATTTTCCTATCACCTTGACTTTGCTTTGCTCTAGAATACAGGGTTCTCATTAAAATAAGAAGCTTGTCTTCTTTGTCTTGCACCATTTTGTACTACTTAAAAGGTATGTAAAAATAATCCTAGATCCTGAAAACCCTACTCATCCCCAACACCTTATGTGTTTATGATCTTTAGTTCCTGTTTTATGAACAGAACTATAAAACCATTTTTTTAAAAGTTATTTTTGGCTCTGTAAGGGATTTGGTTTCAAATTGCTGATAGCCTCTTCTTAGGCTCCAAGGAAAGGTGTCTGAATATTTAACCTGTTTTAAAAGAGTTTGCAATGATGATTTCAAATATATCCATGTCTATTTTTAAGTGTAACCATATATATGTATGGTTTCATGGAAATAATAATGGTTCAGGCTTGTTTGGCAGCCACTGCCCTTTTTCTTTAACCTCTGAATTTCTGGGAGTAAGTGAAGACAGGATATGCAGCCCTAAAAATACTTGGAACACCAAGTGTGTGTGTGAGTCAAATCAAAGATGACAGAGTATTTCTAATGTCTGAGTATTTCTGATAGTCTGGGAGAGCACATGGCACACTGTGGTCATTTTGCTGTAATACATCCAAGTCCTCCTGACTTCTTTCTTCAACCCTTTTGATTCATTGCATTGTATTGGTGCTAAATGTGACAATAATACTCTTTTTTTTTTTTTAAGTGCTTGTTCCAGATATAAGGCCAGCTTCCTCCCACCAGGCCTGTGCATTTAGCTGAGATGGATGGCAGTGGTGTTAGGCACTGTCTGTCACAAAGGAGGTGGAGAGGAACACGTCCAAAGGATGATTCAGGTCATCTACTAGTTGGGCTTTGGAGATGCCCAATAGTCTGATCTTGGGAATAACAGGAGAGGAGAAACAGAGTCACTTCTAGCTTAATTCCTCTCAATTCCATGGAAGTAGGGGTGGTGAAGACTCTAACCTAAGTGCAATATTTAGTGAGCTTATGTGCAGTAAGCAAATATTGATGTGAAAATGTAGTACTGATAGGAGATAGGACAGGAGTAGTTAAATGGCACTGAGCTGGGCATTGCCTCATCCTGATCTATCCATCACAGAGGTAAGCATCTAGGCAATCATCTAAACTTCCCTTATAGCTGCTAGAGACTGGCTTCCCTAGTGGATAACTAAAATCCTAGGATGTATGGCTCACTAGATGAGGTGCCTAGCCCAAATATATTTAGAATGTGATTTATGAAGTCATGACATGTAAATGAATATTTCTGTAATTTACAATTTTCGTAGCATTAATGTACAAAAGAAAAATCCAGAATACTATGGTTCTACTCAGAGGGTTAACAGAAAAGCACTAGGCATGCTGATTACATTGGTGTATCCAAACTGCTTTGCTTTTTTAGCCAGTGTTTGCTGATTTTTTTCAGAAAACTCTTGAGAAATTTCCAGTTTGAAATAATTTCAGTGTTGTTGTTTAAGGAATTTCTATAACCAAATTTATCTTATTTTTAGCTTAACTTACCACAGGAATAATATGTATCATTGATGCAGTGTAAGTCTGTAGTTATCAATTTTACTAATTCCACAAGTGATTCCAGAAATCTCTCTTTTTTTTTTTAAGTACTTTAGGTCTTACAATGGTGACATAGGTGACTGAGACTGTCTTTCTTATTGCTAAACAAACAATATTGTCATTTCTAGGAAGTCCTAAGAATCAGCTTTTCAGTTTGGTAGTGTACTAGTTAGGGGAAAGCTATCTCATGACATGCATTGTGTAAATCATCTTTGTAGATGAAGATTGTTCATATTAATGAACACATTCTTTTTTTTTTTCTTTTGTTTTTTCTTTCCTTGACATTGTAGCAGAAAAACTGTTTACTTGTTAATGAACAACCAATACATTAATTTGCTTCAGACTGTTAGAGGGGAAAGCGAGATGATTCCAGTCATTGACAATGTTATTGCTTTACAGTAGCCCTCATCTAATTTTGAATGTGGTGCATACTACAATAAGCAAAGCCAAACCTGTGAATAAACTCCTAAAAAAGCCTGGTGGGTCTTTATTCAGTTGGGGGTTCACACACAGTAGTATGTGACAGCAGGAATGCTTTCAAGAGTGGTCGAAACAAAAGTGATATATCCACAAATAAGAGCTCAATTGCAATCCTTTCCCTATGGGGCATATATGTTTGAAAAGAAAAAAATAAAATAAAGAAAAGAAAAATTGGCTTAGAGGTTTGCAGTGCTATTTTATTACCACAGGGCAAGTACATTAAATCATTGTTATTTGTTAGCCTGGGGTATCTTTTTTTATTTAGTTTAGATTGTGGGCAGGGAGAGCTTTCCTAATATTATCGTGGTGCCATGGTTAAGGCTCTGTTAGTATTTCCATTAGAAACTCTTGGTCTCTAAGGTTTTTAATTTGATCGTAAAAACTTGCTTCAGGCAAGCAACTTGGCATACTGTTTTTCAGCTCAGAGTGATTCTTTCCTAAAATAGGAGGGAAAGCAGCTTGACCTCTCTGGCATGATTTTTCAAAGGGCACACAAACCATCACACAGCCACAGAGTCACTGAGGTGGCTTCTGAGCAGCTCTCATTTCAAGTGTGTCCCATTTCCATGTGGTCTTGACTGCAAAGGTGACAGCTCAGAACTTTGGGGGCAGGAAAAAACCCCTCAGTGAGCACAAGCAGCAATGTTCCACATGTGGGAGAGTTTTGTGCCAGCCTTGGTGATATTCTGGCAGGCATTTCAAGTTGGCAAAGTGTGTTCATCCTACCGAGTGCTCGTGTAATTCCTGAACTCATCCATTGAAGTCATTCCACGTAGCACATGCTGAAGTTGGACATGCTGAGTTTCTCTGCCAGGCTGGGAGATGCATCTTTTTCATCCTGTGTTTTAGAGTAGCACCATGGACAAAGCTGGGGAAAAACAACAAAAAAAAAGAGTCTGTGATGAGAAGAATCAAAGGAATATGTTTTCTCTTAAGGGGGAAAAAAAAAATAGTCTGAGTAAGACAGGGTTGAAAGCTCACGCTGAATGGGAGAAGTATGAAAAAAAGCCGAAGTATGGAAGCGTTTGAAGACTGTAAAAGTGCAAGGGAGCCCTGCAGTGTAATGAGTCCATGTGCAGAGCCAATCAGCTACTAATCTGGAGCAAATTTACAGCTACAAACAGGCATAATTAATATACAAATCAAACACACCCAGCAGCAGATGGAAGTGAAATCCTGGTTCTCTCAGCAAACATAATGCAGACCTTTCCCTCATCTAGTCGCTAAATGAGACCGTGTGTTGCTGTTTGAAGTAGTGTTACACACAGGGCTAGTGGGGAAATTAGGTGTTTTAAAAATGACTGTAAATTAATATTAGGTGGTTTGTATTTTTTTTTTTTAATAGCAATGCTTCTACCTTAATGGGACCTTTTGGGAAATGGCAGCTTTGAATAAGTGATGTCTGCGTGTTTTATCCTTGGCTTCAGTAAGAATTGAGTTGCTATGGGGAGGCTTCATATTTGCTGCAGCAGGGGCCAGAGGAAGGAACAAAGCATCCTTCATGGATCTTCATAGAAAGAGTTCATAGACTGACCCACCCATAATGGAGATGTTGTCTTAATCCTTCTTAGTGATGGACCACAATGCTCAGCCATTTCCGAGAGTGTTCAGTTAATCTCAGTGGCTGGGGAGGGGACACTGGACAGAGTTGTGCCATTTTCTTGTCATCTGCCTGCAGTGCTGCACAGGTTGTCAAGCCATGAGTAAAGATCAAGTTGGGAAAATAGCTGTTTATGCTAAATGATAGAGCTAGAAAAAAGCATATAGGTAGAAATTAGCCATGAATAACAGACTGGCATTTGGAAGATGGTTTCCAACCAAGTGATCAGAGTTTTGAGAGGTTTTCTTCCAATAGAACCATTGGAGCCAAGAAACTACAACTGATTTTCAGTTGGAACTTGATCTGCTGAGAAAGTTTCCTCTTGAGATGTTTCTGTTCTGTCCTCATATGTGTCTCCTGTTGTAGGAAGACATTGGACTCAGAAATTCAGAACATACCCTGCTGTTTCTACATTCCTAATAGATTTGAATGCTAGTGGTGAGTTATACACATCTCAGCTTAAGTGTCCAGAGAAATGGTAACGAAAAATAAGCCTAGCTTACTTGCCTAGAGTTACCCTCAAGAAGAGCTGACATTACTACTATGAGTTACTGCTTCTGCTATGACTACTACCACCATTGCCACCACCATTGCTGTTTGGAGGTAATTGCTTTCTTTAACCCTTGCATCTCCATTAGGTGCCTGGAATGCTTCAACATCTGCTAATAAGACCAGAAGGGTCTTACATGAGTAATAGCACCTACTAATTGATTTTCTTTTCAAACAGAATGGTCACAGGTCTTGAAGCTAGGGTAAGAGTTTGAGAACTGGCAAGAGAGAAACTGGGAAATTGAGAGAGGGATTATTTTTAAGGCATAAATTCAATGGATAGCATGTCTCAAGGGAATACCTGATGCTCTGTCTTGCAAAGGAAAGTGATAGTTTTTTTTTCTCTTCAGGAAATTCAAGCACATAGGAAAAGGCAAATAAGCATTGAAGATATGTACTCTGTGTCTTACCTGAGGAAAAATACCCCAAGCTACTACTCAAACCAGTCCAAGGTTAAAGACACATGGGCTATAACTTATTTTATTTAGGAATTAATAATTTCCTTTTATATCCTGCCTGAAATAAAATTGTTAAAGGATTAGTTGAGTGTGAAATTAAATAGCACTTTTCTTATGCATACTAAAAAGCTATCTAAGGAAGGGGTGGTCTGTAAACAAGTCCCTAAATTATTTCAATTTAGAAAAAAATTCATGTCTTTTGAAAGGTAAGAAGCTAATGAATTGATATGTGGTTTGAATGCCATAGGTGAATCTTTCATTTTCAAGGTATTAATTAATTAATTCCTAGATGATACATATTCCTGAAAAAAAAAATAAATTTAAAAAAAATAATACAATAACAGAAGAAAGACTTGGAGGAAGTTGGTACATGATCATTTATGTTTAGAATGTACATGTGGGAATAGATGGACAGGAGGCATCATGTGTTGCCTTCAGATTGCCTACACGCTTCAGGTTTTTCCAATGCTTTCTAAAGGACAATGATGGAAAACACAGATTAGGTGTTAGGAAAATTTTATCCACTGAAAGAGTTGTTAGGCATTGGCACAGGCTGCCCAGGGCAGTGGTGGAGTCACCATCCCTGGAGGTGTTCAAAAATACGTGGTGATGTGGTACTTAGGGACATGGTTTAGTGGCATGGCAGTGATAGGTTCATGGTTGGACTTGATCTTCAAGGTCTCTTCCAACCTTAATGATTCTGTGACTTGATCTTGCACACACTTGCACCAAGGTGATAAATGACATATAGCTTTCTTATTTGTTGCCACTGGACCTTCAAGAGGGGAATAGGCAGTTCCTGAAAACCTTAAGCCTAGATATGCCCCTGTTGTAGCTTTATCCACTGGCCAGGCAATGCACACCAGCAGGCAGGCTTTGCACTGCTAGTCTCTGCCAGGAAACACCAGCAGCCATGAGGCTCCTGTGTACTATATCACAGAATCAGAGCTCAGGTGACCCTAAACTGACCAACAAGGTCTACCATTCCATACANTGATTTTCAGACTGTGCCTATACATGTCATATTCAGTACAAAACTGAGGGTCAGGCCCTGAAAACCCCATACCAAGCTTGAGCCTTAAGGTCTCTTACATAAAGCCTAAGAGCCAAGCAAGGCAGGTACATGATTAAGCTATTTAGCACCTAATTAACAGCCAATACAAAAAAAGGAGAAGTTTAGGCCTCTACTTTCCCTGAAAGTTGAACACCTGAGCTATGTGGAGTAGTGAACTGGTAACTCTCCTTGTGAGGCTCAGAAGCCCAGCTCCACTGTTCTTCCTTTGATCTTGATCCAAGACTTCCTGAATCCAGTTGCAGGATCCAGCCCCTGAGCCTGATTCCTATCTGCTGATGAGTCCTTGTGCTACAGCATCAGTGGTGAGGGTGATGTAGATTCTATCAAGGGGGGTTTGGTTTTGGTACTGTTTTAGTATATGTTTGTATATATTTCATTTTAATGTTATTAATTTAATTAAAGTAGTTTAAGTTTTTTGTTTCAATTCACAAGTCTCTCTTTTTCTCTCTCTCTCTCCCTGTTAATTCCTTTTTTCCTTCCTGGAGCAGGGGAAAAGAGGATAATAGAGAGCATCTGTCACTGGATTAGTGGTTGGCCCAGCCCTAACCCTTGACACAATCCTTTCTGGGAAGAAATTTTTCCTAATATCCAAACAGTCATCATCATCTTCTGACACATAAAAATGGAGGATGCCTTACATACTGTTGAGTCTGGCTTACCAAAACCAGTGAAACCCTCTTGGTAAAAGAGACTTGAAGCAAAGATAATCCTAAAAGGCAAACTTCTGCAAAGGGAATGAAAAATGCATCTACTGGAGTGCTTGGTTTGTTGCTTCTGTGCTGGCTGTGAGGACATGGCAGGCATCAGTCAGCAAAAAGGGACCCTGTGGGCAACTTGCAGATCAGTAGTACATGGTGTTAAGCAAGCCTTCCCTGGAGAGCAGATGGATTTGGGGCTGGAGTTTTGATTTCACTTTTCTAAATAGGAAACTTGTTCAAAACTCAAGCGTACCTCCTGCTATTTGCTTCTGTTGTGTTCAGGGAAATGGGGCTTTGGAAACATTAAAAAGAAAAGAATGAACAGCATTACATCAAAGAACTACCCAAATCTTATCATGATTCTCCCATCTGGGCAACAGGCAGATAAGGAAGCTAGGATCTAGATTATGTCCAGCTGCTCCTTCTGAAGGACAGATCTAGTGCACTCAAGGCAGAGAAATGACCTGAATGGAAACCTTTCAAATTCACTATTTATTGCCCTTCATGTAATATGGAGCTTGGTATTGTTGTTTTACATACAACTTTGTGGCCTAAAAGAAAAATCTATAGCCTTGGGAAACATCAAGTCTAGTCCTTCAAAGTGGGGAGCTGGGAATAGCTAGCTCCTGCCCTCATACTGGCATGCTTCACTGCAATGTTCCAGGACATCCCCAAAACTGATATCTTTTTATGCTGCCTCTAGGCAGGAGAAACAAATTTAATGGGAGCAAATTTAATGAATGCCATTACAATTAGCAAGTTACTTTCAACACTGAGAGAGTTGCCTGCTACCAGAGGTTGCTGGATTTTTGACCAAAACTATGGATTTCCATGTGTTTGAGCAGATACTGAACTTTTAAGTAGAGAAAGTTTAACTATGCAATGTAGTAAAAAAAAATAAAAAATCTCTGGTCCAAGGCTTCTCAAATCATCTGCATAGGGAGAAATCAATTTATCCTTTTCTGTTAGACACCTGAAAAGAAAAATCCGCTGACCCTGAAAATCGATCTCTTTTTATTCTTGGCCACATCCATAATCCTTCTTTCTTAATACCTGAAAAGAAAGTTATAATTAATATGCCACTAGAGAGTTTTGGTTATTTTGTCAGAATTACCTCTTCATTTACTAGATTAGCCTGATCGAGTAATGAATGTCACTTCCAGTTCTTTCTTAAGAATATGAAATATCTTGGTTTTGACAAGGTGATGCTGAGTGAAACTGCAACCAGGGAAGACATTTTAACCTGAATTTTTTTTTGGTTAAGAATTCTTTAAAATCATTTTCACAATGCACACAAGTATTGAAGGCTGCAGAGCCCCACAGGCTCTCTCTACCTGCACACTCTGCAGCCTCAGAGCTGGGAAGGAAGCCCAGCAGCAGCCCAGCAAGCTGTTCCTCCTGTGCTGAGACACACAACACGAAGGCAAGAAGGATGTTGTTGACCACAATCCTGCTGCTGTGCCACAGCAATTTGGTTCTTTACTGAAGTGCTGGGATGAGGTGCCACTAAAGCTGTGCAATCATTTTCCTGCAGAAGTCCCTTCCATTGGCTGGAGGAGGAGAAAATCCTGATTTTTGTTTTATTTATGGTTTTTTTCCCCCCCCAATATAGGTCACATTTTGTGTGCATCAGTGAAGAACACCAACCTTCCTTCAGCAGTGTGTAGCAGAAAAGTTTTGTTATTTCTGCATCCATTTTTTTGAGATTTGTGGACTTTTCCCTTCAGTGTTTTTATTGCTGCTAAGAAAACATCTGTAAGTAATTAATTATAATATTTTCTTCCTTTGTGAGCCTGTATTGGATCAGAATGTGTCATCCTCTACATGTCTGGATGAACTTGTCTATCCCTGCAGTCTTTTCTCTTTCACCTAAACTGATCAGTTACGTAGCTAACTCACAGACTGTCTGTATTTATGTGCTCAGTAGCCTAATTGCTGTAAAATACTCAGTGGTTGCCATTAAAATGTCAACCTTTCCCTGTTCCATCAGCTATACTTGGAAGGGAGACTTGTAGGTTCCTGCCTGAGGCTGATGGTACCATAATTGCCATAAGGTGGGCATATTCTGAGGCCATTGGAATAGTTTTCTGACTGGCTGTGTGCCTGTTTGGGAATGCAGAGTGGCAGAAACTGCCTTGTTCTGCACTGAGAGCACTGGCAAAAGCCTGGGAGAGGCTGAGAACTCAGTCAGTCTTAGGAGCTGAGGTGGGATGGTGGTAGGTATGCATATATATATATACATGCATATATATATAATTATAGCTGGAGAAAGCCAAACCACTAATAACCATGTGACACTGAAATCCCTAGAGACCAGGCACTTCCCAAATGAAGAAAAACATACTCAGCGAAGAGCTGAAAAGGAGAGCACACAAACCTGACACATGCCATGAATGAACCAAGGCCAAATTTCCAGCCTGCAGGATTTCAGTGACTCCCAGTCTGAAAGGTTTGGTGGTACAGGAGCCCAGAGAGGAAGAGGCAGCTGCTCTGGGTGCAGAGCATTTCATGCTGCATGGTTGTGCATATGTTGTTGTGATGGTGACGTTCAGTGCTGTAAGGTGAGGAGCAGTCAGGTGGCTCAGGTGAAGCATGCCAGTATGAGGGCAGGAGCTAGCTATTCCCAGCTCCCCACTTTGAAGGACCAGACTTGATGTTTCCCAAGGCTATGGATTTTTCTTTTAGGCCAAACAAGCTACTTTTGTTTTAACCTGCTGTCTGCAGCATTTTGCACTCCAGAGTTAGACTCTGCTCAGGGAGACTTCTCCACAGTTGGTGTTGAGAAAGCCCTGAAACACAACAAACAAATGAAGATTTTTTTTCTTAGAAGCAGAGCTCTAACAGCCTCCAGTGAGCTCATGCAACTGTTAGTGTCTACTTTTTGACTTGCCCAAATCACAGCAGCAGCATGTGGCCTCTCCCTGACCCCAGTATCAGCTAGTGGCCAATTTTTTTCCTTGCAGCAGAGCACAGAGGTACTGGAGCCCTTCAAAAAAAAAAAAAAAAAAGGAAAATGAGATGTGAGTTTGAACAGCCAAGGCTTATGTGAGGGCCAAGACCTTGTTTACTTGTTAATTTTTAGCTTGCATGAGGTGTTCTTTAGAGAGATGATGGTCTATGTGGAGAGGTGGCAGCCAGAGTGCAGGCTGCTCCACTGAGCTGTGGAGCCTGTAGAAATGAGGAAACTGCTGAAAGCAGCAAGGAACAGACATGGCCTGGGCTGGAGGCTGATGGAAAGAACATCTGGAGGAACAAAATGGGTTGGGCAGATCTTGCAATAACCAAAAAGCTGTAGAGTTCACTGAGAGAAAGGATCTGTCTGCAAGGATGCTACAGTTTGGGGGAAGGTCTGCTAGTAAATCATTTTGCATTTCTATTCTGTCCAGCGTGATCACTCTGAGCTTAAAACAAGTGGGTTGGCCAAGTTTATGTCTGAATGTAGCCTATCTGGGAGGTATGAGGACTCTTTCTTGGTGCCACTTTCTGAAGAGAAAATTTTGGTGGGGCCAGCTCAGTGTTGCACTTGGCTTGAGACAATGAGACCCTGAGCCCCTTTGAAAGTTTGCTTGTTTTCAAGCCCTTGTCCCCTCTCTGTCATCTCCGTGACTAGGTTCAGGGGAAGGAGCAGGAGAGTGTTTCTTTGCTCTCCAGTTTCTGAAATAAGAATGGACATCAGATGAAGGCCAAGCTTTTAAGGCTTGTTCAGCTCAAGTGCTTTCAGCTACAGCAAATCACAAGGGGCAGAGGGGGGAGGCACGCAGTCTACTGTGCAAAAAGGAGAAGTTGAAAGCACTATTCCAGAAAGTATTACAGTACCAGGGGAGCTCATGAGGGAAAAGGTTACAGAGATGAGTAATGCAGAGGAAAAAGTAAAACAAAATCATGAGAATTTGGAGGCAAAGTGGGCACAGGTTTCAATGTGAACACACAGAGGGCTCCAAGCCTTTCTCCTCTGCCACATTCCCTCACCCAGCTGTTTCCCTGGGACACCAGGACTATTGTGTTTGCCTCTCCAGTGATTTGGATTAAACTGTAAATGGGAATTTGGGCTAGTCAGAAAATGGAATGGGAAAGCCAGGAGTCAAGAGTCACTTGGGCTAGTCAGAAATTTGAATGGGATAGGCAGAAATGAAGAGTCAAAGTCCAAATGTGGAAGAGAAAAAATCTCCCGTAGGACTTTCATCCAGTCTGATGTCTGCTGCCTATCATGTGTGTCTTAAATTACACTCAAACAAGGCTCCTGTGCCCACAGAGCTGTCAAGGTATCACCACTTGCCTGTGCCTGGGGAGAAGAAATTCATTAGTTTGGGTGCCAGAAGACTATTAGTTAAAATCTTCCCTCTTCTCCTCTCTGCGTGTCCCTGTGCCATCAGCACTCTCCTCCCTTCACCACTGAGTCTGTTGGCTGATTCCCACCAATTTGGAAGGAAGAAACAGAATTCTCAGGAGTAATTAAGGACATACAAGGATTGTGAAAATGAGTAACTGAGAGAAGCCTAAAATAGCTGTTGGCCTAGGTGCCAGGGAGAGGCAGGCGTGAGCCAGCAGTTGTATCTGGCTGCCTTTCTGCAGGAGCTGCTGGGCTGGGCTGTCTGATGGGGCAGCTGGAGAGCTGGCTTGATGCTGCTTTGAACAGTTGGCACTATGGTGGAGCTTCAGGAGGCAACTCTTGCAGCTTTGATGTCCCCTTGTCCCACTTGCAGCTGGAGGACTTGATCTCTCTGCGCTGCAAGAGAGATGAATGGCAAGAGACAGCTGGGAGGAAGGAGCAGCTCTCTCATCTTCTTTGCCTCTTCCTCCTCCTTCAGCTTCATCCCTCATTTTAAAGGGATGATTTTATCCCTCCTCTTCTGCTACAAGAGAGAGAACTATCCTTTTGGCTTCCCTCTTTTTTTGCCTTGATGCACTGAAATTAGAGGTGGAAACGGCTGCTCCTAGGCTTCCTCTCCTAGGTTGAATTGGATCATTTTGATCTTTCCAACACAAAATGTCATTCTGAGATTTTGACCAAGAATACAGGTGGCATTGAAACAGATCTTTTCAGTATTTGAGTATTTTAAGATAAAAATCCACAGAGGCTGACTATGCAAGTGGCACTGCCTTGCAAGCCTATGTGAACAGTTCCTTGGCTAAGGCTCATCAATCTGAGGAAAGCAAGCAGGCAACATACTGTGAAATACTGACCCTGCTGCTTGTCCTTCTGCCATATGGCAGCAGAAGCTGGCATTGTTCTTTGGCACTTAAGACTAGAAAGCTCTTTTGCCCCAGCACACTGCTGTTTATAGAAATAGTGCTTCAGCCCTGGTCATTAGTGATGTGTCTGTAACCTGCAATAACCTCCTAAACCTGGGCCACAGCACAAGAATTGAGGACAAACACATTGCAGCATTTCAGTAAAAAAAAAAAATGATATGGTTTAATTTACTGGAAATGAGTAAAAGGAATTCCACTCTGATTTTTATAGGAGAAATTTGGCTGGTAAGCATCACAGCTCTCTCTAGGGACTACTGGCTTTATCAGGGTGAATCCACCTCATATATAAATGTTATAAGCCTCTCAATGCTCTTTGGTTCCACTGTTAAATTCTTAGATAATTGTATCTTGAGTATTTTCCCTTGGCAGCCTGATCTTTAACCCAATAACCTTTTGAGTTGGACCTTTTTTTCCTGTCATGCAGTTTAAATCTTGTCTTCCTTAAATTTAAGTTTATTTCTGCTTCTCTTGTCTCTGCTTTTCTTGCTGAGCCCTCAGGTTTCTAGGCTGAGTCATTCCTACGTGAGGTTTCTTCTCATTCTTTGCTTTGTTTGTTCTGCTAAATTAAGCAATATGTTCCTCTTTTGTTCAGGTACAAGAACTTAAAATTGAAGGAACTCCTGTTATCCTCACCATTCATTTTCCCACTCCATCCTCTATCTGACCTGGCATGTAATTCAATCCTTCTCCAGAGGCCTGAGTTGGTTGTATATGGATAAAACTCATCTAAGGGATGTGAATGATCCAGAGCTTCAAAAGCAAGTGCTTGAATACTAATGACTCTGCTTTTTTATCTCCAGGATGACAGACTGCCAATATCTTCATCTTTGGAATCCTTCCTTGCCAGTAGGTTACTAGCCACTTCAGCTTGGCATTAACCATGCTAATTTAATGACTTTCAGTTTAAATGTTTGCTTGTTTGTTTTCATAGTGGATCTTTCCTCTCTCTTCTTCTCCTTCCTTTGTCCTTGATTACCCTTTTGATCAGCAAGGGGGTTCATTAGACAACAATTGTTCCCTAGACTTTCATCAAGTCCTTCTTTTTGGAAGCATGATCCAATAGTTATATAGCAGAAACTTGAGAGTGTTTGGGTCTGTTCAGAGTTGCATAACTTGACATGCCTTGTCCCTTCTGTAAGGTGTGAATTGGTCTACATGCCTAATCTGAAGCAGTAGACTAAAGCTATTTTGGTCCTTAATCCAGTCTGAGCAAAGGATCGTTCTCCCTAACAAAAATAGACCTGCATTCCCTGCCTTGTGATCTTGTGGTCTGTGTCGTTCTCCCGCACTCACTTCCAGGCCATCACTTCCAGGCCATCAATTCAGCCTGTCCAGAGCCCTCTGCAGAGCCTTCCTACTTCAATACTTCCTCCTAACTTGCTGTCATCTGCAAATTTACTGAGGGTGCCCTCAATCCCCTCATCCAGATCGTGGATGAAGGCAGATGAAGCCAGTCCTTACCCATTAGGAGGTTTCAAAGGGCCTGCTGATTATAAGAGCTGAGCTACCCATTCAAAAGGGAGAGATGGGCACAGGCAGAAACTGACTGTCATCTCATCAGGAGGTAAACAGCAAATCCACTGAATAATGGAATGAGGGAACTTTCTCATGTTACCTTGGTATAAGCAGATGAAGCATATTTTTTGCTTTCATTTTTTCTGCCTACATCTTTTATAAACATTGGTGGCTGTGTCATCTCTTTTGAATATTATGAATAAATGCATACTTGTGGTTATGCTTAGTCTGAGGTGAGGGAAGTGCAGTTGGCTCACACCTACTTCTCAGGACACCCAGCAGCAGCAAGGCATTCCCCTTCTGGCCTGTGGCAGGGCCAGCCCTGGCCCTCAACAAAGGATCCATCTCTCCTGCACCTTGTCCACTGCATCCAAGTTTTTTCTCCACCATCGTAGTGACTTTATGACATGTCTCAAAGCATAGCCATACTTTGACACCAGCCTGCATGTGAGTGTAGGTCACCTCACTGAGGGAGAAAAAAGACCTAGAGGAGGCAGGGCACAAGGGGTAAATGCATGGATCACCAAGCTATGCTGACTTATCATGGGGAGGTCAGAGTTTGGTACAGGCTGAAGAGACACTGACCAGTTGCAGCTGCTGCTAAATGAATTGATGTTCCAAAGATTTAAAGAGGAGCCTCTGCAGGTAGAGTTATGTGATGGTCCCTGGGGAGGCTCTGGGACCTGGCAGAAACCCAGATCAGCAGCAAAGGAGGTGTTCTACCTGTGTCTACATCAGAGCATTCCATTCACATCATGTTCCCTATAAAACTGAGGGCCAGTTTCTGAAGCTCCCACACTAAGCCTGGGCCTTGGAGTCTCTTACATAAAGCCAAAGACCCAAGTAAAACAGGTGCATGATTAAGCTATTTATCACCTCAATAACAGCAAATACAAAAGAAGAAGAGGTTTAGGCCTCTATCCTCCCTGAAGGTTGAGCTCCTGAGCCATTTGGGATGGTGGACTGGTAACTCTCCTTGTAAGGATCTGAAGCCCAGCTCTGCTGTTGCAGGACTCTGTCTTCTCTACCTTCAATCTTGATCTAGGAGTTCCTGAATCCAGTTCCAGGATCCAGCCCTGAGTCTGATTCCACCTGCTGCTGAGTCTTTCTGCCCCAGGATCAGTGGTGACAGTGATGTAGTTGCCATCAAGGGTGTTTGGTTATGGTATTGGTTCTGTATATATTTCACTTTTATTATGATTTTTATTAAAGTAGTTTTAGTTTTGATTTCCAATCCACTTGTGTCTCTTTCTCTCTTCTCCCCTTCCCAGGGAGGAGAGGATAGTAGAGAGCATCTGTCACTGGATTAGTGGTTGGCACAGCCCTGACCCTTGACACCAGCACAAGCAACAGTTATTTTTTCTCACTTTGCTGATGCAATGTTCTTTAAGGGGCAATAAGACAAGTAATTTTTGCATTAGTCATTTTATATATGTATGCTTAGAGGTGAAGCAAGGTTGGAAAGGTGAGAAGAGCAGAAAGCTTCACTGTATCATTGCATGAGTGGAAAATGATAGCAGTTTCTACCTGCATGCAAAAGAGAGGAAAAATCACTAGGCTACTCAGAAAAAAAAATAAAAGTCATTTGGAAGTAAGGACTAGGGAAATAATTTGCCAAAAAAGAAATGATCAATGTGTATTTATGTGCATGTATGTCAAGGCTCTGTATGTATTGTGCTAGCACAGGGTAGCTAAACTTTTAATTATGAAGCTTGGTTTTGTTCCCCAAATTTCTGAAGACTTTTTGGGATTATAATGGGGACTGCATTATTTATTGTATTGGGAGTGATGCTGAAGGGTAAAGGACAAGTATAAGTGGAATTGAGTCAAGGCTGCCTCAGTTTTCCTTCTTTTAGCTACATGACTTTGCAGTTCTGCTCAGATTATTTCAGTACAGCTTTTGCTTAGTTTGAGCTGTGTTTGAATCTTTTCAAAGGCATGATAAAATCACAGTGGTACGGTGCCCAGCACATCTCTGTTTTCCATTTCAGTCAGTTAAGTTAAACAACAGTTCCTGTCACTTCTAGCTAGTATCAGGAATGTTTTAGGAAACTTGGAGATCATGTGAAGAATTCTCTCTTGCCAAAGCACCTGGCTTTGATGGAGTCCCATCAGGCTTGTGTAAAGATTTTTCACAGTTGCTTTTCCATCTGATAGGGAATGAGTTCAGTAACTCTAGAGAAAGTGGCTCTTTGCCATGCAAGAATTTAGCATTTAAGCTAAATCTAATAAATGCTCAGAATGTGATGCTTATTTCCTGGTTTCACTAAGTAATGTAGATGTAAAGATTTTTATCAAGGGGACTGGCCACTAGTCTTCCAGACACTATCAGAAAATCAATTCACCAAGATGAGATTGGTTATGTTCAAGCCAGACATGTGTTCTGTAATGTCAGACACTTAATTAATACACCCCAGGTCTCCTGTAGATCTAATCTCCTCTCTGTCTGTGTCTCATCTCCACTGATGCTGAAGAAATATTTGACAGTGAATTTCTATTTATAACTTTAGACTCCTTTTTCAGTTCCAGAACCATGTTTTGTTACCTGCAGGGTTTGTAATCTTCTTGGGTCTAAATGCAAGAATCAAGTGATTGTTTCCAAGATCAGTCTGGCTTTAGATAACCACTTGTATAATCTCTTTTCTTGTAAAATTTGCCTCACCTGTTAAAATAACCAACATTTGACTCAGGGTTATGGATTCTTTATTTAATTTTTTTTACATTAAAAAGAAAAAAGTATCTGTTGCTTGTTCTATACACTCAAAAGCCTAAGACAGAGAAGGATATACTTCTAAAAAAATTAATTACCTGGCAGTAGAGGTGTGGAACAGCTGACATACCCCACAGATCATTTTTTCTGTATGTTTAAAAACCTCATAAAGTCATTTAGGCACAGCTCTCAAGAGTATCTGGCTCTTAAATGAAGTTTTAATTAGTCATATGCCTTGCTGAATTCTGAATTAACTCAGGAAAGACACCTGGGTACTATTATGGGAACAGAATTATGACTTCCACCTAATGTGCAAACCCAGTAAAAAAAATCCCAACAAAACAACCCCAAACAATCTCAACAATATTTTAGAAAAGGGACAATGATAATTCTGGAGGTATTAGCAATCATCTACATAAAGAAGTAGCTATTTCAGAACAGAACTAGTACTGGATAATATGTAGTTCAGATCATCTCATCAGAAAGGGATATACTCATGACAAGAATTTAGAAAAAGGGATATGGTTAATTCATAGCCTGGTCAGTTTCTTTAGGGCAGAAGAGAGAGAAAAGAATCATAAAAGAACTATACCAAGAAATAACTGCTAGACACAAGGAGAACAAACACTATTTTTAGACCTCAGAATACAGAAATAAGAGTGTCTTCAATGAACCTGGAAGACAGAACCTATCAGGTGGGCAAAAAAAGATCTTTCCTCTTGCTGCACAATCTGCATCTCTTCTACAAGGTGAGAAATGCCTGCAATGACTTTCTAGAGCTTACAAATCCTTTCAAATAGAGCAGAGAAGCTTTTAAACACATAGCTGAAATTCTCTAGAGAATGATTTTAATAGAGGTTTGAAGGCATAATATTTCTGTAGGCTTCAAAGCATGAGCCAGATTTCAGTGGTAGTTAGTAGGAATAAATGCCACCAGTAAATTAGGTTATGATTAGTTCCTAGAAAGTTTCTTCTTTTTCTTGACTGGTGTAGCTCTACCTTTGATAAAATCTGCAGATCAATTTCCTTACAATCTTTTTAAGCCCTACTTGTCTTGAGAAAACCAATGGAAACTTAGTGAGTCAAGTTATTGGATAAAATTGTAGAGTCATGCTGTTAGAGAATTTACTAGGCTTCTACAAGAACTAACCATGAAGAATGTACCTCCTTTACTTACTGTAGAAAAAAGGCACTATAAATAATATCTGAAGCTGTAGAAAAGGCATCCTATATGTACTAATTAGTTCATGTTATCAAAAGTGCATTTTATATATATTATCTTTACACAGTTTCTTCGTAACAAATCTCACAAAAGTACAAAAGTGCTTGATTCTTTCTTACATGGTCATCAGATGTTGGTGGCAGCTCACCATTACCTAGCTCTGAATTATTTTGTAACCCTCCTGCCTTTTGTATACTGTTTATTTGATCCTGTTTTCACTTACCTAAAAAGGGAAGATTGCAAACTGATTAAGCCATTTTGGCATATCATGGTTGGAGAAGAGATTTCACTGCTGTTGGATCTGCTGTAGCTGTAAAACAGAACTACAGAATACAGCTCCCTACTAACTGGAGACCTGTGCAGGAACTACAGAATCATTAAGGTTGGAAGAGACCTCTAAGATGATCAAGTCCAACCATCAACCTATCACCCCCATGCCACTAAACCATGTCCCTAAGTAGAACATCTAAGTGCTCTACACCTGCTCTCTGTAGCATTTACTAGTTTCCAAATTGTTTCCAGCAGTGTTATAAGGAATTGTGTTTGATGCTGTAAACCCCTTGGAAACCAACAGTTCTGCTTGTTCTGGGGAGTGCTTTTTCTACCTGTCTGATTTCAGTATAGTTGCAGCTCGTTCTGCACAAGAAGTGACTGTTTTCTGACAAGGATTCTTTGATCTCAGGCTTTTATCCCATCTTTTAATCATACGGTGTCTTAGTTTGTTTACTTTGTTGGCTTGGCAGCAGAATTTGTATCCCTCCCTATTTTCACTGAGATTTAAATCATGTTACTGGTTGGGTTTGAACAAGCAGCACCCCTAAAGGACATTCAACCTCAAAATACTGTCTTAGCCAAAGCCATGCTTTTATAAGATGCTGACTCAAGTGATGTTGTCCTTTGTGGACTGGAGCAGTTTGCTGAGAGCATAAGCAACTGCTTGCTTGATAACTCATTTTGTATGGCTAGGCTTCGCGAACGAAGCTCCAGGGAGGGCTCCATCCACGCTCCTCATCAGCGCCTTTTCCAAGCACTGATAAAAAGAGGATAGCAGATAGCACCCTCAAGCCTGCACTATGGATTTTTTTTAGGTGAGACACAGCATGCACAGAGCTGGACCCACCCTTTAGTCCTAAGGTTCATCTGCCAGGGCCTAGCAAGCTTGGACGCTGGCAGTGAAACTCATTTTGAAGCCTGTGGAAAAGGAAGAGGTTCATCATGTAATTGCAGGAGTTAACTGAGGTGAGGAATGTAGGAAGTTCATCTTGCTTCTAATCAAGAGAAATTCTTCCAGGGAGACATAATGGTTGTGGGCATGAAGAAAAGTGGGTCAAAAGGAGGAAAATATTTATGGAAATTCTTACTCATTTTTTGTCTGGAACATTCTACTCTGGTAAGTGTTGGGGATAAAAACTATAAGGAAATTTTGAGACTATAAAGAGACTTTGTGCCATATAAGTACAGGAAAGTTTTGGCTAAAATATGCAAACAGTTCCAAGACAAGAATCTCACAAGTACCTGCTAGTGTTTAGAACTAAACTGTACTGTTGGGCAAAGAGGAGTCAGCTGGAAAGCAGGCTTAGCTAAAGGCAAAGTCAAGCACATTTCCTGCATCTGGGTTTTCCATGGAAGGTGCTATTCAGAGGGCATTTCCTATGGGAAATTAGAGGTTGATCTTAAGAGAGATTGCAGTCTCTCAGGATGAAGTTGTGAAGCAACTTGAGAAAGACAAATGCAGTGACTTGCCAGGAGCAGATGGTATTAATCTGAGGAGGCTGAAAGAAATAACTGTGAAATAGCAGAGATACTGAGGAGGTCCTTCCATGTATGAGGATTGTTACTGGGGGCTTCTAAGTGGTTTGATTCAATGAATCTGATTATTTATTTATTTGTTTGTGTCCCTTAGCAGAGGAGGGTTTGTTCCAGGATCTGCTGCCTGGATGGGCTTCCTTGTTATTTCTGGGCTGAGAGGATGACTTGGGTGCAGGATATGAGGAAAGTAGATTCAGATGGCTCAGACCAGTAGGACTACTGCAGAGGAAAATCTTCAGTGTTCAAACTTAGACAGACAAAGGAAATGGGGAAAAAATTGATTCCCAAGTTAAGTCATGGGAAAAGATTTTCAGTGAAGGGCTGTTTGCTAGTGTCAAGAAGTCAGTAGTGAATAGGGAGTTGAATAAATGTGTAGAAGATGTGTAGTTGTGGGAACTAAAAATTAAAAAGAAATGGGAAATACTCCAAGCAGATCTGCATACCTATATATGGACTGAGAAACAAGATGTCTGATAAGGTAAAATCAAATAAGTAAGGGTTAAGCAGTAGGTCCAATATAAATAACATATCTCCTTACAGAGCAAGAGCTGGTGAATTCATAACAGGATCTGCACAGGAAAAAGGGAAAATGTCAGAGAAGGCTGAAAAAATATATCTGTGGATAAGAAAATTGAATTGCAGCAACTTGTTGAGTGGAACACATGAGGTGAACAACCCACAGTGCTACGCAGCAAATGAGAGTGAGAACTGCAAAGGCAAAGGTTTCCTTCTGACAGCTATTCACAGAGCTGTTTCCTGGGAGCAGGAATGTCAAGTTTCAGGAATTATTTTCACTGCATCATAACAGTGGCAAGATAGTGATAAAGGTAGTATTTATAAATTCTATCAATGCTGATGTTTTCTCTAAATGTTCAGCTCTGACATTAACTGTGACATGTAACTGCCATTTTGCTGTGCATGACTTTGGATTAGATATTTTAATGAGATGCCATGCAGAAAACAGGAAATGGAATTAGGGATCTGAAAGGCTCTGAGGAATGGTAAAAATGAGCAGAATCTATGATCTCTACATTCTTCTGAATTGAGTTCCCAATATACATTTTCTAGGCAAGAGGTGTTCCAGTAGTAGATGGAGGAGGTGCTAAGACAGTAGATTTCCAGACAGAATCACTACAATATTATTAAGATTGGAAGAGACCTCAAAGATCAAGTCCAAAAAGAAGACTGGAAGTCAAACAGCTAGCTAAGGTGACAAAGCATGGTTATTGAGAGAAGACAGAGCTTGCCTAGTGAAAAGAAATAAAATTAATGGATAGTTTTGCTGAGCAACCAGAAAGAAGAGAGATGAAGAAGGAAAAAGGGAAAGCAGTCATGGCAGAAGAAGAACACGAAACAGCCTACATGGTCTGAGACTGCAGAGTAAAGAAGGAGTCAAGTAACTGTGGCACCAAGAGAGATGATAAGACAGAATGATCTGATGACAGACCAAAACCCCCCACAATAGAGGAAATGGTACAAGAGCTTTCTGTTTCCCTTGGCTTGCCTTCCTATTCCCCTTTCCTTCTAGAGTACTTTACTAAGGATTTTCTTGCTAGTTATTCCTTTGAGACCATTTGATATCCTGCTGGCCACAACAGTCATGCTCTTTGGAGTTCCTTGGCTGTGTACTTGCAAGGTCTATTTCTTGTGTTACTCTGTGAGCTTTTCAAAGCAGTTCTTGTTTCTATGTCACCCAGTGCAGCAGGATGCTGCCTTGGAACTTTTAGGTTGTTCAGAAACACCTGTAACTTGCATGAGGTCATACACCAAATGCTAAATTGAGAGTTTCTGGACTCCATTCTTGCCTGCAGTCCAACAGCATGCCATAAAGCTGAGAGGGAAAGTCAAACAAAGTGCTGATAGGTACTTCCTTGTGGCTTCAGAGATGATGTGCAATCAACAATGTGAACAGCTGCATTTAGTGAGTTCCTGAAGCCTTTATCACAAAGCTAGAGATGGTGAAACATTTGAAATGCTGCATCCTGTTCCTTTTAATAAGAATTCCTCAATCCTTTTGCATGGTATCCATGCAATAAAGAGGCTTTCCTTCTTGAAATTCTACAACAGTTCACATACTTTGTCCAAGTGATTTATCTGTTTTGTTCTATTTTAGACTAATTTTTCAAACAAAGATCTATAAACCTGCATTTGTATGATGTCAGCATCTTCTGCAAGAAAGGAATAAAATGAATGTGAATGCGTTTTGCTGTACATTTTTGTCTGATTAGTAGATTTAAAGCATCCTTTGACCCAACAGCTGTGAGGTTGGAGAAAGGAGGAAATAAAGCCAAACTTCTCTTGCTCCAAGGGGACTGCAGAGAGAGCTTGCTAAATCAACCAGCAGGATGCTCAGCACTTTAATCCAACTCCCTTAGAGTCCCACCCTCAAGGTGCACCACTTTTCCCCAGATAGATACTGTTATCTACAGGAAGAGGGAGGCCTAGTTATCTCTAGGAGAAATCTCTGCAGTCAGGGTATTTATTCCCCTGTGTGACCTCAGCTGCTCTTTCTGGGCTTGCACTTTACCTGTGGGGGACATGTCATGAAGCATCTCTTGTCCTCTTGTGGATCTTGCTTAACCATAAGCTCTTTCCAGGTTAGCCAAGCAAATTTGTGAACAGGGTGTTTGGCAAGTGGCTGATACTGCTTCGGAATAGTAAAGTTTTTATCTGATCTAGAGTATCTGAAACCTTTCTATTTTTGGTTAATCTGGCTGCCTGATTCAGGCATTTTAATCAACT
Organism: Bucco capensis; assembly: GCA_013396975.1. NCBI lineage: Eukaryota > Metazoa > Chordata > Aves > Piciformes > Bucconidae > Bucco > Bucco capensis. The sequence goes on along the minus strand of VWZO01000258.1, from coordinate 69,650 downwards.
TTGAATAGAGATGTTAGGTTGGGCTGTCTTTTGCCAGGTTATCATCAAAAGGTTAATATAAAATACACTGGTCTGTTAGGGAAGTGAAAGACATCTCCTTCTGCAGGGAATGGGAGGATTTCCCATTTTTTATGTGGAAGTTAAAGCTGCCTTTTCTACACTCAGCTCAGACAGAAATAATCAGTTTAATGTGAGTATGTACTGTCATGTGTTCAGGCTTTAGGTGAGAGCAGATTTACACAGAGAAATCAAAAGGGAATGGCAGGAGCTGTGTCTTGGTGGGTTCTGTGACACTAAGTGGCCACACAATTGAGAGCTGCCAGCTCTAATCTGTAATCTTTTCTTCATTCTCAGAGAGTTCTCTTTCATTTTATAGAATATTAGTTTCCAAGCTACCCTTCTGCACTGGTTAAATATAGATTTTTTTTTTCCCTATATAACAAGGGGAGTATGTAAACAAAGAATCCATATTCTAAGGAGTTTAACTGCCTTGTAGAATTGTATTTAGTATGTAGAAAGCCAAGTTTCATACCTTTCTTGTTAGAAAACAAGGTATTTGGATGGTGAAGATGCACAGACATCTCAAACTACAAATAGTTTAAGATACATATGTGAGGAAGATTGGGGAGGTTTACTTTTAGGTCTATCATAAGAGGCATAAAGAGGAAAAGAACAGACTGGAAAACTGTGGCTACTGAGAATAATTTTGACAGGGTATTTGGCTGCGAAGTAATCATCTCCCCAAGGAGAGGTCCTCAGAACAAAGAAAACCAGGACAGACAAAAGGCTAGACAAAACTCAGAATTCTGTACTGAGATAGAATGGCTGTAACCACATTGGTTTTCTTGTTTGTTTTTCTTTCTCACAGCTCTTGGAGTGGCTTTTCCTAGGGATCATGAGTTGATTTGGGGAAGGGCAAGGACCCAGCATTGTCATCTGCATGTCACCAGCAGCACCAAAGGGAATGTGGGGACAGGAGGATGGCAACACTTCCCACAGCTGGAGGGAGCTCCAATGTCCTGGCTGCAGGTAATGCAGATGGAGAGCAAAAGCAGCATTAAGAAGGCAGTTGTGGGTGCTCACAGATGGCTCTGCTAGCTGCAGAGGTAGGTCCTGGGAGTCTGGAGGCAGCTTGTTTGAAAGCTTCCTGGGCAGCATTCTTTAGTGTGTCTGTTGCACAGAATTCAGGAAGTCTCTACCTATCCTGCTCCTGGAGGAGCACCCAAGGGTCTCCTGGCAAGTGGTGTTGGGGAAGGCAAGCTCTTCAGGAATAATACTTTCCTTGAGGAAGGGCTTCATTTTCAAACTATATCAGAGGCAGCTACTGTCCCTGCCAGCAGCCCTGTGCAGCTGCTCTCAGCAAGCTCCCCAGCCCTCGCCAGCTGTTTGTTACAGATGTTGGCAGCTGGCTTTGTGCCTGCTGTCCCCACCCTGCCTCCAGCCAGCTGAGTGTGACAAGGACAGGGAGCAGAGTTAAAGTGACTGGGAGCAGAGCAGTGGCCACATCCTCTGCTGGGCAGAAGTGGGAGAGTGGTCAAGGGGCTGCAGGAGCAGCTTGAGCAGAGTCTGTGCAGGAAGAACAGCAAAAATGATGGGGGACAGGAGGGTGTGAAGGGGACTGGTAGCATTGCAATAGGCTTTGGGGGGCTGTTTCTTCTTTTTTTTTTAATTGCTGGTGAGGAAAAATTGTTTGTGTGTGGAGGAAAGAGTTGCAGCTCTGCAAGATATAGCTCTCTACAGAAAGGTGTGTGCATGGGGAATAGGGAAAAGTAGTTATCTGCTGCAAGTCGTCATGCCCAGTGGGAATGGTGATAGATGATGTCCTCTGAAAATAATTTTGGAGAAGGAGATTTAATTTGTGCACTTGGGTACTCTAATACAATGCTGCTCAGAGTGCATTTCAGATGACCTCAGCTTCTGGGACTGAGAGATTCACAAATAAAGTGAGGCAAGTGAAAGTTGGGGAGGGTTTTCTAAGGAAGACTTTCCAAAATTAGGTTCTTCCACTGCCTCACATCTCACCCCACCCCCATGCATTTTTGTAGGGTTTTCACTCTAAATCCAAACATGCACCAGAGAAGAGAAGCAATGAGATCTCAGGGTCATAGGGTGAAGTCTGCTTGTTGCAACATCTGTTCTTGCTTACACAGGGAAGTTACATGGGTGTAAGGAAGAGAAATCAAAAGAAGTACTTAATGATCATGAAATACCAGAGAAAACAATTTCTTGTTCCTGTCAACTCTCCCCTCCCCCTGGCCCTGCCTTTTTGGAAATCCTTAGTCACATTTTTGACTGAAGAGTGAGTGGATTTGGGGAGACTGTGTTAAACATAAATTGGCAAAAGAGAGGGGGAAAGGGCTTACAGCAAAATAAGAAGAGGTCCCATATTTAATAGCAAAAAGTCAAGCTTCCCACTCCAGGGGATTTTGTTAATGCACTCACCTAAGGAGATAGAATGTGGATTGCATGATTGGTTGCAGCTTTATCAATATGGAAAGTGAAATAAATGATTCATTTTTTGTGGCTGTAGGCGGAGTTAGGACTGATATTATGTTTTTTGATTTATATGATCAGCTCGTGCCTTGCCACTCAACCTTCTGAAACCCCTGCCCAGGTGCTGGATTGTCACAGCAAGGAAACTTCTGGTGCTAATATCTGCTGAATTTTACAGTCCCTTTTAGCCCAAAAGAGTGAATTCTAGAGCAAAGGTAGAGCTGGTGTGTGAGACTAGTTGAAAAAAACCTGTGGCCTTGTGTGTAGGAAAGCCAAGATTAGTGAAGGAAGCAAAACAGGAGCCAGGGATGAGATGGCAAAATAAGGAGTTGTCTGCAATGTGATTGCCAGGAAATAATCTAGCAAATGGCTGTCTGACATGGCAGTCACTGTCAGGTGTCTTGACATCAAACCCTTGCCTGTCACAGAGCTGGTTCAAGGGCAGGGCACAGCTTCACATGCCTTGTTCATAGGCAGAGATGCAAAATCCAATGGCTTTACCACACTTTCAGATATTAAAAAGTTGTGTTTCTCACCCCAAATTGGATTGTTCTACCCACCTGAACTCATGTTGCATTTTCACTTCCCATCATAATTTTGCTCTTTGTCAATGACTTCACCAGGCCTAGACTGACCTGTTTCAAGGTTCCTCTCAGCTGCCAACTTGTAGGTTTGGCTGCTAAAACACATAAAGTCCTGAACACTCAACTTTGTGTGAGCTGGGGTGAGGAACTCAGTATTTTCAATCCTCTTCCTTATACTTTCTGAGATGCTCACATCACAAGCATCAGGAAGGGGTGTAAAGCATTTTGCTTTGGGTCATCTTTTCAGGGGCTATAGAACTAAAGTTTTTTTTCTTTTATTAGTATTTTTTTTCTCCATCTTGAGAAACTGCCTGTCTCCAAGTCAAAGTTCTGGTTTAAACTTTTCATGCCTGCACTGCCAAGGTAAGAGTAGATCACCATAAATCTTGTATTTTAAACATATTGACAAAAGTAGAAAAAGAAAATGGAATATCTGATGCATCAGAGAAATCTAGCAGTCTATTTTTCCTTTGGGATAAGAGTAGGCAATTGCATGATCCCACTGGATATTCTCTCTGCTTGATCTGCTCATCTCCGTGCCTGTTGTTCTAATACAATCTCTTGTGCAAAGAGTTTGAGATAGGAAGAGAGATAATAAATTCATTCCATGGTTCACTGCTACTCCTCAAATGATTTCTGTAACTTAGATTAAGTGGTGTGGCTCTTCTTCTCTTGTAACTACCCCTTTTCAAGTCCCCTGGTACCTGTGTTTATCCAGATTGCACAACAGCTGAAGTACATGACAAGGAAAAATGTATGATCATCAGTGTCTTAATTAAAGCAAGGTGAAAGAGAATGGAGAGGTGGATAGTTGGTATAAGGCCTTGCTATTTGCAGTCTCTTGCACATACAATGTTCCTTTAATGTAGAACAGAGACAGCAAACTTGAGTTTTGAGTTAGATACTGATCTGTCTCTCTCTGTAAAACCAGCATCTGTATTTCTTTACTCACAAAACAAACCTTGGGATCAGCTTTTCAAATGGGAAGACCAATGTTTGAGACTTTGCTTTCCTGTGGAAGTGGCTAAAATTTAATTTTGCTACTGGTCTGTGCTTTCAGCTGTTCAACATAGCCCTTCAGTGCTGACTGAGGGTGGACACAACAAGGCAGGACTGTGAGATTCTTGAGAGCTACTGAACAAGTGCCCCAGTCTGCTGCTAAACAGAAGTTCTTGCTGGGTGGGCTTTTCTAAAAAAACACTTTGGAGGCTATAAATAAAAGTCAGCTGAACACTGATTTGATTTTAATAAGCTCTTAGTTCAGCAGAGTAATATTTCCTATGCAGAAACCTGGATGAGTTGGAAAATTTCATCAGCTAAGCACTGGCAGGATTTTCTGGATTTTCCAGTTACTTTTTAAACCAATGATGTTCCATCTTGTGTGACCTTTTGCTGTGACTAACAATCAGAAGTAAATTGATAATGTGAAATGAAAGGACATATAGAAAGTCCACAGTTGTTAGAGCCTGAGACACAGAATAGAAGAGGGTGTGATTGGTAATATTTAAAAAGTGGCTTTTGTGCTGGAGCTGCAGCAGAAGGTGGAATCCATGCATCACACCTTGCAGTAGTCACACAGAGCAGTATATGTACAGCCTGAGCTCTACAGGCTGACTGCAAGCCTTGGAAACAGAGCTGACCTGAAGCTGAAGTTTGGCACTGCTGCAGTGACAGGTGAGCAAGCTCCAGCTTGACCTTAGGTGACAACTGTACAGGGAGCTGCACTCAGAACTGCACTGAGACAACCATTTTAATACCATTCTTGTAGGCATGATCAGGCCTAGTGCAGTAGTGTCACAAGAAATATCTGTTGGGTGAAGTCCCTGAAGCAGCTGTGGATGTTGTAGGTAGAAGCCAAGAACACCTTGAGGTGTGGTTTGAGCTCTGATTTTTCCCTGAGGACCACAAAAGGAAATCTACTGACACGAGACTTGCATGTTGGTTTGGGTGGACTGAAGTTCATGTGAACTGTAAGTTGCTCAAGCTCTAGTCCTGCTATTGTTTCCCTTAATCCCCTTCATCACACTCTCTGAGTTCCCCAGTGGGTCTCCTGGGCACAGATTTTCCTAAAGTACATTTATTTTGTCTCTCCAGTTCTGCTGCTATAAGTCATCATTTAATTTCTACAAAACCAGATTAGTTCTTATTTTTTCTGTGTGCTACAATCCATTTCTCCATGCACCCCATATTACAGGTGGTTCCATTTTAATTTACCTTAGTTCTTACAGGATGACATCTATGTGTCTCCAGTTTCAAGACTGAAGTAGCACCTGGATGCTCAAGGACATATCCTTTTTGCTGGGGTGGTAACTAGAAAAGAAGCAGTACTGTTTTCAGGACCATGAGACTCTTAGCTCAGGCCCAGGGGACATGCTAAATAACCTCAAGGTCCCTCATGAGGTGTTCTCTAGGCCTTTCACCAGCTTCATTACTTAACAAACATATCTCATTCTACTTGTCTGGTGTCCTTTATCTTTTGGGAGCTTGCAGGTTCATCCAGTAGCTACCCTGTGGAGATGGTGAGAAGTTTCCATGGCATTCCCATGCCAAAACCACCTCTCACTGCTGGTGAAGGAGAAACTTCACTTCTGCAAATCAGAAGCAGTACAATTTCTACTTTGGGAACTGTGCTGCTGGTCTTCTAGCTAGGCATTTCAGTGACTTGAGGGTGTGAAACCCCAAATGATTAAATAATGTCTGAGAGCATCCTGGACTTCTACTACATGTAATGAGAAGGAATTTCCACTTGTTTATTCAAGGGGAAAAAAAATCCATGTAGAAAAAAGTATTTTTATCAACATTTTAACTGCATGTGTTGGAAAAGGTTCACCTATCACTTCTGCCATGGAGTGATTAGCTCTGTGGCTGGGTCTATGACCAAGTATTGAGAGATAATGAAGAAGGAAAATGTTTGACCCATTACATAAAAGTGAGAACTGGATCTCCCCGTGTAAGTCTGCTCACTGTGTTTGCCTGGAGCAAAGGAGCAGGAAAGGGAAAGCAGTCATGTGGAATGGGGATGAAAATAACTCAACAAGGGTTACTGTAAATAATGAGGAAATGTGTTGTTGAAAGCAGATCCAATTCCTCTTCCAGGCAGATCCCAAATGCTGCCACACTAAGGCATAAAATACAGAGAAGAGACAAAATAATGTGGTTTAATAGCCCTGTGTATACACCAAGGAAAGAAGTCTATCTTTCTATTGTCATAGTACCTTCAACAGTTTTCAGAGCAGATACAAAGATGCTTTTTTAGTTCTCTTTCAGGGGTGGCAAAAATTCTTTGCAAATTAGCCAATGCAGGTTCTTTCCAGCAGAAAGGTGAAGCAGACATCTGGGCTTTCGAGTTCCACAAAAACATTGTACTGGATTTTTACTATTTCTATGTATTTCCTTTTATATTTCACTGGTATAAAGATTCATCTATATTTAATATTTCCAATTATCAAGGGGGAAAATCCAATATTAAGAAAACAATGGTTGTTTTATTCTTCACAGTTGAACAAAAACTGTATAAAATCCCTTTTGGCTATACAGGATTGCCTTTAATTTTCACTTTTGTGAAAACCATTTAGTTCATTGCAGAACCTTAATTATTTCATGTACACAAAGGAATTGCCTTACAGTCTAATATGCCCTTTTGGTAGGGAAATAATAGAATTAAGTAGAATTACTAGATTCCTTCTTTGAAGACTTACAGATGCTGCTTGCTGCATAGGAGTGGAGAGATTCTTTATTTTTAAGAGAAAAGAATTGGATTTGACCAAAGAACTCCTTTTTTATGGAAACATTTCAGCTGTATTTTGGTAGTGAATTTTTGAGTACCTACTGCATGTTATGGCCAGCAAAATGTGACAATCCACCTAGCTGAGGCAACATGAGCTACAGAGGACTTTCAAAGGACACAAGTGCTACTTAGTGTCTATATTTTGCATCACAGGACACTGGTATAAACCAGCCAGAGCTGACCACAGCATCTGCTCCAGGAGAACAAGATGTGGAGAGCATCAAATCTTGTTTCTAATTTTGTTTTCTCGATCTTGAAAACAGTGGACTCTCCTCTGTATGTTTTTTTCTTCTCTGCTTCCTTTGTGTTCTTTTACATGTAATTTTAAAGTGAAAACATATGACTTACAGTGTCCATTTACTCAGCTGTACTTATTTAATCAATTTAAATTGAACCAACTTTCCAAAATAAATCCAGGACCAGTGCAGAGTATTGGATAAACAAAGGTCTAATTTCATTTTTACTTCTTATAAAAAAAAAAAAAAAGAAAGGTGTGGGGAGAAAATTTTCCAAATGACCTTTCTGCTAAATAAAGAAAAAAGAGGGAATGTGGTGATTCTTTCTTTGGATTCTTCCTTTTTTAAGGCCACTACAAAATCAACAAGCCCTGAAACAAAACTGAGAGCTTAAATTAATGGGTTCTGGCAAACTGTCAACTGATATTAACTTTATCATTCAACACAATGTCAGTTTGAAAAGCTTCAGGATAGGGCATTTGAATGTTAGAATCCTGATTAACAGATTAAATGAATTCCACTTCATCTTCCAGCCCTGTACTGTGGAGCAGGACACCTGATTTACTAATCTCCTATGACTTTTGGGTAAGCATCACTGACTGCAGCTTGGGCTCAGACCATCACCAAACAGATGAAGACAGCATGGCAAGAGAACTTAGCTGCTGTTTTCTAGCAACTATTTTGTGATGTTGGCTGGCCACTTTATATCATCTCATTAATGCTAATACTGGGACAGGCTCCTGACACCCAAGCCTGATCCATGTTTCATGTGGCCTGCATTTTCTTGGAAGCAGAGGTTGTTAAATATTTATATTATGTTAACATTTAGTGTCACTAAGCTCTGTGGGCCCATCTTATGCAAGTATTTATTTTGTTTCATACCTGACATCCCAATGGGCCTTGTGGTTTTACAAGGGATTAGGGTTTGTTTAAACAATAGTCACCTGTAAAAATTGAGATCCATTAGGATTTTCAGTTACCTTTACATATGCAGGCATAGAAATAACTGAGTGCAAAAAGAGACCATTTTCACAACCAATTTTGGCATGTGCTTGGAAAAGGAATGTGGAAATAATAACACATGGCAAAAGTTAAAAAAATTCTGAGATCCCAAACACCTTTGTTTGCAAAACACCACCCTCAAATTTATTTACTTTGGTAGACAGGAATATTCCCAATGGCTTCATTTCTGTAAGGAATTACCATGTCATTGACACTGGTATTATAGGATATACAATTAGAAGAGGAAATTCATCTTAGGTAAATCTTGGGATGGGATTCCTAATACTATCTTATTTCCATTTGAGTTACCCATCCTGAACTCTCTTTACAGACAAAAGAGAAAAACAAGCATTTTAAAACAACAGATCTCTTATTTTAAGTGTTTGCTTTAGAACAAGAGGAACTGTGTTCTTGAAACTCTTGTTTGTCCTGGTTTGAGTTATGACCCTAAACCAACCCACAAGCTACTCCATTCCATATCACATATTCAGTATAAAACTGAAGATCAGCTCCTGAATCTCCCATACCAAGCCTGGGCCTTTGGGTCTCTTACATAAAGCCTAAGAGCCAAGCAAGGCAGGTGCATGATTAAGCTATTAGGCACCTAATGAAGAGCAAATACAAAAAAGGAGAGGTTTGGGCCTCTACCTTTCCTGAATGCTGAGCACCTGAGGGTTGAGCACCTGAACCATCTGAGGTGGTGGACTGGTAACTCTCCTTGTGAGGATCAGAAGCCTAACTCTGTCTGTTCTGCCTTCAATCTTGATCCAAGAGTTCCTGAATCCAGTTCCAGGATCCAGCCCCTGAGTCTGATTCCTGTCTGCTGCTGAGGAGTCCTGCCATAGCATCTGTGGTGACAGTGAGTTAGTTGCTATCAAGGGCTTTTTGGTTGTGGTATTGGTTTTGTATATATTATTATAGATTTCATTTTATTATTATTTTTATTACTGTAGTTTAAGTTTTCATTTCCAATTGATAAGTCTCTGTCTCTCTGTTAATTCCCTTTTTCCTTCCCCGAGTGGGAGAAATGGGGATAATAGAGAGCATCTGTCACTGGATTGATTAGCGGTTGGCCCAGCCCTAACCCTTGACAATCTCCTATCTTAGCAAAGGGAACTCAGGACAACTAGCTCTGCTGTGGATGTCCACAGTGCATATGAGTGGTGCAAACTGAGTCACACCTGAGCTCCTTCCACTTCTCACCCCACTCTCTGTTTCCAAGGTCAGACAGGTCCCAGTACATTCTTCCCATTCACTTCTTCTTTCTTGATTGATCCGTTGCTGAAAACAACAGAACCTTGAAGTGGTTCAACAGGTATTTCCCACTGCTCAGATTGGTTTCTTGCATGTCTGGAAAAGGAGATCTGCATTTTCACCAGTGACAAACTTGCTGGGTTTGCTGTTTGTTGTAGAGCTTCTCTTTCAGGAATATGTGCTTGAAATGTTGTTCCTTTTCAAGGTTATTTTTTCCCCCCTCCCTTTCCAAGGAGAGTAGCATGTGCTGGTGAGGCCATGACAGTTGAGTAACTTTGGGTATCAGGATGCTTTCCTTACACCTGTTAAGTCTCTTGCAGATGTGGGTCCAGCTTATCCCTTCACTTTGAAAGGAGTCACATTGTGCTCTTTCGATCTTTTGACCATTCTCCATTAAAAATCTATTGTTATGGTTCCCCTGAGAAATGTATATTTCTCTCAACTTTGTTTCATTCCCATAAACCACTAAAATGTCTTTTAAACTGCCTTTGCCCATTCAGAAAAGCATGGAAATGTGTCTTTAGCACCTCCTACCTCAGAATACCAGAGCCTGTTCACAGGCATGTTAGTGATAGGTGTGGTTGGACTTGATGATCTTTGAGGTCTCTTCCAACTCTAATGATTCTGTGATTCTGTATGAGCACACTAGAGAAAAAAAGTCATGCTCAAAAGATGGACAAAGCAGGAAAAGATTCCTGACTTGCCAAAGCTCTCACAGCAGCATCACGAGGCTATGTAGTACCTTCTGCACGATGCTCTTTGTGAGGTCCATTCCTTGTGCCTTAACCACAGCAGCCCAGAGGAGCATGTTCCTCTCCCTTATTGTGAGAGTGGATTTATCACCATGAGGATGGTTTATTGCACAGCTTCATGCTGTAAATCTTTCCTGCTGGAATAGCTGATAGAAGTCTGGCACTGTGATGCAGTCCTGCTCATTTACTCTCTGGATATCTGGTAGGCTGCTGATGTGAGAATGAGCTTCCTGGGAAGTCTCTCTTAACACAGAAGTGTGAGAATCAAAGAATTTGATTCTTCTGGGATTTTTTTTCCCCATTAATTAAAGGTCTGAATGGTTTTACAACCCTTTTTTTCCTTCATCTTCATTTTTATTGCAGCCTCAGTTTTATAGGGAAGCATATTGTTAAAATCAAAAAGATAGAAAACAAAGAACCAAGCAATAACTAACTGTGAACTACTGCCTCAGTAGGACTATTTGTTCAACACAGTCACATAGAGCCAGTCTGCTTTAAAAAAAAGTCTGTACAGCTTCTATTCTATTAAATATAATTTGTCTCAGTGCAGGCAATAATCAACACTGCTGTCCTAGTTTGAGCTAAAACAGAACTCATTCTGTTCAGTGATTTTACTTCTCAGCTGCAGCTCCTCTAAGTCACTGCTAAATGTTGTGTGCCAGAGGCTGCACCTTTCATATCCAGTATAAACTGAGGATCAGTTGGTGACTACATCCAATTGCCACACTAAGCCTGGGCCTTGGGAGGCTCTTACATAAAGCCTAAGACTCAAGCAAGGTGAGTGCAAGATTAAGCTGTTTAGCACCTAATTAACAGCAAATACAAAAAAAGGAGAGGTTTGGGCCTCCACCCTGGCTGAAGGTTGAGCATCTGAGCTATCTGGCATGGTGGACTGGGAACTCTCCTGGTGAGGCTCAGGAGCCCAGCTCTGCTGTTGCAGGACTCTGTTCTTTCTTGATCTCAATCCAAGAGTTCCTGAATCCAGTTCCAGAATCCAGTCCTCCTCCCACAGGATCAGTGGTGAGGTAACATGGAATCACAGAATTGTTAAGGTTGGTTGCCTCTGGAGCATTAATTTGGACATAGTGGTTGGTGCCCATTGCTGCTGGGAATAGAGACATTTCCTAAACGTTCAGGGTTTCTATGTACAATGGTATGTATAGCATTAAAAATACCAATGTAAAGCACAGAAGTCAGCAAGGGCATGGAAATTTTGCCTGTTTTTAATGTTCCATCATTGTTCAACACAGGTTTTGTCCTTTCCTCCCAGTCTCCCTCCTCTTCTATGTTACATATAGAAGTTGTGTGTGCCCTGCCCAACAGCACTGGAAATTGCTAACATTTGACAGTTTGAGGGCAGACAGAGGGGGCATCTGTTGTATGTCGTGGCTTTCTTTGGATGCCTGGTGATAATGTTGATACAGATACTTTGATCTTTAAGCACTTTGACTTCATGGAAGAGATTCTGACCATGTGGATGTCTTAGTAACTTCCATCAGGTCATAAATCTAAATAATTCTCAAACTCTCCTACTGGTTTTATGATCTCCTAAATGATACAGTCTCAAATATTATTTAACTGCTCCACATTTCAGGCCAAGTCTTTGGAAATGGTGAAAGCTGAGCTTTTAGTGTCCTGTTTCTTCAGCAGGAAGGGCACAGGCAGTGTTTGGAGGCCTGGGCAGATGAAGCTGGTTTTCACCTGGTTTGCTCTTGGGCTGATGTTTGTCATGCTTAGCATCCATTCTCCTTTTACACCTTTATCATCCATATCCCTTCTACACTGCATGAGTTCTGCAGCCTACTTGAGCTCTCATTGATGTTGCAAACGTCTTTCCAAGCTAGATTTGAATAAAGGAAAGATACTTTAATATTTTTTAATAACTCCTGTGATTTAGGAGAGTTTTTTGTTAGCAGTGGAATGCAATAAAAGCCTCTTTGGAACATTTATGATGAAGGGTGAACTCTTTCCACACCTGTGTGTGTGCAGGGGTATGTGAGCAGTACCTCCCAAGGAGGCAGACCCTGCTCAGTCTTCCTCAAACTGGTCTTGACATCTGAAAACTGCTCTGAATTGAGGAGTCCATCACATGTCAGATCAGCACTTTACAGACACAACTCTGGCCATCCCTCCTCTGATAAAATCTCTCTTTGAAAAGATGTTTCTCAGATTTTTGAACGAGTCTGATTTGTAGAAGACATTCCACTTTGCCAGTAGTGTTCTGGCTAAGCAGAGGAAGAAGAGGAGGAGAAGGAAGGCCTTCACACTGACATCTCCTCCCATTCTGAGCTCTGGGTCCTTCTGGTCTTATTCAGCCCAAATAGGAGTTTTGGGCAGATTTTCTCTGTCAAATGGCTCCAAGTAGGACTATTTCTTTATTATTGTATATCAGCAGGTTATCATTTTTGAGGCATCTGTCAGAGCACATTAACTATCACTGCTGTCTTCTTATCCAAATCTCTGAGGCCAGCAATGGCCCTTTGCAGCCAGAAGGAAACAAAGAGACATTACTTTCAGTGTGTGCCCCAATCAGGATATATATTGATATTTTGTGCTAGGAAGAAGGGTTTATGAGTGCCTCTGGCAACTGGTGGTGTGAGCTGTGCACCTATAAATTCCAAGTTGGCAATATCCAAGAAAGAAATACTCTCTGCCTATAGCCTGAGGTATCAGGGAGTGGGAAAAGCTAAGCTGCACTCCTAAGCCATAACCACAGAAATGACCTCCATTCCAAAACAAACGCTATATAAAAGGTTTAAAGCTGGCCAGCCCCAGTATATGTAATAAAATGTCAGTAGAATAATTCAAACCAACCTTAGAAAGCATGATATGTTACATTTGGTCATTTATGCACTTCTGTATCAGTGTCAGCAAAGAAGAAAGGTTAACAGCCATTCAGGAGCTCACTCTGCCCAATGAATAGCATAACTAAAGCATTTACTTTGATGGTGATAGTTGCTAATTACCAAGCAGCACCTACACAATAACACAAACATCTTAATTTTCAAGACTTTGGTTTCATTTAAGAAGCCATAAATAAATGCTTTTAAATTTCAATATCATTACTGTAAATTTCACAATGTTATAGCTGAGAGAAGATTCTAACCTTAGAAATTTGGCAGCAGTTTCATTTGAGAAGTGATCCACCCATTACATCTTCAGCAGATCTTCCCCCATCTGTTGACAAAATGAAACTACAGAAAAAGTTGGACTAAAATAGAATAATTAAATTATTTTAGTCACCCCCTCCCCCAAGAATAAAATAAATTCAGTATGACAAATACAATGTATTTGCATAACAGTTTAGACAAGACAATTTTTACGGTTCCATGGGAGATTTTGGAGTTTTCTCTGTGGAGCTTCTCCAGATATTTCAGGTAGGTGTTTGTGCTATCTGTAAGGCCTTCTTGCTATTGTGGAAACCTGCTTGACTCACCCTGCTTAGTTAAATTATTTAACAAATGAATTCTGCTTTGTCTCTTAATTGTTTGCTGCATCTGTGCTCCACAGGTAAGGAAATGGGATGGTGTTGGATCTGTGTGTTGTATTAGCCAATTTAAAAGTTTAAAAGGCAGATATGAAACACAGAAAGTAGATGTTATTGTCCATTTTGTCCTCTGATATGCCTCCTGTCTTTAGATCAGAGACCTGTTGGAGCATTCTGTGGCTTTTCTCCTCCTCTCTCTGTGTTTCCCTTCCCGTGCCCTGCAGATGGGTCTGGCTGCAAACTCCTGCTGTGGAAGCAGTACTCCCCAGGCCATTCACAAAGACATTTCAGCAGGTGAGTGTTTGGAATTGTCAGACAGTGCACAAGCTAAGGACATATCTCTGGGTCTGAGTATGCTCCTCAAACACTGCTAGAAGCACTGTTTTGACTTTTACTGGTATCTGGGAGACACTTCTTCACCTGATCTCTGGATCTTCCTCTGGCTTGTGCATCTTTTACAGAGGTGTGCTGAGCTTTTCTGAGAATAGCTTCAAGCAGGGCTTTGGTGAGTTTGGCATTTATTCTTCTAGCCCTGACCTTGTGGTTTGTATTTGCTGTATCCTGTGTAAGGAATTCTTCCTTATAACCAGGTTGCATGAAATGCTGCTTCATTTAAATCAGGATGCAGTAAAATGCCCATCCATTTACTTACAACATGCTAACAGACATCCCAGCTACATGCACTTAGAAAGGAAGAGAGGAGCAAGAAAATCATGTTGCAACTACTGCCACCAAGATCCAATCAGAAAAGCCTCCCTACTTGTATTTGCCTAATTTGAAGTAGATGCTTCCCTGATGTATTTCTTTGTACGTGACCTGTCCCTCAGGCTGTGCTCCTCAGGGACAACCTGCCCTCAGCAACACATGCTAGGTTTCATAGCTCATCCCTCTCCTCTCATGAGCTCCCTGATGAGAAATAGGTATGATCACAGGAAGACTTCTCTCTTAGATAGGTATCTTAATAGCTCCAGTGACTCTCTTTCCACAGGTGGCTGTTTACATCTCTCATTGACAATATAGATATCCTGGGGATGCATCTATGGGTTTGTCTATCTGCTCCTAGCCAGATGAAGCATTGGGTGAAACAAACCCTGAGTTTAGTGAGTGCATTTCCATGCTGAGCACGTCCCAAAACAATAGACTTGAAACCCAGCTGCATATTGGTGAAGAGCTAAATGACATGAACATATGCACAGGCTCCTTATTTGACTTGCCTCAAGGGGAATCAGTTCATTTGGGGACATACTAGTCTGGAATGGGTAAGCTTTGACTCTCAGTCTTCAGGAGATGTTTTTACAAGATGTTACACTTCAAATGCAAATGAATCATATATTTAATGTGTGTGTGTGTGTAGGGGGTCACACCAGACTTTTGTTAGAAATTCTGACTTCAGACTAGTTCAGACAAAGAGAAAACTATGGTAAATTGTCAAGTGTGATACACAGATCAATGTTGCCATGAAATGTGTTTTTCTGGAATTTAACCAGGCCTGTAAACCAGTGTATTACTGTAACCTAGATTTAGCAGTGGTAAAGTCAATTCCAAATGTCTTCCTTCTGTACCTAAATACCTGTCTTCTTTTGCATGAGCTTGCTGTGATTATAATTTTCTGAAATACATTCTAAAATTCTAAATTTGACAATTCTAAAATGTCTAAAAAACCCCATTTTCTTACAACTGCTAGACAGGTGTAGCTTTCTACTGCAAACAGCACTGAGCTGAAGTGTCTTGTGTAATAAGTATCTTGGAGTCCCTTTAGCTTCTGCATTCTCAATTACACATTGATTTTTAGCATAGTGGATAGATAAGGGAAAGTGAACTTGTTAGTGAAATCAAGGAATGGCTATAGCTTTTCCTTAATTCAGGTCTGGCCTTTCTGAGAAGTGTTTAGGCTAACATTAGCAGGTGTCACTTTCTACTGCTCAGCTGGAAGCAGCCCCAAGGTGAGCTCTCCAGCTCCACTTTGCGGTTACACTCACTGCTTCCCCGAGATAGAGAATTCACTCCAAGTGTTATGACAGCTGTATTCTTAGTTTGCTCCCTGATTTCCCAGCAGCCTCCCTAGGTAAGGCTTTGAAAGACAGAACTAATAGGGTGCTTGTCAGCAACATGGCTTTACTTGTTAAGAAGCTGAGGGCACTTGTGTTACTTGGATGATGGTGGTGCTGCTCCCAGTTGCTTTCACCTGCACGTTCCCATGGCAGGGTGCAACATGTCGAACAGCAGTGTTTGGTATGGTTTCTGGAGGGCAACTTGATTATCTTGCTTTAAGAGAATAATAAGGTGCTTTTAGCAAATCTTTGGCAAGCCATGCCAGGTTGTGAGGGTCATGAATCAGTCAATCTAAGTCCCACCCATTTGCAAATTATCCACACCAGAGAAAGACATTAGTATGGTCCTGCCAGATTCCCTGACTGGCACTTCCACTGCTCCCTTTCTCCTCCTTGGTACCATCTAACCTTGTGCTTTAATTATTTCTTTGTTTTGGTGCGGTTTTTTTGCTAGAAAGTTCCCTCAGTAGCAAAAAGATCCATAATTGAGCCACCTTGCACACACACACACATGCATGGACATATATATGTGCTTTGGTTGCCTCTGAAAGGCACAGCGGTCCCTTCCCTCCCCCATGGCAAACACATGGTGACAAAAGGGATATCAGAAACAGGGAGAGTCCTGGGAGAGAGGGATTGAGCAGTACATTGGAAATATCCCTACAGGCAACTTATCTGGAAGAAAAGTTGCAGGCGAGCAATCTTTTTTTCAGGTTTTTATCCTTATATACATTCATATATACATTCTTATATACATTTAACCNGAATGCCGCCCATGGTTTGGAGCAGGCACGCAGGATCACTCTGCAGGAGAAAAGACAGCGTAGAAAGAATCGTGTCTTGCAGCTTCTACCTCCTGAGGAGTCCTTGTGCTGTGCCTTTTGCAACCGCTCTGGTCTGTCCCAAATTGGCCTTTGCAGCCAGCAGCGCTTGGAAAAAGCGCTTGGGAAGAGCGTGGATGGAGCCCTCCCCGGAGATGCGTTCGCGAAGCCTGGCCACGATGATGATGACGACATTCAAAACCCATCAGCTCACTCCTACAACTTTCTAGTTGTGTATGTGTTGCCTCCTCACATTCATTATGGACTGACATGGATCTTGGAAGGTATTCCTGACTAGTGTACTGGCCAGATCATCCATCAGTGAAGAAGGATCAGCACCTCTTGGGACATTAATCCCAGTCTAGGTGGGATGTGGTGTACATGTGTACACTATCTGCAGGCAGCTCCTGCACAAGATCCATGTTCATTCATTACATGTCTGGAGATTTATCTCCCAGCTGAATCCTTCCCACCTGACATTCTTAAGTGCTGC
Organism: Bucco capensis; assembly: GCA_013396975.1. NCBI lineage: Eukaryota > Metazoa > Chordata > Aves > Piciformes > Bucconidae > Bucco > Bucco capensis. The sequence goes on along the minus strand of VWZO01000258.1, from coordinate 52,690 downwards.
TGTAGGTGTCTGGCTAGGAGGCTTATCTCCCACAAGATAACATTACCATTGAGTGACTGACTTATCAAGTTAGGGTATAAGCTTCTGCAGTGAGACTTTGACAACAAAGGAAGCTAGAGCTGTGGTGGTGGTAGCTTAACTCTTTCCAAGTATCCAGTTTCATGGATCTGAAGCTGGTGTCAATGAGCTTCACGGAGGAATGGCTAAGAAGGATCCTCTTGAGGCAGAGTGAGCAGAAGCTCCTTCCAGTCACTCTTGATGTTAGGGAGGAGTGAGGGCAGGTGATGGATACCAGGGGGACATGGTTGCAGGAGCAAAAAGCCAACTTACAGCCTACTCTTCATGGCAAGTTAGACCATGGGGAACAGAAGGTTTTAGTCAGAGAGAGACAGGGAAGGCACATTGCAGGAGCAGACCTGGGACAATCTGTTTGGGCCTATTCAGAAGAAATGGATCAAGTGTTTTGTGTAGAGGAAATCTGTCCCTCTCTGACTTTTAGCTCAAAGCCCTGGCCCCTTTCCAGAGTCCTGCTGCCTTCCTACTAAAGCAGTCTCCTTCTTCTATTACTATTATTCCAAAAGATGTGCATGCAGGGCTACCAGGCACTGTTTTATTTCCTCTTTGATATCTCTGCACAAACTAAAGTATATCTGAACAGCATGGGCACTGGATTTGTATGCATAGCTCTACAGCAAGACTAAAGGACCACTTCCAATTATTCTGCTACCTTTTCTGGCCATCACTAGTTCTGCTACACAGCAAGGAAAACTGAGTGCATCATTCATAAATTTGCACAGTTAGGATTCTGGGATTAGCTTTGCCACAGGGCTTGGTCACTGCAGCATCCTGCCAAGACTAAGTCTCTACAAAGTATAAACAGACATGAAACTTTTCAGCTAAACCCACTGGTGCTGATAGCTTTTAGCTGTCTGTAATCATCTGGCACCAGAGGAGATTGGGTTTTTTTTTGCTATCTAGTTTTGTACATAAAAGCATATTCTCTGGAGACACTCCAGAGCTGCCTGGACACATTCCTGTGTGACCTGGTCTAGGTGATCCTGCTCTGGCAGGGGGGTTGGACTAGATGATCTTTCTAGGTCCCTTCCAACCCCCGACATACTGTGATATTCTCTGCACATGGAAGGAACGTTAGGCTGAAGGAAGCTGGGCACCCTTAGGCACACAGAGCCCTTATGCCAAGCCTTTCATGAATAAAAAGCACTCCAGGGTCTGCTTTTGCACGTAGGTTCCCATATAAGTTACTCAGGTCCTTCTTTGTGCAACTGGGGTGCAGCTGAGAGAGGACTTAATTCTAACTAACAATGTGGAGCTGTAGTGTTGTTTAGGCATGATGTCACCACGGAGGAACCCATAAACCTAGTCAGCTATCTGGGAGATTTTCATCTATGTAAATCCCTCTGTGAACTAATTATGTGGCCACAGCTTATAAATTTTACAAAGGAAGCAAGCTCCAGATTCTCTTGTTGGTTGCAGATCTTAACGGGAGACAATGCAAAATGAATCACTGGGGTTAGAGAGTCTGCAAATGTACTGTATTGCATAGACATATCACCTTCCTGTACTTATTTCCTTCTTTAAAGACCAGCTGAAGTTTTAGTGCATTCATTTTTAGTGTTTGCGAGTAGCACACCCAGAAAAGCCTCAATAAAACCAGTCCACAAGTAAACCCTTGGCAAATATGAGCATCAACTCCAGCTAGCAGTCTCCAGATGAAATATTTATAGGTACTAGATGTCATGCATGAGGAGGTAGTTCTCTTGCTGTTATCAGAAGTCAGCCCTTCTCTCCCCGTGTCTGCTTCAAATGCTTTTATCCTTGGCAACACGAGGCTGGCTTCCAACATCCTGCTTGTTTGTCAACAGGCTTGATGCACTACATTCTAACAAGCATCTTTAGCTTTACAAGCACAACCTGGGAGATTCTTCATCAACATAATCATTACTTATCCAAGGCTCTTCCAGCCTAGCCAGTCTTTCTTTCCTCAGGGTAAAATGCAGCAGCCTTTCTTTTATTGTTGCTCTTGTAAAGAAAGAAGCAGCCTCCTCAATAGATCAGGACAAAGAATAAGCCTTAGAGCTGTTCCATCATCCTCTGGCATGGCATTGGCTTATAGTCCAATTCTTAATCTAGGACTAACTGGCAGGAACACAGCCAATAACTGCACATTTTATTTTTCATTGCAGGTATTTCTGTAGTTGCACTGTTGGCTCCTTAATGCTGCATCTCCCTTAGCTGAGAGATTGGTCACATTTAACAAAGTCCAAAGCTGCTTTATTTTCCATAGGCAGCTTTCAGAGGCTCCCTGGAATCAGTAACTCATTTTTATACAGAAATATATTTCTGTATACAGAAATATACAGGAAAAAAAGGCAAGTCAGCCTAGCTTTACTGTGTGACAGAAATGGGGCAGCTGAAGCCTTGGGAAAGTCTTAGGATATAAAACAGAGATCTCTGTATATTGGTTTTTTACACCCTGCAATAGTGATAGGTGTATGCTAAAGTAAAGAACACAAATCAACCAAAACAACAAAGGAATTTAAATAGCCTGGTACATAGCTTTTTAAAAATTATTATGATTAGCTTAAAAAAATACAAATTAGAGAGTAAAAGGCAATGTGGTGCTTGACCATAAAAACTCTCTCCAGCTGGTCTATGGTGACCATCCAAGCCTGTTAATACAATCTCCTTGTTCCCTGCCTTTGTGCAAACATTTTTAGAAATTAAACCATAAGGGAGATGACATATTATGATTATTATTATTATTACTACTACTATTATTATCAGTCTGACCTGTTTGGGTACCTCTGCCTATGAATGCAACACAGTAGGATTTTTTTTTCCCTTTTTGTTAATTCAAGGCCAATTTCTCATTCAGAAGTTTGCTTGGGTGCACAAACTCCTTTTCTGACTCAATTGCACTTCACATAATGCTGACAGGCTTCATGCAAACAACACTATGAACACAGTAGTAATACTCATTTTTTCGTTTAACTGCAATGGTGCTTTTTTTTTTAGTTGCTTTGTTGAATAAAATATGAAATTAGAGGCGATACTTGTATAGAGATTGCAACATATCAATAAAGTGTTTCACATGCCACTATTAACATACTAATCCTCTCCTCCCCCCTTTCCTTTCCAGTCCCCAAAAAACCAGTTAGGTTACTCACTTAAAGAACTGATGCATATAAATAGATATCTGCTAAGATGTTTACTGTATTATCTTAAGGATCCCAAATACTGACTTTTTGGCATTTTGATAACTGCTTGAAGAACAAACCTTCTAAAGGGAAAGGCAGGGAGTGGGACAACAAACTGAAGTGTTCTGCTTCTCAGTCAATCAAGAGTTTTCTAATTATGAGGGAAGTATTCTGCTGACCATTGCTATCTTAAATTAGACATATGATATTTAGGTAACTAGCTGTCTCCTCTTACTTGCTATATAATTTTTGTAGGGGCCTCAGGATTTCCCAAAGGCAATTTATCCTCCCTGTTTTGTTCTGCTATGATCTAACTTTCAATGGCCTACATAAGAAGAAATTAATTCCATCTTATTAGATATTGAGAGATACCCAAACACAGCTCTCATCAGATCTTTGCTTTCCATGAGGTCTATTATACAAGATTGTTGCCTCTTCACAGGGATCCTAAATATTCCTTAAAGGCTTTGATTTTACAATTCTGCTCTAGCAGCTTCTCTTCATGTACTGACAATCAAAGGAGTTGCAAAACACACTCTGTAACCTCTCTTGTACTTCCTGAGACCCCAGGAAATACAACCAGCCAGGCCATCCATCATTTTTGGCACATACACAGCTTATAAGAGAATATTTCTTAAAATACATGTGTGTTCCTAATGACAATATGACTCTTTTGACAATAAAGTCACTGAAATGAAAAACAATCGCTGAATTCTTTGCATATTTTATTTTTCTTTTTGATTTCCAACTCACACACATCTGGCATATTTTACATCTTTGCAATAAAACATGGTTACAATAGCTTAAGGAATTTATATATCCAAAATATTTCACCATGATCTCAAGATGAAATGAACTTGTCTTCCAGATGTTCAATAGTCTCCCAATTCTAAGCTACAAACTCAAGATATTGCTTACAGACGGGTGATGAATAACTTAATCAATTGCCTTGATCCCCGATGATCCAGAATCTTATAAATACAAACAACGATGGAGAAGGAAATTTCAGTGCTAAACTTACTAATACAAGGTGGAGAACAAATAAGTAATCACATCAATAAATAATGATATGTTTCTGGTGCAAAGTGCCAATACAAAGAATCCATTATCTTTTTAAATAAATGACTGTAAGTGAGTGTAAAGTCTGAGAAAATTACATTCCTGTTACATGCCTCATAGCCCTACCGACACAATATGTACATCTATGACAATACAGTCACCAAATATACAAAGAAGAAACATGAATTAAAGTGTATATACCCCTGGGTGTGTCATTTGATCAGTATGATGTGCAGGAAAAAAAAAAATCATTCCAATAGTTATCATTACAGTATTGTTGAAACATGAAGTGCCTTAGTCCCAGTGGCTTCAGATGAGATTTGCAGAAGGATCGAAAAGAATAAACCTCAAGTCACCTTTACAATGAAGCTAAGGCTGTCAAATAAATCAAGCTGCTCAGAGTAAAATAAGGAAAAAAAAACAACCCAAAACAACCAAAAAACCTCCAAACCAATTAATAATAATTAAAAAAAATCACTGGGAGCTCTCTTTCCCCTAATTTGTATGCCAAATGTTAATAATCCAGAAGTATAGCACTTTACCTGTATTGGGAATCATTAAGCATTACAAAGTATTGAACTGGACCTTCCCTCTTTGCCCCTTTCCTCTCTAGCCTTTGAAGTCAGAAGGGAGGGATTTTGTTTCTATTGTATAAAGTATAAATATGGCAAATGATGGCTTTTTATCCCAATGCTTCATGAGCAGAACTCCACTTAAGAGGGATAAAGTTGAGATTCCAAAAGTGAAAACCATGGGTTGGGTGGAAATGTCAAAATTACTGCTACTGTGGCCCAAATTCAACCCTTTTAGCACAAGCTGTACCCTTAGGAGATCTCCAGTTTCCTTTGTGTCAATGCACCTATTCCTTCCAGACAGCAGGTTTAAAGTACATGCAAGTTGTAACTCCACAATAAAATTAAGAAACAGTTTTGTTCTTTATACAAGGTTTTACTTTTACAAAAGTATCCCTTTAAAGTTAAGATGTGCATCTGATGTACAAAGTATCAAACGTATTTTTTTATTATTTATTATTTTTATTTTTTTCTTAATCTCAGCTTGAAAAGAGGCTGGAGATGGGATGCATGTTAGGTTCAAAGCCTAAACATTGAAATAAACTGGACACAAGGTTCCCCAGAATTTTCAAAAGTCTCTTGTGGCGCATCCTACTACCCTTTTTTTTTTCTCAATAAACAAAGATCTATGAAATAATTACCAAAACATTTCCTAATTCATATAATTTACATGATACAAGCTTGCTTTTCAGCAGCTGGTGTTCAGTTGTGAAAAAAACACACAAAGTAAAATGGTTGCTGACTACAATGTACAGCTATTGCTGGGTGTAATGGAATGTACAAAGGGAGGTCAACGCAGACGTGGGTTTTCCACCAGAGACTACACCTTTCACTGCAGCACTTGTGCTCTCAGCTTTACCTGGGCTTTCAGTTCCTCCTTCCTCTTCAGTATCTGTTCTGATGTTCATAATGCCACCGGTTAAAATCTATATTAAAAGCTACAATGCTGCCAGAAGCCATGCCAGTAATCAGAGTTCTGGAAAAGAGAAGATGGTCCTGTTAGTCCTCTCTTACCATTGTTCACCATAAACAGTTAAAAAGCTAAAAGAATGAAGCACTCTTAGCAACACTGTCTAAAGATTTGGTTTGCTATCAACAGTAAAAAAAAGCTAAAAGAATGAAGCAGTCTTTGCAACACTAGCTAAAGGTTAAGCTCATAGGTGGGATTCAGTTTGCCATGCAGACATTACATTAGGTGTTGATACACGAGCCAAATTTTGATGTTCCCATTATGCTCCAGGGAGATCTAGAGGTCCATTTAATAACCATCACATAGGTAAAAGCATCATGCCAGCCAGATAAATCCACATGATAACAACTGGGGTAATGGTTTTGTACCATATCCTCTTAACAACTGCATACCATAAATTCATACCCTAACGTTCACAGAGATGTACACTTCGTGCAATTTTACCATTTTACATGCAAATATGAATGACAAATTTACCTCTGATCATGAGACAGATCCATAGCTCTTATGCCAGCATCACAGCCAGGGTAAATATAGAGCTGCTTGAAGTCACAGGCCTGCCATACTTCCACTACACCATTGTCTCCCCCTGTCACCAGATTCTGCCCATCACTGCTCAGGAGGATAGCCTGCAGAACAAAAAGATAAAATCCAAGCATACAGTTAGCTTTCATGGAAATGGGTCAATACTGCAAAAATATAGTCACCTTACAAGCCTTTATTTTGCTCTGCCCATCTAAATTTGAAGAAAAAGGCTCCTATTCCTTTCTTCCCAAGCCAACAGATTTTTCAGATATCTAAATTTTAAATAAAACAGTTGTGTGCTTTTAAACGTGATATAGAAGCAAAAAGCTCTTTAACTGAATCTATCAAAACTTGAGTTCAGCACATAACATCCCAGAGCTTGTCCTACAATGCTTGGTGCCATCACTAACATCTCCACAGCAGAGCAGGGATTCCTAGCGCTGCTTCAAATGCTAGCGACAGAGCAGAGGTTCATGTCTTGGCTATAAATGAAGAATGGACTCTTTTCAGAGCCTTTTATTTTACAGATCTATTTCCCACCCAAAATATCCAAATAATTGTGTGGGATCATGAAACAATTTGTTCTTATTTATTGTGGAAAAGCTCAAGCACATTTTCCCATTCAGAGATGGAGGCTAGAATGTTTGGGCATGACTTAACCAGGAGGTGGCAATTCTACAGCTGTGATTTCCTTTAAACCACTTGGCAAATATTCATTTCAACAAATAAGGGCAAGATAAAACAGATGTTTGCTTGCACTGAGGTTTACCCTGGTGGAATCATTGATCTCCATCTGAGCCAAGAGTTTGCCATTGATGCTGAAATTGCTGAAGCGTCCTCGCTCGTAGTAGATGATGCAGTGACCTTCACTAGATACTGAAATTAAGCGAGGATACAAGCAGTTCTCTGTTCCTTCCAGGGCTCTCAGCAAATCTCCAGTAATTGTGTGCACCAGACAAGGACCTTCTGTAGATGAAAAGATCATATATTAGGTGCTTATACAAACTATATACCCTGTGCACAAAGGCGACGCATAATACACATTGACATCACACTGTTATGTAGTAGGTCACTACAAGAGTAGTGATCCATTAGGATTCCCTGTTAAAAATGCCTTTACCCACACAGCTTTGAAAATAAATGTTGAGCTCTGAGGCACTTTAAAAGATGATAACTCAGGAGCTCAGCTGTGAGCAAAAGCAGGCAGAACAAGCATCACATCCTTCTTACCCTCAGAAGCAATACACTTTTTCAAAGAGAGAAGAAGGATATCCATGGAGATGAATAAGAGGCAGCACTGGAGACAGAGAAAGCAAGTAGCTGGATGTGGATGTAGGAGTGGAGTGGAAATGAGCTAGGAAGATACCTAAGGAAGAAGAACCTTAACGAAGGACAAGGGTAATGTGAAGAAAGGAAATACGAAGGAGGAAGAGATGATGCACAAAATTAAGAGAAGAGGGGGGAGAAAGGGGAGGCAAATAGGAAAGGAAAAGAAAAAAAAGGCATCCTTGGGGGAAGAAAAGTGGACATGGAATTAAGGGGAGAAAGAGAAGATGGTCAGAACAAGTAAAAGGTAACAAATGAAGAAGAAACAGAATGAGGAAAAATGAAATGAACACTTATTGAGGCAGGGGCCTGGGCCTTTATTTGCATTGATTACCAACTATACAGGAGACTGCTGCAGGTTTGGAAAGATTACTTTGAATATTTTTATTAGCAATTATTGGAGACTCTGGATTCCGTAGATAAGTAACAGGGAGAAAGTGTGAATAGATGGCTCAACAGGAGAGAGAAAACTGTCAACTCATTATTTGAAATCCACTACAAAAAAACCCTCCTGGATGAAATGCTGTTCACAGATGCCAAACTAAGCAAATTGAGGAGACTGAGGTCAGTCCCACAAACTGCCAGTCAATTATGATCACGGTGGTGAACTTGGAGCTGGCCCTCCCCTAAATACAGGTCTCGACCAACAGGTTTCTTCAAAATCAATAGATAACTTTATGAATTATTATATAAATTGTATCATTTTCATCAACTTCTCTTCCAGATCTGAGTGGAATAGCAGCACAGGCTGACAGCTGGTAGGAATGACCAACATAATTTACGTCTAAACCTCATAAAATCAGAAGATAGGAACACTCAGAGTAAACTGCTGCAGATTGCCTCAGAACTACAACACATCTTAGTAGAGGAGACTTTGGATAATCAAAGGGAGGGAATATTGAGAAAGTACCACTAAAAAAGGTTCCAAAAACGTTAAGACTTAAATCATAAAAACATTTCTGACCTTTAGCACCACTGATAACCAGTCCCAGCTCTGCACAGACCGACACACAGATAACTTCATGGTCATGACCAGTTAGAACAGCACGAGGAGCTGGGTAATCACCTGTTAAAACAACAACAACAGCAACAATACAACAACAACACAAACACAAAAAGAAAAATATACAAAAAGGAAACAACAGATCAGATCAGACCTGCTTTATCAACAAAAGAGCTTGGCTGGAAATTGTCCTAAATGAGTAAACATCAGAGAGACGCAATCGGCTTTAAATATCTCATGCTTAGGTTTCTGAGCAAGATACGTTCAGATAGAATAAAGATTCATAAGCACAGCATTAATTCATACACTAAGAAAAAGAAAACTTCCTCGGTTTAGAAATTAAGGACTTCATGCTGTTCACAATACATAAATGCTAACAATACATTGTAGTTTTACCACCTAAAAATACTGAAGAAAATACATATTTCAGATAAAGAATACAAAGTATGGTAGTATTAAAAGCAGCTGTAATAAAAAGGTCTCCTAGTGAATATATGTGTCTTCTAGACTTCTGCTAGGAACCTAAAGAGTGGCATGAGTTGAAGTTATTCGTATAGTAATGATCATCATTTGTTTCATGAAACTGGAGATGAGGAGCAGCACTGTACTAGAAAGATACTACTGTTGCATAGACATTATTGATTCAGGGACATATGGAACGCTTACAGATTAAGATTATAATTCAAATTCTACCACCTAAATTGGTTATGAGTATACATCATATTATATATATCTCACTATGGACAGCTATGCCATTTTTATCACATTTAATTTATTAAAGAGGAGGACAACTACTCCCTCAATATTTGATTTTTATATTCAGGAGTGAAATGTATTTTATTTTGGGTCCAAACAAGTGAGAATTTATGGAGTGTTTACGTGACAAATATACACTTGAAACACTTGAAGAAAAGTCCAAAGCTCAGTGTTTCTAGAGCCATTGTGCTGTCTACTCTTTTCTATGGTTCCCAATCATGGCTCATCTATCGCCACCACCTATTACTCTTGGAGCNCGAAGCCTGCCCATGATGATGACATGACAAATAGCAACATTTCTGTTGTTTCTAATAACAATGGGTGCTAACATCTTAACACTGACACTTCTATACGCAGTGAAACTCCTACATGAATTAAGGAATTGCTCAATATTTGATATTGTTTTGCCAGGCAAAGATAGTTAATCAGTGACCAAAAATTAACAAGTTGCTAAACATCACAGACTTAATCTAAGTTACATTTACTTTGTACAAATGAAATATAGAAAATGAGGAAATTCCAAAGGACTGGAACTTGGCCAAATGTAGTTCAAGTGCTTTAAAAGGATAAAGAAATGACCTAGGGAACTACAGATGAATTACTGTAACATAATGCTCTGCAAAATAACAAACTGGTTAATCCACAGTTCTGTCAACAAAGAGTGGGAAGTAAAAATCTCATTAATGCCATTAATGCACTGGAATGGCAGTCTTGTCAAGCAAGCTTCTTACCTGATTTTTGATAGGGTGAGAGGCAGAGCTGATGAAGATGGCTATGTTAAAAAAGCTTCCATGTATTTTTTTCCCCCAAATATTTCTCTTACCAATACAATGTTTGGATTTAAACCTGTTTGATATGGAACTGACTGTGGACAACACAGATGGCACAGAAGCTGATTCAGTGAGAGCTCTTCAGGTTTTTTTTTCATAGAAAGGTATCTTCTGTGAGCTACATATTAGGATATTGGAAATCAGGGTGTCCCACTAGGAGCTGGGAATTCATTCTTGACTGAATACTAACCAGCAGTATTATCTACAGGGCAATAGAACATCTTCACTGTTAAGATATGGTTGTCTATAAAAGTGATACAATGATACATTGGCAAGTGTATAATGAAGAGAGCAAGTCATTATTCTAACATTCTCTACATTGCCTAGTTAAATATAAAGGCAGCAAAATGTCTTTTATTTATTATATTGATTTTGAATGCAGCCAGGTGGAAGGCTGATGCTCCTGGATAAACACAAGCTCTGCTCACTGGAAAGGAGATTATCTTCTGGAAGAAGGTGAGACAGAGAAGGATTTATAGAGTCAGAAAGGAAAAACTCCCTTAACATTAAACTTTTAATGCAATAGCCCAGAATAGGAATTGCCTCTGGAGACCAGAAAGATTAAAGTCTTGTACCCACATTTACAAAGAAGACAGGAGGCTGCACAGTGTTTGTTTTCTCCTCTTCAGTGCACAGGCAGCAAAGCCATGACTGGAGCACTGTATCTGGGAGCCACAGGCACAAAAGATGTCCAATGGCTCAGAAATTTATCTTGCAGCTAATGGCACAGGGAGATCCAAGGGGTGAATGCCTCCACACATTTCAACTCTGCAATAAAAGCCACTTCCCTAACTGGAAAAAGGGTTAAACACTAAAATCAATTAAAAAGGGAGGTAGCCATGCAGCTAAGCAACACTGCATGTGTTTCTGAAAGAGAGGCATTAAGAATAGAGGCTTGGGTAGACCTTTGTGGGTCAATGAATTTAGTCTTTTTTACTGTGGACACTCACAAAGTATAAACCTGTTAATAAATTCAGGAAATGGCTATCTGGGTGTGTGACTAGGAAGGATGTTCCAGACCTTTCCTACTCTAAAGGAGAGGAATATTCTGATTTTCAAGCTGAGTTTATACCTGTCTACCTTGTAGCTCTTTGCTCTTGTGTCAGCACTGTCTTTTAGCTTCAGGTCTCCTTCTCCTGTTCTCCCCTCTTACAGATACACAATAAATGAGCCCTCTAAGTCTTTCCTTTTGACTCTTATTAAACAAATCAAACTCTTACAAACTCCTTTGAAGTGACAGGCTTGCCAGTTTTTAGGCATTATAGCATAGTCTGTGCCTGTCTAGCACCAAGTTCTTCAAATTCACCTAGCCACAACTGCATAAAACAACAGTTCTTGAAAAATTAATGTGAATCTACAGCATTTCTTGATAAACACTAACACCTCCTGTCATCAAAAAATAATAATAATTCCATGTATTTTACTGTCTTTCTGATCCAGCTGAAAACTGCCAACCATGGATTTATGAACTTAAGGTTTGGACTAAATAATAGAGAGTGGGTCAATCTACCTAGCCTTATCCTTGAATCCTACATTAACACTTTATCTGTGACAAAAACAGCTACTTCAATAAAACCTAGTATCCTAGTTTTTAACCTAGCCTGCAAGAAAAGAATATTTCTGGTCTGGAAACTGAAGATGTTGAAAAAATTAAAATATCACAAAACTATAAAATGTCAGAACATGAAAAATGAGTATATTTAATTGACTTCTTTATTTATGAAGGAAAATACTTATAAAAAAACAACTGCCCTGAAACATAGATCTGTAGTCCTGTTTTTCAGTAAACAAATTACTCATGGAATATTATTATTAGGACTAACAGTTCAACAGTAATTGAAAATAGGATTTTTTTTTCCCCTTAGGGCTCAAAGGAAAAATTATTCAGTAATACTTTCTCCAGGACAAGCTGTGGCATGGGGAAGAGAACCTCAGTCATATTACATTTTATTGCTAAGGACAGAAGTGGTGAACTCCAGGAATCATTCAAAATCTAGCAAAATATTCCATCACTGTCACATCACCCCTGAGAGATGCAGCCAGAGGTCAAAGGCTGCAGCTCTGAGGGAATTGCAGGTGAAAATATCCTACCTATGAATTGAGATACTATCACTGTAAACACCCTGTAATTTCCCCTAAGAAACACCTTTGAACTGAATTATTAGAGGCAGAAGGGAAAAAAAAAAAAAAGTCTGTATTGTATAGCCAAAGGAATAAGTTTTTCTACAAAGTCTAAAATAAAATACATCTTCTCCCTGAAATATATAATGCTTAATACTATTGTAAGGTTCTTCTGGAACAAATAGTGCTCTCCCATGGTAAGGAAAAACAAACAAACAAAGAAAGAACAGTGTTACTCTTTCTCTCATATTGTCCTTTTCCAGGATTTATGTACAGATTGCTATGGGGACACATCTAGGTGTCTTCTGTATAAGAGAACAAAGCAAATTTTAGCTTCCATTTCATCTGTGACTTTGACAGAAGAAAATGTACAGCTGAATTATTTTTTAGAAATAATTTACTTTACTATTAGTGCTTTTGAGGGGATAGTCATAAAAAATATCTTAGAAAATACTATGGCTTTCATGGAAGTGAAAATGTAACGGCTTCTTAAACTTTTACTGTCAGAAAAAAACCCTAACATTCTGGAGTTTGATGAAAAAATAAGGCTATGAACAATAAATAGGAGTATTCCAATAACAATGTTCACCAGCATGAGGGAGCAAGGGTTGTAAAAGAAAGACAGATGACAGAAAAAAATATTCCTATATTCAAAATCATCTCACCTCTGGCAGAACTAGGAATCTGAGCAGCATTGTCTCTCTCTCTCTATATATATATATATCTCTGTACAAGCAATTCACCCAGGTGAGTTGACCTTCAGCTACCTTTCACCTACATAGACCCCAAAAGAAAAAATAGGAGTGGAAGAGAGAAGAGTAAGGATTTGCAGCTTCTCTTCCTATTTCTCCCACTAAATTGCTTTAGGAGCTCTGGCAAGTTGCTGAAGTTTCCTGCAGCCCTCCCCTGGGGTATGGGGCAAAGCATGGGCACAGACAGCTGCTGCTAAGATGCTAGATAGAACTGCATCAGCTCAGGTGTATAATTGGCTCCCTGACTTTTGCATGGCAGTCTGAGGAGAGAGATGTCTCTGGCTACCAGAGTAGAGATGGTGCCATCAGCCCACTTGGTAGAGATCACACCTCTGGCTATTTTTAAACTGCTATACTTTCAAGGTTCAACTAGGGCATGTTCTAGAGTATTAACATGGGACATGGTTTAGTGGCATAGTGATGATAGGTTGATGTTTGGACTTGATGATCTTGGATGTCTCTTCCAACCTTAATGGTTCTGTAAACATGTAGAGGTATATAAAAGAATAAGTGACTATTCTGAGTTCAGAATGCCAAACAAAACCAGCTGAGAGATGATAGACACAATAATGTCTAATGGTCAGCAAGCTCTCGTTAGAAAAAGCAGGGTTAACCCTCCCACCTCTGATGGCCCATCCTCTTGGAAGCTACAATAGGTAATGAGAAATGTCAACTCCTCAGATCAATGAAATTTCAGGCTCTAGGGATAAAGCAGGAATAGCATTGATCCTTTTAAAGAACACCAGTCAGAGGGGGAATGTAATATATTGCACAGAGAGGCTCAAGAGGACAAGCGGCCAAGTCCAACACACTTACCTGACAAAAAAATTCAATCAGCTTTTAGCACAAGCTGCCTACCCTCCCTTTCTTTCATGCAGGAGTCTGATTCCAATTAAAGTGTGCAAATTAATTTTTATCACTTCCAAATTAGTTTCTGAATTTGTGTCTGTTTCAGATGAAAGCATCTGTCCCTCACTCTTCTGCAATTCTATCACCCACTTTGTTATCTGTTCACAGTCACAGAGATAATTCTTATTTTCAGAGTCACTTGTTTGAGAGAGACATTCAATAAAGCAATCATAAATTATAAAAATAAAACAGCTGTAACAATACATGTTGAACTCCAGGGCATATCATGTACTCTCTTTGCTCCTTTTTGTGATGACTAATACAGTCTCTATGTGAGAAGAAATTTGTATACAAATTAGTGCTCAGCTGAAACAAAATCCCTGTAGATCATAAGAGAAAAACAAAAAAATCAAATCACAAACTGTCAAACTCCATCACAGTAATTTTTCTATACAGTCTTCTAGAATTGCAAAGGTTTACATTTGCCAAATCACTTCAAAGAATTAAAATTAGCTAACTATATCCTCTGCATGTGTCCTGTCTTCCTAAGAGAAAACAAATTCCTCTCACTATTCTCCCAACTGCAGAAGATTTATAGAATGTGGTCATCAACTTAATAAGGTGCAGGTTCAGCTTACCTATTTCAGATGGGCAATTTTGGCTTAGAAAATAGGTATCTGACCCTGACAAGATGGCTAAGCTTCATTCAGTTCAGTCTTTCTCCTCAAAGGTGGCACTCACCAAAGCAAGGATAAAGAAATAAGGGAGGCTCAAATATACACAAAAACCTGCATTCAACTGCCCTCCAGCCTAAATGAATTCATTCAACATCTCCCACTTTCCAAGAGCATTCCCAGGCCCCAGCTTCTAGACTAGGCTGGAAAAAGACATTTTCCATTATCTACTGGAGCTTAGCCACTGCACAGCCATAAAACCAGTTTTGAGGGCCAGAGAAAGTACAAGCAGGGAGAAGATTTACCCTGCACACTGCTGTTGAAGGTATGCAACCTGAAGGGGATGGAGTGGGATGGGTGTCAGGCTCTTCTCCCAGGCTAACAGTGAGAGGACAAGAGGAAATGGCTTCAAGTTGCACCATGGGAGGTTTAGACTGGACACCAGGAAAAATTTCTTCACTGAAATGGTTGTTAAGCATTGGCCCAGGCTGCTCAGGGAGGTGCTGGAGTCACCATCCCTGGAGGGGTTTAAGAAACATAGAGATGTGGTACTTAGGGACACGGTTTAGTGACATGGGAGTGAAAGGTAGATGGTTGGACTTGATGATCTTAGAGGTCTCTTCCAACCTTAATGACTGATTCTTGATGAATTTCTATCTAATCATCATGCAACATAAGATCCATAAAAAAGAGCAGAGAAAAGAATTTTGCTTTCCACCAAAGCTGGAGGTTCACAGGGGGCTCCTCCCACATTAATTTATAGCTGGAGAGTCAGCATATGCTTGTGACTATGGGAATGTGGGTTTGAATTTGTCTCTGGAGGCCAAGAACTTAAGTCTCCTACTTCCTGGACAAACCTTCTAACCAGAAGGTTTTTTATAAGCTATTTTTGAAATGGAAAACATTGTATTTAAAGTATGGCAAAACTTCAGCCTTCTCAAAGTGAGAAGTGTCAAGAAATCATGACAAGTGCAAACTGAATCAGAAACTCTTTCTTGATACTTACTGCAGAATGAAAATGCTAACTTTGTGCCTTCTCCAAGACACTCTTTTTCTCCATTCTCCTCTTCAAAGAGGAGCTGGTTCTGTATTTCCCACAGACACAGCTGAGGTCACCCTCTGAGCACAGGCTGACAAAGGTTAGTTCAGCAGAGGGCTCTCCACAGGTCTGACAGGTTAGCTTATTGTCCTATGTGTTGTTTAATAAAGGTTTTTATCTAATTCATGCATTCTGAAATACGGAATTTTAGCACAATCAATAAGGAGTTTGTTCTGACAATATTTTGCCTCAGATTATTTCACAATAAATGATTGTGATTGCTATATCTTCTAATGAAATGGTATCTACCTTTTTCTATAGAAATTTTGAATTACATGACTGTTTAGGACTGGGGGATTGCTTTTTTTCCCCACCTCCCTTTACATTTTCTGAAACAACTAAGTTCCTTTTGGTAATTGGATGCATTGAAGCTGAAATTGATAATTAACTGTCTTTCAGCTTAAAAGATCATTTTAAAGTCAAGCATCTAACCCAGATAATTACTATACCTGACATTTTTCTTTAAATTCTTCACCTTCTTACAGTCTGTGATATAAAATACCTTATCTGTGTCTCCAGATGACAGCTCTTAAAAAAAACTAATCCCCCCTTTTTTCCCCAGAAAATATCATCTACATCTTTCTGGAAATTCATTCTAAAGATGTTAACTAATTGGATTTGACCTACAGTGAACATCTCACTCTCAATTTTTCCTACAAGGTAAACCCTAATCTTCTACCAGTGGGTACAGAAGAAGAGTAGATGAGGAAATATTTCTTTATTACTTTGGTGGCTTTAACAATGTAAAATTTCAAATCTATTTATATAAGAATTGTTGAGAATGCTTCACTCCTGAAAATCAGTATACAGGGAATCAGTCCTACAGCAACTATCATGTCTGTTCATGGTATGGAACAGAATCTAGTAGTCCCTACTTCAAAAAGATTTAGTAATTGTAGAAGTTTTAATAGGTAGAAGGTCTCTCAGGCATATAATTACTCATGTGTATGTTGAAAAGTCAAAACAGCTGTTAATAAGGATATGTTGACAAGATATGAAAGGCTGATGGCAGTGCAGTACTAGTACATAATTAGCATATCCATGGTAAATTTAATCCAATGAGGAGAGGTAGCAATCACAGTGATGATATCACTCTTCCTCAACATGAGTCTTCCAACATGAGTAGTAAGAAACCTGATCAATATACTTCAAATTTCACCTTCCTGAGTTCTGCTGCCTGTGCCTGGACACGAGTACCTGCAGCATGGTCTCCCATTAATCTGGCTTTTCTCCTTCAGCTAAACAGTGCCTTAGCCATATAAAGGGAGAGAGAGAGCAAATCATACAAGACAGTTTTCTTCTCACTGATTTCTGTCAGCTGACTGATAGCCTTCCCTTTCATAAAATTAAAGATCTCCAAGGCAGACACTTGCAAAGTTACACAGCTAAAATGTTAAACCTGAGAGTCCAAAAAAGCACCACTTTCTTGCATTAGATATGCTCATGCTGACAAAAAGGTATCAGAACTAAAAATAAAATCTATCTGCAAAAGAATGGGAGCAGTTTGTGTCAGCCAGTAAGGAGATGCTAATGGCAAGGCTGTCCAAGCTCCATATTAGTAAAGGAAGGAAAGGAAAAGTCTTACTTTTTTTTTTTTTAATGAGAGGAACAAGCTCTTATTTTTTTCTGACTCTAAGCATTGAAATTATTAATACTTGATGTAAATCACACAGGCATTCAAAGAAGCAAAATGATGTCAAGCTAAACAGAGTGTAGCTAAACAATTTCACCCTTTCCCCTTCTTTTTTACGTAATATTTTTATTATTGTGTCCCCTTCCCTCTGCAAAGGACTAATTGTTAGTGATAGCTAAACTCTTCCTGACATTTCATCTTTTTTTTTCTATTTTCATTCAGTCACATTGCTTCTCCAAAGGTTTGCTTTCTATAGAAAGACCTTTCTCCAAGAGATTCATTTCATTCCATGGCATGTGAGACACTCCTTTTTTTGAAAAGGCAAGCAGCTGATGTGGCATGCTGTAGCACAAAAGGAGTAAGTTAAAATGCCAAAAAAATATTTCTGGGGAAAGGCAAGTCAAAATATAGTGATATGCATCCTGTCACTTAAAGGCCATAACCATCTTGTTCTACTTTATGATGACATGATGCTCTAAGTGATAAAGGCACTTAGGAATTTAAGAATTACTCCCATACTATTATCTCTTACCACGCACAGGCTGTCTAAACATTTTTTTTTGGCTAGTACTCAATGAATTGCTCAGCATGTGGTGTTCTTATACCAACTTTCAACCTGCAAGGGAAGTGATGGATGCATTTGGTAAAACTTTCTAAAGCTGACAGAAGAAATGCTAAAAATGAATAGGTGTGACAGAAGACATCTCCAGAAGGTTTAATACTTATTTAAACAGGATACTCACTGCTGTTTGGATTGTCACCTATAATATGATGTCTCCCACTCCAGTACCAAAGCAGCAAGGTAGCATCACGAGAGCCCGACACGATGTAGCAGTCACCACCAATATAGGACTCTGATCTGGCAAGGCAAGTCACAACATCCCAGTGGCCAAACACAATCTGAGTTAATTTTCCTGGTGGGAGAGCAAGGTGATACAAATTTTAGGCACTTGCAGCATTTAGAAATCATTAACTCTATCATTAGCAAATGTTCAACTCAGCTATAACTTTTTGCCTTATGTCCCTTGATTAGAGTTCACTACATGCTACAATAACATTAAAAAGCACAAAGATAAAACTTACTTAATTAGAGTTCACTACAAGCTACATTAACTTTAAAAATCACAAACATAAAGCTTACTACTTTTTTTCCTCTTTTCATGTTCCTAATGAGGCCTGTGCTCTGTGCCAATCCACAGCCTAACCCTTATATCTAAAAAATCAAGTCAGTGCTGCAGACACTGAATATTAAATGGAGTCACTGCTCCATCAGTATTTAAGCAAGTTGTTAGAAGGCTATTTGTGAATTTCATGAATGATATGCATAAGGCAACACATGAACTTTTTTCCATAATGCTGCTATTTAAAAAGTGTATTTTTTCTATACTAATGTCAAGCTAAGGTTTACTATGATCATCACCCCCCTCTTTTTATTATTGCAATCACTTTTTAGCAATATATTGAATGATACAAGGCTAAGAAATCAAAGAAACAAAACACTGGCTCCTGGTAACAGGCTGTGCAATCTACTTCTTCATTATATTAACAAAAAAAATAGAGATGGAAACAATATAGCCATGAAAATAACGGAACAAGAATTCTCATTGATCCTTTTGATATGATCAATACCCTGACTATAACTATGGCTTCCAAAAGCAACCACTAAGAAGATTGAATGCTTTTCTGTTTCTTTTACATCCTTTGTCTTTAATAAAGAAATCTTCCATCTATTATGCTCAAACAATAATGAAGGATTTTATAAACTGCCCTTTATAATTTATAAATGATAAAGGCTGGTAAGCCTTAACACTACAATTTAGATATGGTAGTATCTACCATAGATAGATATACTACTACTATATGGTAGTATCTACCATTTAGATATGGTAGTATTAAGACAACTCTCCAATCTGTGACCTAAGAAGAAAGAGGTAGCTGTATTTGGAGTTACCTGTTTCTGTAGAATAAACTCGGAAGCTCTTGTCCCAGAAACCACAGATGAGGATGTAGCGGTTATCTGCTGTGACCACAAAGCAATGTGCATTGATCTGGATGCTCTGATCCACCAGGTCTGTGATCTGCCTTTTGTTCACACCAGAGTTGTTGGCTGGAACGAGATGTGTGACACATTGTATGAGTAAAGCCATCCCAACACCTTCTTCTCATCCACTTACAGGGGAAAAGGGACACAGTGAACTTGCAATGAGCTGTGAATTTGTTGTGGAGTAAGCATGTGGAATATGAACACTTAGAGCTGGGTGGGTGTCAGAAATACACAATTATTGACTAGGGGAAAGCGATGGAAGTCCACAGAAAATACCGAGTCAATGCAAAAAATACTGCAGTCAGCTCTTGCTGGTTGCTGTCTCTCCTACAGAAAATATCCCCACTTGTACACCTTGATATCCCCCATACCTGCAGACACTTCACTGGATCAAAGATGTTAAAGATTCAACCACTGAAGTTATCCAAATCTAATGGGCTTTTTCAACACTGGCAGAGAGCCAGTGATGCCACCTGAAAATTCCCCCAGACAGAAAGAAAAGGAATGGTTCCTGCAGAATGTCACCATCTCAACTGTCAAAAAGAGCTGGTAGGAAGGACCAGGGGTAACTGGCTAATGTGCTCTTTCCTTCCTGTGTGGCACCACAGGCAGGATTTGGCCATACACTAAAAGGGGTGCTCCCTCCCAGCTAAAATGAACTTTCTAAAAGTTCAGTCTATAATCTCAAGTTAATTACCTATGCTCCCTTTATAGTCACTGGAGAGAGAGACATCACTTCACATGGCAAGTCACCTCATGCTGTCATAGCTATCGAAGTCCTAGACAAGCCCAGAAGATGATTTCTGTTTCTACAGTAGCTATGGAGGGAATCATGACAACTGACTTCAGCTAACTGAAGTTAGGAGAGACAAAACTCCTTCTGAAAGACATGTTCCTCCTAATGTAGGAACATGACTTGATGCAGATAATATTCTGAAATCTCTTTTTTCCCTATTCTTGGTTATTCTACTTAAATTGCTCACAACTGCAAGATAAAAGGGACTCAATAAACAAAACAACCTTTACTCTAAATTTGCTTGTAAAAGCTAATATCATGTTTATATACATCCTAAGAACACATATTGAAATTACTAGACCCTCCATGTCTATTTACTGAAAGATAATAAATAACTCATTACTCAACTTTCCAGAACAGGTGAGCACAATAGTTGTGCCCTAGCTTTTGAGAGGAAAATCTGAAGTGAAAACCATTGCCATTATATGTGCAAATGAAGCCTGCAGAACGAGAAAGCTAACTCTCCTGAGGTACTTGTGTATAAACCTTTCATAGACCAAAAAAAAGGAACTTTTCATCTGGAGATGTTTAAAAATGCATTTTTCTTTCTCACCAATGCTGCAAAATTGTCTCTAAGAACCTTCCCTATCCCCAATTTCTGTCTCAATAATATGCCTACTGCAAAAGTAAAAAAATAAACAAACCACAACAAAGCAAATAGTTGCAATAAAGAGAAATAATGACTGGTATGAATCCAAGTCCTGGAATCCCTCTAACAGTTTTAGTAGATGCTATTTCTCAAATACTTCACTTTCTCATGTATTTTTGAATTTATAAAACATAATCATGCATCAATTTAAAATTCAGCCTTCTCTTTATTAGCTTAGTGATGCCAACTAAAACAATCCCAATCAGAAACTGAATGAAAAGCAATGGATCTGCATTTGCACTGCTATATGCAGTGCTGGCTGTTTAAGAAATGAAAATACGTGACCTCTACCAGAATCTCACATTTTGTCTTCCTAATGTGACCTGAGAAGAGAACAGAATTCTAGATATGGGATGAGAATGCAACTGACTTAATTGATTGTTTCTTAAATATCAACTGCTGGTGATGTTAATAACAATGAGCACTCATATAATCCATTCAGCATCAACAGCTAATGCTCTTCACTCTCCAGAACAACTATTTTCCTCTCTTCTCTGTTAAATGAAGCATAACATCCAAATGTAGCTTAATCAATAATTCTTGAAAATGCCATTTCTCAAATACATCACTACAGTTTCATTTTGACATACCAATCAATGGATCCATTTCGATTGGAAGATGATGGGCTTGATCCAAAGAATATCCTGGGGCTCCCCGAAGGCCTACACAGGAAAGGAAGAATAATGCACATAGGAACATTGTCTGAATTTTTTATATGAGTTTTCTAGGTTTAAAATTGCATCGTTGGATTATTATATATTAAGAAACAAAGTAACTTCTTACTATTGCTGGTTCCATGGATCTTTTAAGATTCCTCCCTTTGTGCTACACAAATATACATCTGTTAGGTCTTCAGTTATGCAATAGTGATTGTGTGTGAGTGCTAATTTCATCATGATTTCTGCAGCCAAATTCATTCCCTAAATAAATCCTTTAAAATAGTGTATCAGACTGATTTATTTATTTATTTTTACATATGAGCAGTAGGTGAGATAATAGCACACACGCACACAAAATAATTGGATTAAACATAGTAAATGAGTTTCTTACATATGGAAACCTATAAGTGACAGAAACTTGGACCTTTTCATGGATTCATTCTAAATTTTTAACTGGGAAATTGTGGGCTACAGTAAAATTTGCCACAATTATTCCTATCAGTTCTATCCTGAGCAGTCCTTGAGATGTTCATATGTGCATCAGTGATTGCGTATGTAGTGTTACCTGCTCTCACAGCATTGCATCACCAGCAATGCCTGGGACAACCCCAACATCTACGTGTCCAGGTGAGGAGACAGGACAGTCCTAGTGAAAACATGAGGCTGGAAGGGATATTTGGGATGACTCTGTTTGGATGGGCTTTTGGAAGCGAATAAGGGAAATTCTCTTCAGAATAGTTCAGTGTCCAACTGCTTAGGCTTGCTTAGGGTACCACGATATCTAACAGTGACCCAGGGGAAGGCTTATGACAAGCTCCTGGGCAGACCTGAGGTCTCTCTCAAGCAGCAGACAGTGATGTGTGCTGTCTAGCATGCCAGCAGATAAACCTGAAACCTGGACATATTAATATTGGCTGTGTGAAGAGGAGCAGTGCTCTCCTGAAAAGCATTACATCAAGGGCTGATCCTTGATGTAACAAATCGATCGGCTGCCATGCTGATGTGCTGCTGCTAGGGAGAGTGCTTCTAGGAATGGCACCAAGAGAAAACACAAGCTTTGATTATTTGACACAAAACAGAGAAAACAGGAAATTTCTGTGCACAGCCGAATGAGTGAGATTAAATGGCACGAGAAATTTGAGCTGCATTGTTAAGGTCTTCAAATTGGAATGAAAAGTTCAGTGGCAGAGTCACCATCCCACACAACGTATAGATGTGGTACTTCAGGACATGGTTTAGTGGCATGGAGGTGATAGGTTGGTAGTTGGACTTGATGATCTTAGAGATCTCTTCCAACCTGAATGATTCTGTGATTCTGTGCCCATGAGAACCTACCTACTGTGTTGTGCCACCGATTGACTGCAAACAACCTGCTGCAGGTGACGGTCACCACGGCAGGAATGGTCAGGTGGGGCAGCGTGTTGGCTGCCACGTGCGTAACGGGGGAGTTGGATGGGAACTTGAGCACCATGATGACATCCTGCTGCATCTGATCTTTAAACATGAGGGGGCTCTGTGGAAGGAAACACTGTTGAGTAGAAAGGAGAAGAGAGCAGAAGGAAACAGAAGGGATAACACAATTAGTGAGGAGGTCTGAGGGAAAACGAGGTTAGAGCAAAGCAGGTAAGCACGTGCACATACAGGGAAAACAACACTACCTGTGCATCTACACTAGTAATGGAGGAAAGTAAGATCAGAAGCTATTATTGGATCATTACATGAGGGCAAATAGAGAATAGGTATGGAAAAGGGTTATTGTTACAGGGTGCAAAATGACCAGAATTAGCATTCATTAATGTAGAGTAACATGTAAAAATTATACAGCAGTTAATACTCATACAATAGAGATATGAGTCAAATAAAAGTGTTAATCAATTAATACATCACAAAAGCTGTCAACTACCACAGTTGAAAAAAAAAAAAAAGACATTTTAAGAGGGAATCCAAAACTCAAAGATATCTGATTTTACTTAATGAATTCTTTCTATGAAATCTAGCACTTCCAAACATAGGCAACTTAATTCTAAGTAACACAGATACTTATTAGGAAGTCAAAGTAATTTTACCCCAGTTTGGTAATGCTACAGCTGGCACAGGTTTATATACATGGATAATAATACTGTTTGTTTTTAAGTTGGTTGGACTTGATCTTAGGTCTTTTCCAACATTGATGATTCTATAATTCTAAGTACTGGGTTTAATAGCATGGCTTTTTAACCACTGTTATGACAAACAGAATTATTTCTAGAATTATTATTTCTAGAAGTTCAAGCAATCACTTTAATATTAAAAACATATCAACCATATCTTAAGAATATAAAATAAATATGTATACTTGACATCTACACAGGACTTAAAATAACATAGCTACCACTTCCAGATCAATTCCCATTTTCAGAGTGTACAACTAGATAGAGTGATTTCCTTGTAGACAGATAAAAGGATTGAAAGCTCTGCATGCATTACTGTCGATTTACAATGATATTTCAAATATCTAGGTCTCAACATTTAATCAAAGTCACTGAGGGGCACAGAGATCTGTCTCCTTCAGTCTTGCTGTTCTGTGCTATTCTTTGCAAGAAGCACAGAGAAAGAATGCATTAAGGATGAATTTTGGAGTTGAAATTGCAATTCAAGATGTACATTGTATTCTCCCAGGGGAGGAGGATTCCAACACAATTTGAACTCCCATGCTTCATTTTAGTCAAGCAGGCTTTGTTGACAAATCAGCCCCTAACAATGCATTCTTTAAACCAAACCAAACAGCTCTAGTCATTCCCCCTACTTGCAGAAATAAGAATGTAAGCATGTATTTATCCAGTGTATATTTGTGAAGATAGGACCTTTCTACACAATCTGAGGCAGGAGAAGCCAAGACTATACAAATTTCCAGCTATCCAAACCTCCACGTTGCTCTGCTCAAGCTCTGCAAGCCGTTGCTACCAGGTGAAAGTAGGGCTGCAGGGGCACTACAAGTGTTGCTGAATGGGTACTCCATGACCTACAAAGGATCCTCAGGCTCCAAGGGAACGCATTCCCAGCCAGCAGCTATGTCTCACCAGGTGCATGGCAGAGCTCCGAGGTGGATGAGGCTCAATGAGCAACTGCGATGGCGTCTGTCCAAAGTTCTGTATCTGCACCTCCATGGCCTGCAGGCAAAGGAGAAGGACTGTCAGGAGCAATATGCATCAAGGAGAGAGGTCAACACACTGTGTGACAAGGCAGGCATAGCCCAAGTCAGCCATGAAAAAAAAAAGTCCAGAAAATTCACCCTGTGCTCTCCTCCCAGGCTGCAGACTCATCCAAGTGTTAGTATTTTCTAGACAAGCTTTGCTT
This sequence comes from Bucco capensis, assembly GCA_013396975.1. NCBI lineage: Eukaryota > Metazoa > Chordata > Aves > Piciformes > Bucconidae > Bucco > Bucco capensis. The sequence continues at coordinate 27,819 of VWZO01000258.1, read as the reverse complement.
CTCCTTTCAAGCATGCTTCAGTTAACCAACTAACCATCCTCATTTCCAGTAGCTGGCATTGTATGTGAAAATGTTAACCTGTGAGGACATGCAGTTCAGGTCTTTGCACTAAAAAGAACATATATACCTTTATAAAGTCCTTTGTAAGGAGGAAAGTATGAGGATCTCTAATAAAATAAGCCTCTGGAATCTTGAACGAGGGGAAAGAAAAGCAAACTGAGGAACAAAATTCATGGAGAAAATGTAATAAAAGCAAAAGAATTACTATTTCAACAACAGCATTAGCAGGTGAAAGTAAACCAAAAAAATGCCAGAAACAAATCTTGCCAGACACATTCAAACTAATGTAAAAATCTTTCCAAGTTGCATACATTTCATGCTTAATTTTATCACATTTTTTGAAGCTTTCAGGCTTCACAGGTTTGATGAAAAAACTTAGCAATTTCAATGTATTCTTCAAGGCTTACATCTCCTCTCAGAATATATCTGGAGTAATTCAATAAGGGGTAGAACACAGTAGAATACTGAAATGCTTCCACTACTCCAATAGGTCATTAAAACAAAAATATATTTACCATATAGTCTTAAAAACTTTGGCAAAAATTAGAGCTTGTAAAAGTAATAGTGTTGAAGAATACTCCTCATTTTTCAGACAGGTTCTATTTTATTTGACCTTGTAAAATGAAGCATAAAGGAAACTAAACTGGCAGGTTTTGATATGGAGTGTGCATTATGTACCTATATATACACACTGTACCCTGCACTCCTGACCCCTAAGGTATTTTTTGAGCTTTATGAATTTTTCATTTGCAAACATACAAGAAACAGCAAAAGAAACACCAAATGCATGACTTTCTTGGTAAATTCCATGATTTCTTTCAGACACAAAATGGTAAGAAGCACAATAAATACTCCATGATACAGAAGAAACCTTTTAATCCACAGTTTTTGTAATTCTGACAAGGCCAATCTGTGTTTAACTCCTCTTCAGAGCAGAGATGCAAGAACAGAGGTTAGAGAGATTTCCTAACAGGTCAGTAGTGTCTACCATTGAGTTAAATTAGAAATCACAGAGTAATTTTATATCAAACTGTGTAAGCATCTGCATAGATGTGTACATGTCCATATATACCTTACCAACAGCATCTCTTTACAGGCTGTATAGACACCTTCACTCCTACAGACATTTTTTTCTATAGGAACTTAAAATTCACTTCAAGTCAAAGCAAAAGTAGTATTTTCTATTCCATTCTCTCTAGAACTGATTTTTCTGGAATGGAATTTATACTTGTTTGTGAATCTTATTTTCAAAATGACAAAGAATAAGATTAACAGTAGCAGGCACTGAGTGATATCTGTTTCCATGCAGACCTGTTAATAACATTTTCAGATAAGTAATTTCCACTTTTCTTGCCTTTTTTTTTTTTCCAAATAATTATCAAGGTTAATTTAATTTGAATTTTTTGAAAGAATTCTGTGTGGAAATAAGAGTGTGAATTGTATTTGGCAGCAATAGGGAACAAAACCCAGCTCTTCCTCTCCCAGCCTTTAGAGTGATCACTTCAGTGATACTTCTATTCTCTCACATGCACGTTGAAATGAATTATTACATTTTTTTTTTCAGTGCAGCTCAGTTCTAATTTATATATTTGCTTTCATGTTGTCCAGTCTTGGCAATTTCTGACTGGTTGGCAGTAAATTCTACAGACATAAACTTTGCTGGCTTTGCCTCACAGTTCACATGGGTTTATGATAGTAACAGAAGAAGAAAAAGAAAAGCAGAATCTGATAATAAATCAGCATGAATTCTTCAGATTATAAGGGATGGACACCTAAAACATAATTGTCTCGAGCTACTGTTATTTTATAGCTGAAGTTGTTCTGGTAAACACTCACTTACATGCTTCAGGCACTCATAATTTGAAAATATTTAAGTTAATGCCACATCCTTCCATAAGCAGAACAAATGTAAAATCAAGATCCTGATATTCAGGGAATATTTAATATTTTTCCAGGCTTTCACTCACAAGATAAGTTCCAGTCCCCCACCCTGTGGATAGTAATGTTATCCTTTTCTTTCAAAAATACCATTTCTAAAATGAACAACTCTTAGAAGCATTAAAGAAACTGAACAAGGCTTCTTAAAAAATATCCATAATATTCACCTACTGCACTGAGGCTAGAGCCTGCACATCAGCAGAGCTGTGCACAGCTGCAACTGCTATTTCTATCTGGACTTAAAGAAAGGACAGAAAAACCTTGTCAAAACTTAACACAGAAGATAAACATAAGCAGAGAGAGATAAAGTAAGTGGCCCAAGGGTATTCCTACTGCTGCCTCCCATCAGATCACTTGACACAAAATGAAAAGCAGGTACCAAACAGATCTGTGAAGAATGATGCAAGACATTGATTTGTTTACAGAAGGACTCTAGCTGGATCTGAAATTCATCTGAAAACTTGTGAGTGAAGACCACAGCTTTTCATCAACTGTAAATCCTCAAACTTTAGATTTCTGTAGCAGTCTGAAACATTTCCTTCCAACAAGTCAATTCTTTTTCTCTCAGCAGACTCTGAGTACTGCATGCAAAGTGCTACACCATTCCAAGCCCCTCACACACTCCAGACAATTTAATACAAATGTTAATAAAATACAGTTTGATTCTCATTTCACCTTCAAATGCCCTTGGTGTAGAAACAACCTCAGCTTAGCATTCAGCAGCTGCCCGGTTTAACGCTTTCGGAACAGCAAAATGGCAATGATATTAGTTTTCACTTCCTTCTTAATAAGGTGGTGCAGGAAAGCTATTTAGTGAGCTGACTGGAGATTCCCCACTGTTTGTAATACACATAAAATGAGATTTGTACTCCAAACACTTCAGGGAGTATCTGTTAGGATATGGTCAGGTAACGCAGAAAGAGAAAAAGGATCTTAGCTCATGATTTGATAATCATAGGTCAGAACAAAGAAAGAAAAAAAATACATGCAGATGTTTTAATATTTAATTTAAATATATTTAAATATTTAAAATTAACATTGTGTAAATATTAAACAATTCAAAGTTTAAAGTGAGTTGATCTCACACCCCCTAATTTATACAGTCAAGCAGAACAAAGCTCCATCGTGGCATGGCAGTGATAGGTTGATGGTTGGACTTGATGATCTTTCAACTTTAATGATTCTGTGATTCTGTAGTCAACATTGGCCATTTAACATAGCATAGAGAGATTGATATGATATGCTTTTTTATATATTATATTTTGCTCAAAAGAAACAAATCCATTGGGTTCCAAATGTTCTGCTTAAAGGTAGACTGTATATTGACAAGGACATTGGGATGCTCTCTGCAACCTGGAGGATCAGTCCTTAGTGTCAGCTTCCTGTGGAATGAAGAGTTCAATACATTTTCTGGGCTCATTATGCAATCTACTGAAGTATGTGGGGTTTATTTCTTAATTCTGGTTGAAAGAAATACAAAACTACCACAGAATAATTTAAGCAATTTGCTTCTTTAGGTGTAAAGACAATTTTTCGTGGTCAAAGGCAATGCCTCCAACATCAAGCATTGCGACTCAACAGGAGCAGAGCTGCAGAGCAAAAGAGTTGGTTTTAGAATAGAAAAGGATTACTTTTTTTTTTTTTCCAGTTGGAAGGGAACTACAATGCTCATCTAGTCCAATTGCCTGACTGCTAACCAAAAGTTAAAGCATGTTATTAAGGGCTTTGTCCAAATGCCTCTTAAACTCTGAGAGGCTTGAGGCATTGATCACCTCTCTAGGAAGCCTGGTCCAGTGTTTGACCTTCCTCTCAGTAAAGAAATGCTTCCTAATGTCCAGTCTAAACCTACCCCAACACAGTTCTGAACCATTCCCATGCAACCTATCACTGGATACCAGAGAGAAGAGATCAGCACTATCCTTCCTCTTGAGGAATCCACACTGAAACTATACCCACTGCACTAATTCCCATCACCCTGCTCTTTTCTGTTCCTCTTGTGTACCACACTCAGGTTTTCCTACAATCCATTTTTCCCTCTGCATGGAGATAACATCCAACAAAGAGCAAAAATCTGCAGGAATTTTGAGAGATATGCACCATGACAATAGGCATCCAACTCTGTCTTTCCTGAAAGCTTAGCTCATTTTTGCATCCCAGGGAATACAGGAATTCCTGTTGCCCTCTCCTTTTCATGCAGTCAGCACGCTCAAGAGTCCCCATGCATCATCTTCTTCAGAGCAAACCTGATTAACAGCCCTTTAGTGGGTAGCTTAAGCAGCTTGAAATGTTACTGTTTTGTACAAGTGGTGTGAGATACTGCTTATTTATTTATTTGCATCTGCAGCTATGGAGCATCAATATCTTCAGGATTTTTGATGTCAGGTTCAGAGTATTGATTTCCACTTTACTGTTGTATGTTTGGAGGAAAGGAAAGCTGTAGTTTAAACACAAGCTATGGCTCAGCTAGTCTGGAAGCTTTGATACAGTTGGTTATTTAATCAGGATACTCAAGGGACTGAAAGAGGGGCACAGCAATGAATTTTCTCCACAGGTCATTACATTATTAATTTAGCAATGGAGAAGGGGCAACCTTCAGCTCTTTCCCCTCACAGGAGGTATCTCATTGGAACCAGTATGCAATTAAATGGCTCCTCATCAGAAGACTGAAAACTCAGAGCTGACCTTCAGCCTCCTGCCAGACTCAGTCCACCTCTGAACTTCTTCCTCACTTCCCTGTGAAAGGAAATAGTGTGAGGAAAGGAAGGAGAATGGGAAAGGTCACATCTCCCATTCTCTTTAGGGGCATGAGTCACACTGGTGACCTAGCGCTGCAGTTTAGCTTGGACATTTGCCTCATTAAGCTACTAATTGTGCTTCCTCCTTCTTCCCTCTTTCACCTTCATAATTTTCCCATTCTTGCCCCTGGTAGTCCACTCTGCTTCTCATGCCAGCTTATGCAAGTGTTTGCTTAACACAATGCAAATGGGAAATAAATTCCATACATCTCACAAAGAGAAAAAGAGAAAAGGTAAAGCAAAACCACACCCTGCAGCCAGGGCAGCTTTAGCTGAGAGCAGCCCTTACTCCTTCGGGGATACTCTCTTGTGAAAGGTTCCCCTGTGCCTCAGCACAAATACTTCCTTTTCCGTGAAAATCATAGAAAACCTCCTAACACTGAACGCCAAGGGGTGAAATACTCCCCTCCCTTCCTAACTATACCAGAAGGAAAAAGAAAATAAAAAACAAAAATCTACACTTTTTCTTTTATCCTTCTCATTCTGCCTGGAACAAAGGAGTTTACCAGTGGTATAATGAAATTCTCTCATTAAATTACACTAAAAACTACGGCAAACTCTGTTATGCTTTCAAGAAAATAGCTTTAACTACCAATTCCCCTGATAAGGTCTACCTCTTTAGAAGGGCTCCTCAGGCCAGGCTGCTCAGTTCATCATTTCCTTTCTACAGTTGCAATAATTTTTAAAACTACAGGTTTTACTCCCAGCCCATGGCTATTTCACTGCTTTTTATTCCCTGCTGTTTGCTTCTCTGGAGGGCAGATAGGGAGCATTCCTTTGCTTCCAGAGTCAATGCTGTGCAAAACTCTAAACATAAGCTGGAACTGAAGAAGGTCATACATTTATGTATAGTTTTGTCTACAATTACATTCAACTTTTTTTCCTCATTAAAATAGATTAGACTAGACTAGACCAGATCAGTTGGAAGGGACAATGATCATCTAGTCCAAGTCCCTGACCACTTCAGGGCCAACCAAAAGTTAAAGCATGCTATTAACAGCAGTACCCAAATGCATCTTTAATACTGAGAGGCTCAGGGCATTGACCACCTCTCTAGAAAGTCTGTTCTAGTGTTTGACCACTCTCTTGGCAAAGAAATGCTTCCTAATTTCCAGTCTCTACCTCCCTTGGTGCCGCTTTGAACAATTCCCATGCTTCCTGTCACTGGATACCAGGGAGAAGAGATCAGCACCATCCTCCCTCTCGAATTCCCCTCCTCAGGAAGCTGCAGATAACAAAAGATGTTGCTCTTCATATAAAGACCATTTCATTACTCTCATTTCATGCTATTGTCTTACAGTTGAAGTATTGTATTTCTTATGTTCATGTTTGTAATACTTCCTGTCCAGTACAGATTGGTAACATTTACTGAAACTCTTGTGTGTTCACTGATGTCATGCCAAATGAAATCATTGCTCTGTCATCATTTCCCCAAATCTGTATTAAGTTTGTAAAAGAAAACGTCGCTCTCTTTGATCATTAAGTTACTGAGTGCAATACATTAGAAAAGATACTACTGCTAAGTTACTCTTGTGGGAGATGCAATGGCATGATACAATAATTCATTAAATATATAACTTTCGTGCCATAAACAGTTAAGGTTTTGAAATGTGGGCAATCAGGGTTTGTTATTTTTAGATGACTGATAATTTCCCTGAAATCATGTTCCTATTGTCACTCGGACAACCTCACAAACAAAGATTCCTCTCAAACTGACAAGCAATTTTATCTCTTCTGAAGATATTCCCTCATTTCTTTTATAAGAAGAATTTCAAGAAGAAATTGATTTCAAGGCTTTTCTAAGGCTGAGATAAATTTGTTACATTTCATGGAATTACAGAATCATTATGGTTGGAAAAGATCTCCGAGATCATCAAGTCCACCCAAGACTCCCATGCTCACCACTAAACCATGTCCCCAAGCACAATATCTACATATTTTTTGAACAATTCCAGGGATGGTGACTCCACCAGCTCCCTGGGCAGCCTATGCCAATGTCTGATAACCCTCTTGGGGAAGAAATTCTTCCTACTATCCAATCTGAACCTCCTCTGGTGCAATGTGAAGCCATTTCCTCTTGTCTTACCACACCTTAAGCATGAAATACAAAATCCTCTGAATTTTTAAATGCAGCTTCTCTTTGGACTAGAACCACTACAGATTTTCAAAGCTTTCAAAAGAGGAAATGAAGGAATAAAAATAAATTTAAAAAAATATTAAAACTGTCATTGGCATCCCTTAGTTGGCAGTCACTAAAATTTACAGGCATTTAAAAAAAAACACTGCTGCTGTCTGGGATGCTGCAATTGTTTCCACATGTGAAAAGTAGTGAGGAACAGCCAGAAAGCCTAAAGTTCCAGTTGTATTAGCTAAAATCTGCCAGTAGAATTTTGCAAAACATCATCAACTACATTTAGAAACCTGCTAACTGTTACAAGTCAGAAGCACTTAAAAGTCTTTATTGTTTAGAAATGCCTAACTCAATTATATTATACAATATCTCAATGAATTCACTCATGAAAAAAAGAAGTCCCAAAGGTCAAGGCTGAAAAATCCTAGGAAGCTCTGGGAAGCCTGCAAACATCATTCATCTGCATTAACAATCACACCAAGAGCTCTCTGTTTCTATGGTAATTCCTTCACTACCTCTATAAGGCTCACAAGGATTGCCTCCTTACCCCTTTTCCTTCCTCCACCTCTGCATCAACAGCTTCAAATGTCACAGAATCATCAAGGTTGGAAGAGAGCTCTAAGACCATCAAGTCCAACCATCAACCTATCACCCCCACACCACTAAACCATGTCCCTAAGTACCACATCGACACATTTTTTGCATACCTCCAGGAATGGTGACTCCACCACTGCCCTGGGCACTCTTTCTGGGAAGAAATGTTTCCTAATATCCAATCTAAACATCCCCTGGTGCAACTTAAAGACATTTCCTCTTGTCCTGTCACTGTTAACCCAGGAGAAGAGATCGACTCCCACCTCACTCCAACCTCCTTTCAGGTAGTTGTACAGAGATGTGGTCTCCCCTGAGCCTCCTCTTCCTCAGGCTAAACAACCCCAGTTCCTTCAGCTGCTCCTAGTAAGACTTATTCTCCAGACCCTTCACTGGTCTTGTTGCCCTTCTCTGGACATGCTCCGATGCCTCAATGTTTTGGGCCCAAAACTCTACACAGTGTTCAAGGTGAAGCCTCACCTGTGCCAAGTCCTTTCAGTCCTTTTCCTCTCTTTGATGTTCACCTGGTTTCTCCTCACTCTGCCATTGCACCTTGGCCTGTCTCTCCCTCCCTCAAGAAGGCAGGAGTTGGGTAAATGCCCATCATCCCATGCATCCATTTCCCCTCCTGCATCCCTCCAGTATCATTTCTTTTCTTCAGACATGAAGAGAAGCTGCTTACCTTGACCTGTTCACTTAAACACTCCAGCACATGCAAGGTATTATTCTGGGCAAAAAAAAAACGACAATACTTTTGGTTTTCCTATGATTTGAAAAGAATCTTTAAAACAATTCAAACTCATCTGTCACTGATCCACCACCATTTAGACCAGTCTGAATGATGAGCTGAGAGCAGAGGCCAGTTATTCTGTGGCAGTGAAGATAGTGGCTTTACTATATCTTTATAGTCTTACAAGGCACAGTCTGAAAATCCCTTGTGGTCTCCTGTGGCCCCTGGTGCCATAACTGTGCCGACAGCAGAGGGAGCATTAAACTCATTGCCCACGGGAAAGTGTGGGGAGTAAAACCCATGTTCCTAGAATCCTTGGATGGGTAGGATGAGCTCATTAGCCTTCTGGCAGTCATCCTAGGACAAGGACAACTCTGATTCCAAACCCGGGCAGATGGAGCTCGTTTAGCCCTGGAAGGCCTTCCATTAAGAGGTTAAACCTCCATCCTAAGGACCTCGCTGCCAGTGTCCAAGCTTGCTAGGCCCTGGCAGATGAACCTTAGGACTAAAGGGTGGGTCCAGCTCTGCGCATGCTGTGTCTCACCTAAAAAAAAAAATCCCTAGTGCAGGCTCGAGGGTGCTATCTGCTATCCTCTTTTTATCAGCGCGCTTGGAAAAGGCACTGGTGAGGAGTGTGGATGGAGACCTCCCTGGATCTTCGTTCGCGAAGCCTAGCCACGACGACGACAACAATAGTCTTACAATAATAAAGCTCTAGATATTGTCCAGGTGAATAAATGCTACAAAACAGACAAGGTACTTGTGAAAAATCTCTTGCTACTTTTACTCTCCATCGAGGCAGATGAAAGAAGAAATCTTTACTGTTCATCAAGATGTCCTAGGGAAAGAGACATGGAGAAATCTCTAGTCTGGAGAAAGCAGCAAAACTGAATATCTCTGTCCTTCTTCCACAGCCTGGTCAGGAAAGCAGAAGCATCAACCTGACCTCCACTCAACAGGTCAACACATCAAGTGAAAACAGCAGTGGTATTTTTGAGGAAACTGGGGGAGTGAGTGTTTCTGAAGGACCTCTGACTTTCTAGCTGGGTGACCAAATGGCTCATGACTTCTGCTAGCCAGGAAAGGTCACAGAAACAGAAAGAGCCTGGCTTTGCTGGTACCCACACAGCTGCTGGGATGAGAATAAACTACAAGTGCTCTAGACTTGTAAAGTGCTTTGGGGAGTAACTGGGAGTGGAGTCAAGAAAGGAGTATTGGGCTAATTCCCATGGTTTTCAGGAAGGCTGATGTCATCACCACTGTTCAAAAGAAAATGAGGGAAAGAGGGAAGCAAACAACAGAACATCCCTTCTGAAAGCTTGCAGTACTAAAAGAGGAAAGGATACTTAATCATTAGAGAACATATTTTAGATATCACTTCTTTTCTTCTGGTTTGTTATTGAAATGAAACATGATCACTGAAGGTATTTTAAATGCTGGGAAAGCAGAGTAGACTCAGTAAACCAAAGTACATAGCATGCATGATTTGGTCTTGTTGTATAAATATAAAACTACACAAAATTACAAGTGTGAATTCATGTTCTCTTTCTGATTTGTTCCAAAAAAAACCCCAAAAACTCATGAACAAAATCTTTCCTTACTAATGAAACAAAAGATGGTAATATTAGTCGTTTTCTTTTTTATCTGAACAGAAAGAGAGAGAACAGGCAAACCTTCAAAACTAACAGCAGAGAAAGAGTCTATTAGAAGTTCAGTTTTAGAAACAGGTTATACTCTCACATGTAAAATAAGTGTTCTCAGTTACTTTCAGAGTTTAGCTTGTAAAGAAGTAATTCTGTTTGTATTATTTCCCAGAACACATTCTTCAAAACTTCACTTTGTTCTTGACATAAATTGAAAACAATAATATAGATATACTGTACAAGGGCCTCAAAGTGGCATTAAAGAGGCACATTATCAATATGTTTAAAACATTTAGAAAGCTCAGCTTTGCATGTTTCTGAGTAAATGACTAGGTACTTTGAGTAATATCTGTTCCAATAAAATGTTGTGTGTGAAATGTTTTGAATAATAGTTAATTTATGCTGAGGTAATGACAGCAAAATATAACTGAAATCTGTGCTAATAGGAAAAAAAGCCCCTTCTAGCTATTTCTATTATAATAAGCTGCAGTAATTTTCACCCCATCTCTCTCTTTGTCTCTCTTGCATGAAGTATTACTTTTAAGTGGATGTTGAAATGCTTGTTGCTAATTTTAAAAATCAGTAATTGCTACCTGTCATCCATATGGAGGAAAAAGAAAACAACCAGACAATAAAGAAGAGATTTACATGTAGCAGACCTATATTTTTGCTATTTCTGCAATAAAAGAGAGCAACTGTGTTTAATGAGGTTCTTTTTCTATAGGCAAAACATTAAAGTCAGTTTGGGTTAGACTCCAGGATGCTCTGACAAAAATGCATATGACCTTTCTACTGTAGATGAGACCTTCCCAAACAATTAATTCCAAATAATACTCAAATTAGATTGAGACCCNCCTCCCTGGAGCTTGGTTCACGAAGCCTAGCCACGACGACAACGACGCATGGGGTTGTACTAGATGATCTCCAGAGGTCCCTTCCAACCCCTAACATCCTGTGATTCTGTGGGACATTTTCCTGGGCTCTGAGTTATGTACAAACTCACCCTAGTATTCATGTGATGAATGAACCACCTGAAATATTTATCGGGTAGGTTGGTTGAAGTCTCCTCAGCTAAGTTCTGTGCAGTTCTTCACTTTGCTGTATGGTTGGTAAGGTAAGGCTGCGTGGCAGTGCTCACCTCTCTCTGGATGCTGGGCTTTTTAATCACAAGGACCAGCAAACAAATCCCAAACCTTCTCATATGCCATTTTGGACCCCCAAACCCATCTGTATGTTACAATTTGTTTTCCTTCTGGAAACTCTGTGTTTTCTTGGCTATGAAAAGATTCTGAATTCCCGTAAACGCATAACAGCATGATCCAGGAATAGTTGTGAACTCTGATCCCTAAAATCCTGACTACCTGATCATCTCTAATACATTCAATAACAGAAGTTATTATTATGATCAGTCATTAACCTAATTGTAAATGGTAGAAGGATGGTTTTAATTTGGAATCTTACAGATAAGATTAGGACTTCTAACTCATAATAAATGGCTTGTTATTTAGAATAGGTGCTCCCCAAAAGTTATTTCACAGTAAAATTGGATGCATAGCTAAAATGTTTCAGTTATTCTGTAATGAACACCTTCTCAAAGTCCTTTCCCCGAATTAAACATTTATAAAAGCACACATTAATTTCCAAATAAAAACCTATATATTGGGCAGTTGCTGTGTGGTAACTGAGCTCATGGAATTTACACTAACTCCTTATTGAATAATCTGACTGAAGATGTCTCCTCTCCTACTCAGTGTTTACTGCAGGAATCTTTGCCTATGGAAATAAGTGTCTTCCTCTCCAAAAATCACTGTGTTTTTCTTCATGATCTACTGAGAGCTATCCTAACAAATGGATTGCCAGCAAAAAGCTCCTCCTTTATCATTTACAGAAGAGGATCTGAGCTCTGAAACACAATGGAAAGGCATAGAAATTATTACATCCATAGATGTTCCCAGAGGGAAAACTAAAAAACCATTTAGTTTTCTGTTGATAACACCATAATGCATACACAACAGGGCAAAAATACTACAAAATAATCAAGGTGTTTTTCCCCAAACCAATCTAAATTTGAAAAAAAGTAATTCCCTGATTTGTATGCCTGGGAAACACAGTATTTGGGAGTGAGGGAGATGTACACTTCCGGACAAAAATCAACAGGATGCAAGTACACATTGTTTGAGCTGAGCCCTTTGAGTGTAAGAAAATGATTTCTACTTTAATTAATATTCTGCTTAACTAACATTCTATGATTCTATGATTTAATGACTCTTTCTACTTGAATATCTGCTCTGACTAGGGAGATTCCCTCACTTAACTTTGAAAAAAGTGGATTTTGATGCTACTTGCAGCTTCCTACTTCTTCCACCAACATCCAGATGAAGCAGGAGTGCTCCTGGAAAGGGAGCAAAGAGCATGCCCTGTATGGAGGCAATTAAGGAGAAGTGAAGATGGAAGTAGCCACTGCTGTGGGTGCAATTCCATCAAGCAGATCTCTAGGGGTGGTTTTGATATTCTTGTCACATCAAAGAAACAGCACCCAGAAGAAAAAGATCTAACAAGTTCCCAATGAAATCTGAATAAATAAAGAATAACTCTGAGCAGGAAGAAGCACAAGGATGTGGTTGCAAGGGCTGGAGTTACCTTGAAAGTGTTACATAGTGCTGTTAGAAGAGTCTGTTAATTTTTTCCTCCTATATTTGCCAGGTTCAGCCACCAGGGAAAGGTTAGCATTCTAGCTCCCTTTGTTAAAGATAGATCTATCTTGCTGAGACTTGACAGCCTATCATGTCAGCCCTCTGTAGGAGCAAAGAGTGTTTCAACAAGGAAGGTGGGGGGGGGGAGGAGAAAAAACAAAATAAAATAAAAGAAGTGAAAACTGATGTGATCTACATTGCTTCCTGTGGGCATATTTCACCATAGCAGATCCAGAGGGATGCTTTGTTATTCCTGTCAGATCAAAGAAAGAGATAACTGAGGAAAATAAAAGAGGAAAAATAAAACTCAGAAATGAGGGTAACTGAAAAGCACTGCAAGTGTCCCCAGGACTTCTCAAAGTATTTAAATAGGCTAAATATCAAGTGGCCAACGACAAAATAAATATTGCATAGGCCACATGCTCTGTTAGCTGCCAGCAAAACTGTCCTGCTTGGATTAGTCTACAGGTGCAGTAACTGCCTGACAAACATGAGCAATTGGAATCATTTTCCAATTAGGTGTTCAAAATTATCTAAATGTGGTACTTAGGGACATGGTTTAGTGGCATGGGGGTGATAGGCTGACAGTTGGACTTGGTGCTCTTAGAGGTCTCTTCCAACCTTAATGATTCTGTGATTTTAAACATCAACAGAAAAGCTGAGACAGCAATGTTGTGCACACCAGCTATGCTTTCAGTACTACATGTGATTAATCCTAGGCACTAACTGCTTACTGAATTACTTTGTGTCTGAGCTGCAAGGCAGTACTGAAAATAGTTTTAGCTCTTGTGTTGCATTTTCTAATGGCCAGCAGAACTGTGCTGTTCCCTTCCAGCCCCACCACTTTGAGTCATACAGAAAGTTCTTAGTTTGAAAAAAATACACAACTCTACTGAGTTTTCAAGTGTTTGGGAAAAATGAGGCTCCTAAAATCTATAGACATTCTGGGAGAAACCAGGAGAGGAACTAAGTGAACCAATAACATCAAAGCACCATAAATAAATTACATTTCTCATACTGTTCTTTATACATTAGCATTCTCAGCATCCAGCCCCTGAAGTCAGCCAAATCTGTCCAGTGGAAAGGATTTGGATTATGATGTAAACTAACAGTAAAGACAATTCCAAATAACACCTAATGTCCAATATAACTACTGTTTACATATTAAAAAGAGATACAGGCTTTGTACTAGGGATGTTCTGTCATGTTTCTCCACAGGAGAAGACTGTCATGGTAAAGTTCATTATCAATTACTGCTTTACAAGTACAAGATGAGTTAAGCTGTCATAATTTTCTCAGCCTGAGATCCTGTGCTGTCAAAGAATGTCAATTTCTAATCTGACAAAAGGAAGAAAATTATCTGTTATTCTGACCTCTAATTTCTTGACATTTTAATGCTGTAATTGCTGTGCTTAGTGCTGCAACCATGATTTCACCTGTCAAGTAAGAATGAATCAATATCCTTAAGCTGTTCTTCAAGTTTTAGCTTTCACCTCACTGCTTTTACTTTAAAAAGGAAAAAAAATTACAAACAGAATACAAAATAGTGCAATAAAAATATAAACAAAAGAATAATTTGGGGCCTGAAAATCTTTTCTTTTGTTATACTTTTTTTTTTTAATCCTCCTTATTACTATAGGAAAGCAATTTTGCAATGTGCAGAATAAAAGAGACAATTAGAACAGACAGAACTGGAGAATTTTCTAATTTTGTAATAAAAACAAAATCTAAGCAACAAAACTCAGTTTTGTACATTCTGTGGAGCATTTAACCCAGTTTTTTTTTGTTAACTTGCCCTCACCACTACTTGAATTCTAGAGATCAAATACTTTTATGGTATCAGAAAATTAAAAAGCTGTTTGAAAAAAAATTCAAAATCAGTATGTTTCAATGAAAACAGAATTTATTAACCCATCCAGTGCAGTGGGTAACTGCAAAGCTCAGTTCATTTTAAATCACAGTGTTTCTATGTTAAGATGCCAAAACATCACCACCTGCCACTGTAAAACATACCAAACAACTGTTCTCCCTACTTTTAAAAGTTCTAGTGTTCCTATCCTTATATTTCTGTATTTATAAGTGGTCCTCAGAGGTTTTTAGAAGGTTTTCTTGCTTTTATTTTCTGCAATATCTAGGAAAAGCCAGAATAAAGTAAAAAGCCAACAGAACTGTATATAGAACATTTGTAACAGAAACATGACACCCAAATACTTGATGTGCTAGGTCACCAAGATGTCAGATGCTTTATTACTGGCTAGAGGATGTCTGCTAGTTTCATAAACAGAGCTCAGGGAAACAGATGAAGGCTCTAAATCTGTCTATATTTACACAGTGTATTGTAATTTCTGATTAAAAATGAATAAAAAGCCTTTTTTAACCTTTTTATGGCAAGCCACAAATCACCAGTGTCTGAGATCTCTTGAAGAAAGCAGACTATTTTTAACTGCATGCACACAACTTTATGTGTCTCTCCACAACAAAAATTAGGAGGATTCATTTTTTTCTAGACATGTTGCCTTCTCATTGCTAAGTATGACTTTTATTTACTGCTCTAACTGGTGGCAATGAGGAGAAAAGCAAACTGTAGATGTTTACACTGTGTAAATAACCTAAGAAAGAGGTTTATATGCTATTGACTGACAGGGCATGGGTGAGATGTACAAGTGAGTGAACAGAACCATCTCCATGAATTGCTTGAAATTTCTGATGACAAGTTATGCATGTAAGCAGAGCCACAGGAGAGCTGAAGAGTCTCATCATGTCGTAAGATGTTAAATAAGGTGCACAGACAGACAGATAGACCTCAATCCTACAAGCTGCCCTGGGGGAGTAGACCCTGAAAGTCAAGACACAGGAGTCTGCCCATGCAAATCAGGACCTTAAGCCATGCAAATCCCTTGGATTCATGGTGCTTGACACCTGTTCTGTACTTTAAAAAGCATTGCTCCTTCCTATCTCCAGTTTGGTACCTTAACTGCCTCTTGTGGTGCTCAGGCTTCAATTCAGAAAGCCAGTAGGTAGCTGTTAACATTAAACATTTGAGGCAGCATGAGCAAAGACTTCTGGGCACTCCTAACACTAAGCAAACACTAACTGTCTACAATGCAAGCTTTGCAATGCAGGCTGTGAAAAATCCAGCTCCAAGAAGCTAAGGCTCTGGATGTTTTGGTATTCTGCTCCTCAAAAACCACCAAGATGCAACAAGGCACTACTAAAACCCAAACCACACCAAACTCCAATGTTTAGCTTTCTGGAATCTATTTCTTTCTGAAATCTGTAGATCTCTTTCTCCAAGAGTAGAAAACAAACAAACAAATCAACCAACCAACCCTCATTGCCTAGCAATGTATAAATTATGACTGTTTTGTATACAGCAGATGGCAGCTATCTGGGGGAATGGGAGGTTGTGGACACAGCTTCACTCATCTAGCAGCTGTTGCTTCTTCACACTTTTCACCAAATTTTCAATTGCTTTACCCTACAAATGGATGATATTAGCAAAGGATCATGAAAATTAAAAGTCTTACTCAAAACAAATACAGGCACTGGAAGGAAATATATCAGGATAGCTAGTACAATATTTTTTTTCCCATTTCCTAATGGATTTTAAAAGCTCACTTGTATATATTTCACACATACATATTAACCAAACACAAATACTTGTATGCACAACAAAAAGCAAACATTTCCCATGTTGCTAACAGTTTGACTAGAATTTACATGATTAACACAAAAATAATCAGAATCATTGCTACTCTCACTCTAGCACATATTTTCTGTCTCAGATACATATTCCCACCAACAATTCCTGATTGAAAAGGCTGGATTTCCCCCCCCCACCATGACAATGATACAGGTTTTTTTTCTTTCAGCTTTTCAGTTCTAGTAAGTGAACTAATAAAGGTGAACTATAAAAAGTAGCAGTACATCCGTCACAGAATATACCTTACATTATGATTTCCCATATCATAACTGACCAGTAAATATATTAGTAAGTCAAAACAAACAAGATATTTGGGGACATTTGTTCTATTGCTAGTTTATTACTACTTGCTTCTGAAGTCACCTAGAGTCTAGGTTCTGAATCAAGCTGCATATAACCATTTTTCTCCAGCAGTGAAAGATGGAAAAAGCACCAATTCTTGCGAGATGACAGCAGTTTGGAGAATGAAATGGCAGCAAACACCTACCTCCCTGAGGACAGGATCAGTGATACTGTCCAGGTTCACAGAGCCTTCATATGTTAGGTAGTGGAAAACATTGAGTGCACGCACTGCTTCTGGGCCTCGTTGCTTGTAGCCAAAGATAAGGTCAATCCACTGATGAAGCTGACATGATACAAACTCACTTTCCAGAGCCTGTGAGGGAAATTCAGAGTTAGGAAGTAAATTCCACCTTGCAAATTACATCCTACCTTTTCCTATTAACTGAGGAAACATAATGGGTCTCATTAAATTTCCTGCTCAGGCTTCTTTGATATATTTGAAATAGTACAAACATTAAAAACCAGACCTAATTCTATTCAGACAAAGACTAAAAAGACATTCTTCTTTCCTTCAGCATTCTATTTTGCTCATTTTCTTAGCTACTGGGTTTCTCCTAACTGCAAGGGGTTTAATTATTAATTTGGGGGCTTGTCAAATTTGCCAAGAAAAAAGGATGAAAATGGGAAAACAATTTAAAGAACCCAACCTTCCAACTCATTTTACAACTAGTTCTAATTAGTCTTAAAGCAAAAATAGAAACTTGAGGATTAAAATTTACATGATTAACTGTGATAAACAGGAACTGGTATTAAAATATAGATTCATGGTTGATTGACCAAGTTTTTATATGTGTTCTTGACCAAACCCCATCACAATCATATCACATACTGTTCTGGTTTGAGTCAAAATAAGGTATTCCATGCCAGATAGGTCATATTCAGTCCTTGAGGCTTTGATATCGAGCATGGGCCTTGGGGTCTCTTCCATGAGGCCTAAGACCAAGCAAATAGGTGCTTGATTAAGCTAACTAGCAGCTAATCAACAACTAGTATATATAAGGAGAGGGCTGGCTCTCCACCTGGCCAAAAAGTTGTGCACCTGAGCCCTGTGAGCCCAGCTCTGGTCCTCAGGACTCTCTTTGTTCTGCCTTCAATCCTGGAAGACTGAGCACTTTGAGCCTTGTGAAGGTTAGCAGCCCAGCTTTGTTTCTACTGGACTCTATCTATTCAGCATTCCAGCTCAATTCAAGAGTTCCTGAATTCCAGGATCCAGCCCCCTGAGCCTGAGTCCCAGCTGCTGNTGTTCTTGACCAAACCCCATCACAATCATATCACATACTGTTCTGGTTTGAGTCAAAATAAGGTATTCCATGCCAGATAGGTCATATTCAGTCCTTGAGGCTTTGATATCGAGCATGGGCCTTGGGGTCTCTTCCATGAGGCCTAAGACCAAGCAAATAGGTGCTTGATTAAGCTAACTAGCAGCTAATCAACAACTAGTATATATAAGGAGAGGGCTGGCTCTCCACCTGGCCAAAAAGTTGTGCACCTGAGCCCTGTGAGCCCAGCTCTGGTCCTCAGGACTCTCTTTGTTCTGCCTTCAATCCTGGAAGACTGAGCACTTTGAGCCTTGTGAAGGTTAGCAGCCCAGCTTTGTTTCTACTGGACTCTATCTATTCAGCATTCCAGCTCAATTCAAGAGTTCCTGAATTCCAGGATCCAGCCCCCTGAGCCTGAGTCCCAGCTGCTGCTGATGTCTTCCAGCTACAGCATCAGTGGTGATGTGGTTGCCATCAAATGGGGTTTGGTTCTGGCATTGGTTTTGTGTGTCTGTGTACACTCTTCATTTTCTTCTTGTTATTTTCATTTAAGTAGTTTAAGTTTCATTTCCAATTTGAAAGTCTCTCTCTCTGTTAATTTCCCCTTTTCCTCCCTGGACAGGGGGGAAAAAAGTGGATAATAGAGAATATCTATCCCTGGGTTGGTGGTTGTCCCAGCCCTAACCCTTGACACATACCTAGTTCCCTTTGATTAGAACAAGTGCAGTTCAGTTCTCAGATCTGGGAACTAACTTCCAATTAGTTTATTAGAAAAATAAATTAATTATAGAAACACAGAATGCCAGAGTTTGGAAAGGACCTCTGGAAACAACCTGGCACAGCCCCCATGCTTAAGCAGAGTCACCTTACAGCAGGCTGTCCAGGACTGTACTCAGATGGCTTTTGAGCATCTCCAAGGATGGAGACACCACAACCTCTCTGGGCAACCTGTGGCAGTGCTTGGTCACTTCCACAGTAAAAAAAAGTTTCCTCATGTCCACAGAGAACCTGTTGTGTTTCAGTTTGTGCCAACCCTTTTCTGTCAAAACCAGTGACTGTTACGTCTGAGGAAAATGGATGGGAAGGCTCAGGCTTAAGAGCTGACATGAACCTCAGTCCTCAAGAGCTTAAGTTCAGCACACCATAAGAAGCTGTAAAGAAATGTTGCAGAGAACCATATCAAAGTTTGTGGTTTTCTTTTCAAAATCAGAGGCCATCATATGCAAGTTGTGAATAATATCATTTAAATGATGGTTGGACTCGATTCTATTATAGGATTCTATTGTAGAACAAATATGGTTGGAGAAGACCTCTGAGATGAACCCAAAACTCCCATGCTCACCACTAAACCATGTCCCCGAGCACCACATCTATATGTTTTTGGAACTCTTTCAGAGATGGTGATTCCACCACCTCCCTGGGCAGCCTGTGCCAGTGCCTGATAACCCTCTGGGTGAAGAAATTCTTCTTAATATCCAATCAAGGATGCTATGATTCTGTGAGTCTATGAAATAGCATTAATACCACTTAATACTAAATACTACTACATTTATTCTGTTTGGTTTCAAAGTATGTCTCCTAATAAATAATTAAGAAATGCTTTAATTATACTGCATTGTGCACATGCAGCATGATCTAGTCAGCAACTACATCACCCCATATTATCTTTTTCATAGACTTTTGCCTCATTTAGCATGCAGAATGTTAACATGCAAGGATGAAATTAAGTATGCCACAGCAATCATGAATAAAGCATTTCCTAACTTTTAAATGCTCAATTTTTAATGTTCCTCTGTAGGTAATAAAACCTAAAATAGAATTTAATGCCTGTTGTCTTTCCAGTATCCAGCTCCAACCAACTTACAGCAAGCAGCCTAATTGTTCTCTTCCTCCTCCAAACTCTGTTTAAGTTTATTTTGCATCTGTATCTACTATTTATTCATTAAAAAATAATTAACAGAAAAAAATTGTTAGGCATTCGCATTTCAGGAAAAAGGAAAAGTTTTTTACTATTTAAAAAATGACACTGGCTGTCTCAAATCACCTCCCTGTCCTCCATGTGCTTTCACAGAGCTTCTAGGAGGACCTGTATGAACAGGTCTTCAGGCATGGAGGTGAGGGTGACAGGTAGGTAGCTCCTGGGGTCCTCCTTTTGATCCTTTTTACAAATGGGTGCAATATTTCCCTTTTCCCAGTCACCAGGAACTTCACTTTCAAATATCATGGAGAGTAGCTTGTGAACTATATCAGCCACAGGCACAGTCTGAAAATCACTTGTGGTCTCCTGTGGCCCCTGATGCCATAACTGTGCCCACAGCAGAGGGAGCATTAAACTCATTGCCCACGGGAAAGTGTGGGGAGTCATACCCATGTTCCTAGAATCCTTGGATGGGTAGGATGAGCTCATTAGCCTTCTGGCAGTCATCCTAGGAGAGGGACAACTCTGATTCCAAACCCGGGCAGATGGAGCTCGTTTAGCCCTGTAAGGCCTTCCAGCTAAGAGGTTAAACCTCCGTCCTAAGGACTTTGCTGCCAGCGTCCAAGCTTGCTAGGCCCTGGCAGATGAACCTTAGGACTAAAGGGTGGGTCCAGCTCTGCGCATGCTGTGTCTCACCTAAAAAAAATCCCTAGTGCAGGCTCGAGGGTGCTATCTGCTATCCTCTTTTTATCAGTGCGCTAGGAAAAGGTGCTGATGGGTGGAGCCCTCCCTGGATCTTCATTCGTGAAGCCTAGCCATGACAACGACGACGATCCATAGGTAGGGTGCACTCAAGGACAGGCCATGGAAGGGCTACAGCCTGGCCCTTGGCAAGGACAAGGCTCCTGATCTGTGTTTTATGAACTGCATTTGTTTCAGTCAGGAGAAAGCTTCTGCCATCAGGTCTGAGCTGGTTTGTTGGTGTTCCTCCCAAGTACTTCTGCAGCGCTGCTCATGCGCTACTTGTGGAATCCTCTCCCTAATTTGCTCTAATGCACAGGCTGCTCCCCCTCCATGTAAATGCCTCCTGAAAATGTATGAGCTGCTCACTGTCAACAGCACATCCTTTGGTTCTTCAAGAATACGCAGTGCCCAGGAGGGAACAGGGGGAAGGAACTTCCTGTGTGAAAAATCATTTGCAGGTACAGTAGGAGCAACATACAGAAAAAGACAAAAATATCCTTAAAATAGGTTGGTGATGGCCTTGAAGAACAGTATGTTTCAAGAACATTTTGGCTTTAAAGCTTGTGGGAGGGAGCTGTGCGTTTTGAGCACATTTTCAAGATGAAATAAGAATTATTTTATTATATACAATTACTTATGGTTTTTAAAGATGTGTACTGTTAAACAGAAATGAGCTAATATCCAGCTTGTTTTCTACTATCATTAGACATACAGAAAATAATTTTATTCTCAAACTGCTGGAACTGCTGTTATTAGGGCTTCATATTCAGTCAGCAACATGCCAGGCAGTATTTTTTTCATGATTTTTAAATTTTTTTTGAGGAAGGAATCTCTCATTTCACTTTTTGCTGGAGTGACTTTTATTGATAATAGATAAATCACAAGCATTATTATATACCTAGTGTATGCATACTTTGAAATGAAAGTACTGTGCTTTTTGTGCATTTGCAGGCCAGTGTATGCACACATGTATCTGACCTGTAGCTGTTGTAAAATGTAAATAGGTACTATTAAGTTTATGTTTATGTATAAACTAAATAAAGCTAATATAAGCCAAGTTAGTGCTTAGTGGGATCAATCACTATAGCTCTTTGTGCAGCATGAGTGCTGCACATTCTCCTTTCCACTCATTCTAATTTGATGTTAAAATTATTTGTAGAAAGATTCCAGTAGGGGACATTGGGTTTTTTATTATTTTAATGCACACTATGTGCTGTGTAAAGTGTTCTGGGTTTATAAAATTTGGTATTCAAACCTCTTTCTAACTCAACGTTTTGTGTTATTTGGGTATTTCGTGTCACCAGAGAGAAGAAAAGCTCTGCTGCTGGCCCTTGTCTGGACCAGCTGCACCTGGCTCTTCTCATGAAGAAACCAAACAATACTGATATCTGAAATTAGTTATGTTCATTTAAATTAAGTATTATTTTGATAGAAGTGACACAGAAATGTATCTACAGATTTGAGTTATTCAGGAATGTCTGCACAGAAATGGATCCTTTATGCGAGTGTCTTCAAGATGGAAATAAGACTCTTCAGAAAGCTTTAAAAAACCAAAATCACTGCCATTTCCAAATTAGATTGAAACCTCTGTTAGCTGAATGAGTTTTAATTGCTTTGAGAATAAACCTTGGCAATAGACAAAGTCAACCTTACTATTGAGGAAGTCAAATCTAATCGACCGCTTATCTAGTAAAAAAGAATGTTGATGGTGAAGAGAAAACATAAATCTTCCTGATCCTCACAGCACAGAGATTTCATAAGAGATGTTTCTAATGACTCTTCTAGAAGCTGTTTAATTATGAAATAGTATGCATGCTTCTGAATAGCCAAAGAACTGTACTAAAACATAACTGGCAGCAGGAGAGCACAAATAAATAATTCCAAAGACAGGAAGAAAATTCAATCTTAGTAACAGTTATGTACGAGGAAGAAATTATGTGTAACAAAAACAGCCTCTCAAAAATGTAATTTCTAATGAATGCATTTTACTCAACGCTGCAACTTGTAATTTAATCTGTGCACAAGCCATAATGAAAATATCATTCTAATTAACTCTGAATTACACAATCTTGCATCTTTTGTTTCAAAACTCAAGAATGCTTATTACAAAAACCCCTGCCTCAGTGTTTCACACTGGTGTTCCCTGCCTTGATTTTAACATGCTTGACTTACTGACTGAATCTGTTCTATTTCTGGCTCTCAGGACTGCTCTAAGTCTGTGGGGACTGAGAGGCTGGGCAGGACTACAGATGCACATCTGTGGAAGGTTTTATGCGTGGGTTTGGGGGTTTTTTTGTTGTTGTTTTTTTCCCTGGTAAACTGGGAGATTATGATTGATGAGCCCAAGCATTAGGGTAATGTTATCAGGGACACTTTCTGCCTCTGTCCTTTGTGCCGTCGCCGAGGTCAGACCATAATCATGTTAGCATTGAACATTGAGCTTTATTAATGTTTCATGAGTAACTCTGCAGTAATCAGTCTGGCTTTGTAGGGATAAATAAAACTGCTACAAGGATCCCTGATGTATACACTGAGTGCTTTAGAAGCTACTGTAATAGGTCTTAAATGTAACCTGACTGAATGTCTTTTCTGCGGTTTGGAATAAGTGTAATTTTCACAAGTTTAAGGGAATCTCCTCTGTTGGAAAACCATTTCTACTTCCACTTCTGTATTGAGCTAGAAGTGCAAAATAAACCCAGCTGCACAATCAAATAAAACACCCTTGCTTGCCATTTATCAATTTGCACAGAATTTCAGTAACCAAGTGGTTAAATGACCCCGATTTATGTCATTGTGCCTCTCTGATGTTTTCTAGGCTGTTCTCTGCTTGCTTTGCTAAGTATCAGCATGAAATGCTGAAATTCTTGCTGTTATTTAAAGAAAATATTTACATTCATAAATGTGCAAGTAATTTGTATATAAGGATTTGTATTTGACATATTATATACTCCTGCAGCAAGCAAAAAAAAATCTGTATGAGCAGTCAGTCAGCTAGGGAAAAGCAAGATCCCACTCTATGTTAAGGCAAGCATCACATAGGATCCCCTGCACTGAGATGAAATTACCACTGCTGATTTCATGAGACGGATGAGGATGACACTTACTTGAAATATTTCTCAGTTTTCTGTGGCTTTCCTGTTCTCTGCTTGCTCTGCTAAGTTGCTGTTGAAATTCCAGGCTTGCACAAGCTTGCTGCGTGTTACACGTCAGCACCACACCCAAGCCCATTTTTTATTCCACAAGATAGATTCCTGTATATCAGCCAAAGCTTGGCCTGGAGATGACCTAACTGAATAATAAATCTGCTGGACAGTTCAAAACATGGAATCAGGGATTGAATGCCAAACTTCCCAGTCCTTTTGTAATTGTTCTTTACTTTTCCCTGTTCTAGTTGTAGTGACCGAAAGGAGAGCACACTGCCACGTACTGTATGCACTGATAAAACCTTCTGAAAAAGAACCCAAATTATTCCACGTTCAAATTACTACACTTTCAACATGTAATTCCATTACCTCTTACTATACACACTCTCTGCATTTTTTGTGGAAGGGATTATCCTTCTTTAGCTACTTGCTACTTTGGAATAAGCTTTATAAAATAACTATGCATATATCATGCTCTTTAAGCATCCCAAAGCTATTCACTTTGTTGCTGTCTTCTGAACTCCCTCCAAATGTGTATACTTTTTCTGTCACCAAGCTGCCCAGAAGTGAATACAATATTCCAGGTGCAGTCTCAAAAGGACCATAGACAGGTACAACAGCTGACATCCTCTGTCATGCAATGATTCTCCACAGATGGCATCAAGATACACTTCTTTCTGGTGAACATAGAATTACAGAGCTTTATGCCATCTAATTACTGCTCCTTGTCACCCTTCCCTCGTTACTGCTCTGATTTTGTTACTATTTGGTTTCCAGACTTCTGCTTCCTATTGCATCTCTTTAATTCTTTCCTCCCAAGGTGATTTTAAGTGTTTTTTTTGCATCTAATTCAAATAAATTGATGACTTTCTCCTGTTTTCTACGCAATTCCCAATTTTATGATCATTTGTGAACTTCACCAGACTGCTCACCTGAAGATAGCACATATCTGTGTCAAAATGGTTCTTAACTAATGACCATGCTTTTGCTAAAAGGAGATGCTGGGATGAGCAAAGGCCATGCAGAAAATGCCTAGAGGCAAACCACTATGATAACAGCATGATGCTGACAGCTGTGGGGACAGAGGTGCAAGAGAATGTAGGAAACTAAACTAAAGTGCAGCTTACCATCCTGTTGATCCGGACAAAGTCTTCAGGCTTCTTGGCCCATGGCGGGAGATCAACATCATTCACAACAACTTCATCTTCCCTGATTCCTAGATTATAGCCATTACTGTTGACAAACATCTCTGGTAGGTAGTAAAACTCTGGAATTAACTCCTAGCAATGAAAAAAACAAACACATAATGAGACTTTACACTTACAGATATGCTAAGTGATGCTGTCAGGATTAGGCTCCATTGTAGTGCACATTAAAGCAGCCCTGGTTTTGTTTATGCTTCTGAGAACTTTTATGTAAGATCTCTTTCTTGTACTTACAGTCAAACATATTCTTCATTATAAAACTTTCATTCTTTCTTTTTACCATGTTTGTTCTCATGAAAAGCATAACACTGGACAATCGAGTGCATGTTAATAAAGGAGAGCTCTTCAGAACAACAGCTACAAGAAAATGTATGTTAAGCCTTCAATACTATAAATATGTTGGCTTTTTAAATCATTTTTATTTCATTAAATACTAAAAAGGGGGGAGAAAAGTTGCTGATACAACACTGTTGATTTTAATTTCTCTATGTTCTTCAATGGCAAAAAAGGAGGTGGCAATTCAACTCCCTGTATAAGGAAAAAAAATTCAAGGTGAATTAAATTTCTGCTCTAAGGAAAATACAAAAATAGATGTAGACAAAAATGTCAATACAACCAATGTCCTTAAAACAGAAACATATGATGTTTAAATTGTGAAAGATCAGTGTATTAATACATGATAGATACATTAGGGTGTGAAGTTTTTCCCAGTATCCAGGACAGTTAAATAGAAATGCATTTTGACATAATAAATATCACCATTTGTTGTTGTCTATTCTTTTGGCAGTAATTACTGAACTGTGATAACAAAAAAAGCTTTAAAGCTCTCTATCTCTTTTCTAATATCCTGATATGGATTAAATTCACTAAATTGCATTGTTCAAAGCATTATGGTATTCAGTTGTGCAACATGACCAGAACTGATGACACAGCACCCGAAACCTGAGTGTCTTTGTGCTTCTTTCAAAGGCTGTAGACATGAGAAGCATTAAAACTTATCTAATTAAATCTGATGTGCAACTTCACAGAGACTAGAGCAGTTAAAGCATAGATAGTCCTTTCAAATTTATTCATTAAAAAAAAAGGTAATATTTATATTACACTGTTAAGTGTGTTTAGGGAGGCAATTTACTTGCTTCTTTAGA
Source organism: Bucco capensis (assembly GCA_013396975.1). Taxonomy (NCBI): domain Eukaryota; kingdom Metazoa; phylum Chordata; class Aves; order Piciformes; family Bucconidae; genus Bucco; species Bucco capensis. The sequence continues at coordinate 1,779 of VWZO01000258.1, read as the reverse complement.
TTGTTTTTAATAGATTATAAACAGTCTGAATTCAGATTAGACTAAACTGCAATGGCAATCAATATAGAACCAGAGCAAAACACAAAGTCAAACATGCCTAAGCTTGAGCAGCTCATTATGAAACAAGCTGTCATTTCAAACACACACACAAAGATTTAAAATACTCCATTCAGTAAATAATAAACCAGCAGCTAGAGCAAAGCCAAACTAAAAGCAATCCTGAATATCCTATGAGGTTAAAAGAAAAAAGATTATTTTCCTGACAAACTTAAGGCTGATGATGTACCTCTAATTTACTCAATGCAAACATCTCCTTTTTCCCCCTACACAGGATTCATAACTCTCAGGTTCCTGAGGAAGTCTTTTGGTTCTCTCTAGTGGAACACAAAGAAGAATGAATGATCCTTGCCGATGGAGAACACTAGACATTAAACTTTCTAGAGCTCAACAAACTACTAGTAACTAAGAACTGGCCACAACCCAACATAAGCTGCCATACAAATCCCTGACAAACTAAGAGCATTGTCTTGAAAGGAAAAATTCCTAATGACCTAGAACGCCTAAATATTATTCAGACAAAATTCAATTAAACATTAGTACTCAAATGAAATAGAATTTATTAAAGAAAAGAAGTAAGCAAAGTTTACTTCTGTTTTGTATAAAAGCCTTGAAACACGTGCAACTGGTTTTAATTATTACCATTTTGCTTGTAACACAGCGGTGTACTAACCTTTAATGTCAAATAGCAAACGAGTTTTTGATTCCATCAAAGATATGCTAACTCTTAAATCTCCTTTTTCAGTTTTAAATGTCCTAGGATGCAATTCTGAACTTTTCCATCTAACAAATCTGAAAGACTTGTGGTACCCAGAGACACATCTAGTTTTTAACTGAATTCTACTAATCTTCTGACTTCAGGAATTTAAGTAACTGAGTATTTTTAATGGTATTTAGTATTTTTATCTTTGTTGCTATTTGTTTTCAGTGTAATTTAATGTTCTCTTGCCTGGTATAGCAGAAAACATAAATAGAAATAGAATAAATAGAAAGTATGTGATCAACTTTCTTCCTAAGATTTACTGTGTTGCACATGTTTAGTTTGACCTGTCTTACTCTTGTGCTCTGGAAACTAACCAGTGCCAGACTTCTAAATCCTCTTCAAATAACATTCTCTCTAGAACCCTAATCATTTCAGTTACACATCTGTTAATTTTTATTTATTTAGTCAAAGTAACAAAAGTAACCATAATATTTTTAAAAAAAATTACTTTGCATTAACTATTGAATTTTCTTTGGTAGCATTTGATATTGCTCTTGCAATTTTGCTATCTCCACAATAGCTCAGATTAATCCATCCCCTTCTCATTTCTAGAGAATCAATGAATAAATATTAATTAAACCACAGACCCACTATGAAGACTTCTGCCACTCCAGGAGTATGAACATGCTAACATTTGGAAAAAAATCTTCAAAATGTGTATTTAGCTACTTAGAAACATAGAAAACACAACTAAGCTAGACAAGTGTGATATAAAGGCTTGGGTTTATATATTCACTGATTATTCTGCTGTGAAAAAATGAAGTTGTCTCTTCTACCTCTTGTCAACAGCAGGCACCAGGTGAGGATGGAAAGGTGAATACTCCTAACCATGCTTTCTAGAAATACAAGCTGGGAGAAGCAGAGAGAGGAAGGATTAGGAAGGAGAGAGAAGGCAGCAAGGACAGACCCTGGGAAGTTGCTGGGAAAAAGAAGGAGCAGACAGGAGTGAACCTGGGGAA
>VWZO01000257.1:25734-90634 GCA_013396975.1 Bucco capensis | reverse complement strand
GCTGCTTGCAGGGGTCAAAGGTGCGGAACTGGGGAGAAAAAGAGATGGCTAGGCTGGGACTGGTGAGTCCCAACATTCCCTCTTCTTCCTGCAGTGCCTGGATGGAGGTTCTGGGGTGGGGTGAGGAACAGGATGTGGTTATGCACCCCATACTCACCGCTGTGCACGTTTTGTAGCCCACCCCAAAGTCAAAGCGACACTGTTCATCCATGGAGTAGTTGATGCCTGGCAGCTCAGGTAAGGTGGGCCACTGGTGTTCAAAGGGGTCATCTAAGAGGCAGTCATAGGAGCTGCAGAGATGGGAAGTAGAGTTGGGCATGGAGGACTTCCCTCCCTTCACCCCTTTCGCTAACCTCCATCCCTCTCTCCAAATTCAGACATTAAGAAACCAGAAGAATCTTGGCTGATGCTAACTACCCACTGCTGGAAACCAGGTTTCCACCAAACACTAACTGTCCAGAGTACCCCCAAAAGACTGCATCTCCTCAAGAGACAGAGCACCTTCATGCTGCTAGTGGTAACCCCAACCACCACCAGGTGCTCTCCTGGAAAAGCAAGCAAAAAAAAGCAAAGCAAGCAAGGAAGCAAAACTGTCGAGGAGAAGAAAAAGAGAAAATAACCTCACAAGGACCTTTTTCTTGGTGCTATTCTGGCCAAAACAAGTAATTCCAAAGAGGCACCTTCCAAAGCAGGAGCTGCTGGGTACAAAATGCTGTCTAAAGGAAGAAGATCTTCTCCTGGTTTGAGCTTGACTTACTGGATGTAGCGGTTGAGCTCCTGCTTGCTGCAGCGGGACCAGTGGTAGCGGTGGAAGGCAGCTTGGACCAGGGGTGCCATGATGCTCCCCATGCTGGTCTCATCAGCACAGCGGTTGCCCTGACCATCATGCTCCATGCCTAAGCTGGTGGAGAAAAACCAGGGTCAAGTTGGGTTCCCAAGGGATTGACACCAGCTGTAAAGGTGCTAGATGTACTTGCACCAGCACAAAGGGTCTTTTGGAAAGAAGAGGCATCACCAAGCATGTCCTCTCTCCTTGATTTTGGAGTTAGAGAATCAGGGAATCATAGAATGGGTTGGGTTGGAAGGGCTCTTTAAAGATCATCTAGGCCAACCCCCCTGCAATGCCCAGGGACAGCTGCAACTAGATCAGGTTGTACAAGCACTAGCATCACCAGCAGGACTAGGGCAAGGATTGTCCTCCTGTACTCGGCACTGGTGAGACTACACCTCAAATCCTGGGTTCAACCTTGGGCCCCTTACAGCAAGAAGGACACTGAGGTGTTGGAGCATGTCCACAGAAGGGCAATGAAGCTGCTGAAGGGTCTAGAGCACAAGTGTTGGGAGAAGCAGCTGAAGGAACTGGAGTTGGTTAGCCTGGAGTAAAGGAGGCTGAGGGGAGACCTCCTGATAGGTTGTAGCAAGGTGAGGGTCACTGTCTTCTCCCAGGTAACAAGTCATAGGACAAGAGGAAACAGCCTCAAGTTGCACCAGGGGAGGTTTACATTGGGCACTAGGAAACATTTCTTCCCCAAAAGGATTGTCAAGGCCTGGCCCAGGCTGCCTAAGGAAGCAGTGGAATCACCGTTGCTGGAGGGACTGAAAAGACATGGAGATGTGGTGCTGAGGGACATGGTTTAGTGGTGACCTGATGATCTTAGAGGTCTCTTTCAACCTAAATGATTCTATGCTCAGAAACCTTGAATGTTTCCAGGGGTTGGGACATCTACCACCTCTCTGAGCAACCTGTGCCAACCACCCTCAGTGTAAAAAGCATCTTCCTTCCACCTAGTCTAAACCTCTCCTCTTTTAGCTTAAAACCATTGCCCCTTGTCCTGTCACAACAAGCCCTGCCATACAGACTGTCCCCATCTTTCTGACAGACCCTTTTTAAGCACTGGAAGGCTACAAGAAGGTGTCTCTTGGACTTACACGTGGCCAGTCTCGTGGGCAACGACAAAGGCTGAGGAGAAGCCATCTTCATGGTTGAGGGTGCAGCTGCGGAGTGGGTGGCACATCCCTGTCACTGGAGCATAGCCTGGGGCAAGAGAGATGGCAAGGAGAGAGGAACAAAGGAGATAGAATACTTTGTGGGGGGGTGGGAAATGATAATAAGAAACCCCCAGAGTCTGGCTTCACTGCAAGAGGAGGATGAAAGAAAGAGGAAGGTGCTGAAGAGGAGGAGCTGCCCAGGTGACTTGGAGAGAAGGCCAAGGTTCACCAGGATAATCATCCCAGCCCAGTGCCAAAAGCAGGCTGCAGTTACACCAAGGCTTGCTGGCATCTCTCTGCCCTCAGACCAGCCACAGAGCAGCCCAGGGACCCAGGAGTGCTTTATCTCTGTCAGTCACCACCAACTCCCAATCCAGAAATGTCATCCCCCAACTCCTTCTTCATGGAAAGATAATAAAGAAGAAAAGAGAGACCAAAAGGTCTGAGGTGCCCCCCCAAAAAAATCCACCTTTACCCACCACAGGCTTCAGGCAATCCCTGCCATGCACCCACACATGCACATTCCCACCCCAGGGAGGACCATGCACCTCCCCAGCCCACTTCCCTCGATCAGACCAGTGCAGTGGGGCAGCTCTGGGCAGGGATGCCTTCTCCTCCCACACCATCACCTCCAGTTTGGTTTCTTTTCCCTTTTTTTTTTTCTCCCATTATTTCTGGCCAATTCAGTGAATTCCTTGGCACTTAAAGACTGACCCTTTTTGGCATCAAGGAGAAGGAAGTTAGGAAGGAAGGAAGGACTTAGGGCAGGGCCATGCCAGCACATGCTCCAGCAGCACCTAATGAAGCCAGCAGGGATCTGCCATCACCTCAGCAAGCTGCTTAGGTGCCATCAGTGAGCATATACCATGAGCAAGTAGCAGAGGTGCCATGGTCTGGTCCTTCATAGCCCTAAGAGAGGTGATGGGTATCTACAAGGGCTTTGTTTTGATCAGAAGAGGCAAGAGGAAGCCAAGTGTTACTATGACAGCAGCTCCTGGTGGCTGAGGAACACTTTGTGCCATGCAATCCAGCCAGGCAAGGACACAGCAGCCACAGGTACATCCACAGAAAGTAAATGTCCATCTTGGAATGGTGTGAGGAGAAGGGAGCCCGAGGTGGAACAAGCATCCCTAGATCCCACCAAGGGGGAGGCCAGTGAGTCTCCCTCTTCTGCTGCCATGCCAAAAAAGGTCCTCTCACCAATGCCTTTGGACACAGTCACTTGGCCAGGAAGGGTCTAAGAAAAATGGAACAAAACCTGGTATTTCCACCCAAGCTGCCACGTGGCTCCAAACAAGAAGTCCAATGGCTCAGTGGGGAGGTTGTTGGCACCACCTGAGCTCTGTTCTTTGATGTCCCAACAGCATGTTCCAGCTGGATATCTCCTGAGGCTCGTCCCTGCTGCAGGGAGACCCTTTTCAGGGAGGTAATTAAGGTGAGGACAGGACTCCTTCTCCATCTCTCTTTCCTTCCATGCATAATGCTATGAATCAGTGTGATGTCACCAGCATCATGGCATCATGTGGAGCTTCCTGATGGCATATTCAGAACTTACCACCAGTGTGGGAAGGAGGAGATGGCAGCAGGCACAGGAGAACTGGGAGAAGTCACCTCTTGTGATAACACCAAGGCATCTCCTAACAGAACCATGAAGCACCAGAAGCTTTTCCAGCAAATTTTGTTGTGTTTTTGGCCTAAGTCTCTAACTTCTCAGCTCTCATCAGCACAGCCTCCACACCAAGAAGGTGACAGGACTATTGCCATTAGTCTTTCTGACCTTGTCTTTGGTTTACTCAATGCTCCCATGTCCAACTCCTAAGAGGACCAAGAAACCAACCCATGTAAAAGCAGGTTATCAAGGTCCTCCAGAGGACAGAAAGGAAGCTCCCTGTGGTATTCCCAGGACTATGGCATTGCTCCTTCTGACCTTGTCTTTGTTTTACTCAAGGCTCCCAAGTCCAACTCCTAAGAGGACCAAGAAACCAAGCCATGTAAAACCAGGTTTTTGAGGTCCTCTAGAGGATGGCAAGAAAGCTCCCTGTGATATTCCATCTTCATTTATGCTACTTTAAACTTTTTAAGGCACTCTGGGACGAGAGGAGAATTGGTGCAAGGAACCAAAGGAAGGGCAGAAGGAATAAAGATTCCAAGTTGATGCCCAACATCCAAACCAAAAATACCAAATTTTATCACCTTTTTCCGGCCCTCGCTGGCCAAAGAAACAAGACTGTGCTGGCCCAAAATCTTCTCCCCTTCCTGGCTTTCCAACCCAAACCAGCAAACTGCACATACCTGATCGAGCTCAAGTACAGTACCTTGCATACCTGCAGGACCAAAGTCTTGCCTGGTGAGGAAGACAGCGTGGTCATGGTACTCCGAGTGCTCCGGCTCCGAACGCTGCTGCGAGTGAGCCCAGCGGCACACCTGCTCCAAGCTCCTCGATGGGTTCCCTCTCTCTATCAGGCTGACTGACTGGGGAAAGAATGCCAAAGACAAAGGAAACATCAAAAAGAATCAGNTAGATGACCTCCAGAGGTCCCTTCCAACCCAAACCATTCTAGGATTCTATGAAACATGGACAAAAATAAGTAAAGAAGAAGATGGGTGAGGTTGTGGAGAAGAAGGAAGTTGGAGAGAGTTTGTGGGTTGGGAGGATTTATCTGTCTTGTTAGTGCTTATCAGTGTCTAAAGTGTGGTGGTCAAGAGGATGGGGCCAGACTCTTCTCAGTGGTGCCCAGCAACAGGACAATGGGCACAAACTGGAACACAAAAGAGTCCATCTGAACCTGAGGGAAAATATTTTTCCTGTCAGAGTTCCAAAGCACTGGAACAAGCTGCCCAGAGAGGTTGTGGAGTCTCCTTCTCTGGAGAGATTCCAAACCCACCTGGGCAACCTGCTCTAAGTGACCCTGCTTTAGCAGGAGGGGTTGGACTAGATGATCCCTCGAGGTTCCTTCCAACCCCTGCCATGCTAGGATTCATTAGAAGAACATCCCATTTTGTGTCTTATATGAAAAGAGCAAAGAAATCATCCCCCAAATGGATATGGTCTGCTACAGGAGGCTACATAACACTCTTTGGCCTCATGAGTTATGGTGAGGAGACACTAAGCCATGGTCTTCTGCACACTTGCCAGCCTTGGGAGAAGTTGCAGCTGCCTGCTGCATATTTTGGCAGCCTTTCTTCCCTCATGGGGCAAGGCTTGAGCTGGAGAAGAGGCCAAAACACCAGCAGGCAGCATCATCTCCACCTCACTGCATCCGAGTGCTGTATTTACCTGGCGGTACCCAACCATGATCATCCTGACCAGCACAATGTTGATGTGAACACCCAGGGACTCATCATGATAAATTTCATCTACCTGAAGAAAGGAGGGAAAACAAAATGGAGAAGTTAACCTCATGACAGCTCTCCAGCCCTCCAACATCCTACACGACTGCACAAGATCAGATGTAAAAGACCTCATCCTCCTCCTTCTCCTTTTTCTTTTCCCCCCATGTTAAAATCATGAAGTCAAAAGAACTCCATGATAGGATTTAATACCCTAAATCTTCCTTTGAAAGCAGTGCTAAATCCCCTTCTCCTCTAGCTAGCAGGGACTAGCTACCCTCCAGCCTCTGAACCCAAGGGTTATCCCTAAACCCCAGTCCCTGTTTTGTTTAGGAGAGGGCAGCATTAAAATCCTAAAGGCAGGGATCTGTACTTAAAAGGTAGCAGCTCAGCAGTGACCTTTACAGTTAATTCAGAACACAGATGTGGAACCAGACTGCCCAAGGCTATGGACATCCCTTAATAATCTCATAGAAACAATTAATCAAGAAAAAACTAATCATCTAAAGGGCTTGCTGCCATGGTGGCTGTGACCCTGCAGTCCCTCTGCAGATGTCATGAAGCAGGTCAATGCCTTTAAAGAAAACTCACATCCCCCCCCTCCCAAAATACCTTCTGAGCAAAGCAAAGAGACCCACCTAGGATAAAGATCATCACCTTCTCCCTCACCCATGTGTTTAGATGCCCAGACTTCTTCTCACTGTCACCTGGCAAGAAATACTCTCCATATTTCATTTCAAGGAGGAATTTTTTCCACCTAAACCAGATGAGCTGTGCATTAAGGGGCAAACCATCAGCAAGAACAACTAGAAGTGAGCAAAGCTGCCTCCTTAAAGCTCTGCAAACCTCTAGCCAGCCCCAGACAGGAGACCTCAGCAGCAAACCACATTGGCACTGTCTAGACCTCACTGCTCTTCAGGGAAAGGAAAACAAAGGGGGGAGAGACACGAGAAGAATTTGCCAAACCAGCAGAATAGCTGACATTTCCAAAGCTTCCCAACAGCCAAGTCATCTTTAAGCTCCTTGCTTTTATTCTCTTGCTCAATTTCATGCTGGTGGATTCAACCCCAAGCCTGGCTTTTTTAGGTTTGGTGAGCTGGAAGAGAGGCAGAATTTCCTCTCACTTCATTATCAGGCTTGCTGCATGGACAGGAAGATGTAGATCAGCCAAAAAACATAGCAACAAATATACATGAGCCTAGAGAAGGGGTGAGGGAAAAGGGAATGTACGCATCAGACAGACAGCAGAGGTATTTTTGGTCATTATCAGTTAGCAAGGAATGGCTCCTGAACCACCAAAAAAAAGCAGCACACACCAAAAGGGCTCTAATTCACCCCTTATTTTAGGCTGCCCTCCCTCCTGAAAGCTTGGCAAAGCAGTGCCTCAAGCAATCCATGGTGGCATGGAATTCCAGCTCATCCCAACTTAAATTTAAGCTGGAGGTTTGGGTTTGGTCATTAACCCTCTCCTCTGAGGGGGAGCCCCTCTTTGTTGCTCAGCCCATGGGAACAATAATTCAGCTGATGTGCTGGAAGGGAGCTGGGCATGTCCCAGCCTGGAATGGGCTCTGGTTTCCCTGGAAACCTGAAACAATGGGAAAACACCAAGTATCTTTGCATCCTTAAATCAATCCTGGGCAACATCCTGCCAGAAACCCCAGCTGTCACCAAGGCCAGGCTTCACTGAGCTTGCCTCTGCTGCACAAGGCCAGTCCTAACCTTGAAAGCATGGTGGGAAGCCCAAAGGAGAAAACCAGAGTGAGAAGAGGCTGAAAAGCAAAGCAAGACCCAAGCCACGTCCTCTCCTCTTTCCTTTTATCCCTTCCAGGTTCCCAGCCTTTCTCCCATCCTTCAGCATCACACACAGTGGTCACTGTGCCTGGGGATGCTTCTTTTGCTCCAGCAGCATCCCAGTCCCTGCCACTGGCTCAATATTCATCCCAAGAGCCCAGTGTCAGGAAGGGGGACAGCAAGTGATGGCAGAGGTGTTTCAAGCAGCCAAACCTCCAATATTTGGCCCAGAGGCTGGACAACAACTCAGGACAAAGAACGTTAAGCTCCCATCAGGCTTACTATCAAAAGGCTGCAAGGGAGGGGAAAAAAAAGGACAAAGTGAGAATATATTGAAGCCAGGATGCAATTCCCAAGCCTGTGATCCATCTTGCTTCAACCTGACCCAAAAATCATGGTTGTAGGCTCTGAGCCAAGAAGGGATGGGAATGCAGGCTGGGAGCTGTGCTCTTAGGTGCACAAAAGGAGCAGTCATCCTCCTGGCAGCTTCCTAGGATGAAAAAACCCTGGCAACCACATTGCTGGCAAGGAAATAAGGGGGGTTTAAAGGTTCTCTGTGACAAATCATTTATCATCAAGCTTTGCTTGACACTGAGTTCCTAATAAAGGAGTTTGTGTCCCAGGGAGAGCTCCTAGACTCTACCTACAGCAGTGTCTTGTTAAGCCAAGACTAGGCAGGGGGCTATGGGTCCTACCACCCCCTCAGCACCCCAAAAAAGGCCAAGAAAACGTCATTCATTAATTAATTATCCATTTCCAAGCTCACTGCTCCCTTTCCTTGGGATATAGCCTGAAAAAAATAGCATCAATAAAAAGGGAGAAAAATAAACCAGGATAACGCACACAACAACCTTCAATGTATTTACCCTCTACTCCTTCTTCCCTTGGGATATAATCCCAAGGAAAACTCCTGGAGACAGGTAGCATCTCCCTGGCTCATGAAGTCTTTTCCTTGTTACAGAGCTGCCCAAACCTCTCTCCTCCTTTCCCTTTGCCTCCAGCTAATGGGATTAGTGTTCAGTTGTGTGGTCCTAGCAAGCTCCTCCCCATCAAGCCCAGGCACCCTCCTCTCTCTCTTTGCCATCCAGGCCAGAAAGCAGAGGGGTTTTTTTTTCTGCTGAATCAAGTATTTTAAGGCAATCTGAGTCAGTAAGGAAACACCAAGGGAAGAAGAGGCAGACAGAGGTCACTGCAAAGAGAACACACTGAAAACCTAGAAGAAAGAAGGGGATGAGTGTGGGGGGAAGAATGTCTAGAAGGAAATAATACTTGAGGGAAATATTTGGTGCCTGCATTATCTTGGGTTTTTTTTTCCCCTCCTTTTATTGATGCTGCTTTTTTTTTTTCTTCCTTTATTTAATTCCTAGAAGTCTCTGGCACTGCCTTTGTGTGAATGGAGTGTGGTCCTCCCTTCTCCCAGCCTAGCATCCTACACATTCACTCCCTGAAAAGTCCTGCCCACAGGGTCTAAAGCATGAAATGGGCCTGAAAATCAGCCTTTTGATTAGAGCTGACAGGAGCTCAACCCATCCATCCCCCCAACCCCAGGAGAGGAAAGGGAAAATGACATCATCTCCCAACCCCTGCAACGTGGGAAGAGCCCTGCGTGAGGATGGGGAACCCCACAGCTTCCCTTTTCCAGAAGGGCTGAAAGTGTCAGAAAGTGACTTAAAGTGATGCTGAGAGCATCCAAGTCCAGGCAGCAGGAGAATAAAATGTTGCAATGAAGGTATTTGCTTTTTAAAACCAAAATCTTCTCTATTTGGGACTGGTGATGTTACTAATCCCACAAATCCTTATCCTTTATGTTGTTAACTTCTCCTTCCTTACTGGCCAGGGTAGAAACAATGCCCAAAGAAACAACCAAACCCAAAAGCATCTTTACAGCTTGATGATTTCCTTTCAAACCCTTTCTATCAGCATGCCAAAAGTCCTTAAAATTAAACAGAGGTGAGGATAAAGCATGGGAAACAAACCAGAAGTGGGCTAACTCACAAAAGGGATCCTTTTGGAGCACATCTGACTAACCATCAGGTACAGAAATTTCCCAACATGAAACACCTTCTGAAAAAAACAACCATAAAACTCTTCCCCCCATCAACAAACATCCTTAATAAACATCCTAATTACACAATAAATAGTACATATCAGCATTTCTAACTCAATAACCAACACCCATTCTTTTGCTGGCCACAGAGAGGAGATGCTCTTGGACCTGGGTGACACAAGAGTGATGGCAACCAACAGGCTGGATCCTGACATCAGCCAGGAGACTATGATGGAGAGAGGTGATTCTGCCACTTTACTCTGCTCTGCTGAGACCTCATCTGGAATACTGTGTCCAGTTCTGTCAGAAGAACACGATGGATCTAGACATAAAGGCTCTGCCTTTCATCACTCTGATTGCCAGAGCTATTAAACTCCAGGGAAGGAACAACTCTCCCTGCAGCACCTTTCCCCCACCAAAACCTATTTTCTCAGCATCCCAAGAGTAAGAAACCAAGGGTAGGGTGGGAGCCATAGCCTCCCCAAAGCCAACCCAACCCTCTTACTATGTTCATGAGGGTGAGGACATAGTTCTGGACGTGCTCCTTCCCGTGGAAGCGAACAACTGAGTCATCCACAGCCAGCAAGACCTCAATGTTGTAGTCATCCTTCCTGGCATGACGTCTCTTGCGCTCAGTGTCCCTCAGCTGCTCCGTCAGCAGCTCCAGGGAGTTGGGAAGATCACCCACCTGCAGGTCAGGCACTGAGCAAGGCAGAGAAAGAAACAGCCAGTGAGGTGTTGGAGCACTGGCCCAGGCTGCCCAGAGAGGTTGTGGAGTCTCCTCTGAAGAGATTCCAATCTTGCTCTAGGTGACTCTGCTTTAGCAGAGCGGTTTGGACTAGATGATCCCTAGAGGGGCCTTCCATCAGAGGGCAAGCAGAAGGAGAAATTCTCTCCCTCCACACAAGAAAGAGTTGTTATCAATTGGTGGGAAAGACAAGATTCAAGGAGCTCTTACCTTCAGGATGGAGGTCATGGTGGGGCTCAGCATTGTCCTGCCGGATGGCCGAGCGACGGTACACTACATGCGCTCTTCCATGTTCCTCTGCTTCCTGCTGCCCCCTCTCCAAGGGTTCAATGAAGAACTCATTGCTGTCTGTCCTAATGAGGCCAGCCTGGACTCCACAAGGAAATAAAGAGGGGGAAAAAGGTGTTTTTGAGATGCATGTGTACACATATACAAACTATATACTCATTAAAGTTTGATGCAGAGCATGCAAAGAGGGAAAAGCATCCCAATCGAAACCACTGGAATGCATCCATTGTCATGTTCATGTATAAGGAGTCTAATGTCTCATTGAAATTAGTAGATGGGAAAAAAAGGATAAAAAAAAAGGAGGAACAATCAACTAAACAAGAAAAGTTGGCCATGATTCAAGTTATGGCTTTATATGGCCAGGAAACTCTGTTCCTTCTGGCCAGCAGGGAGTTTTCTCTCTAACCTAGCACATCAGGGCTGCACAGGCTCCACACACCCTCCCCATCCTCTTCCTCATTCCCATCCTTCATCCCCATCATGCCAAGAAGGAAAACTGCCATTTCACTGACACAATGATCTGCAACAACAAAGGAGGGAAAGGGTATAGAAAGAAACCATCCTTGCTGCCCTATGAAGTGCTTGGGAATCCACAGAGGGGAATCCCTTTAGAGGAGAAGCTGGAACTCCCCCAACTCCCCCTTCCAAACACAAGGGGAAGATGAATGAGACAGTAAGCATCCCTGGCAATGTTCTCCTGGCTCCCAACCTGCTCCTAATGAACACCAAGCTCCCATCAAATGCTCCTTCCATCAGCCCAAGCGCTCGTATCCCGCAGTGCTGGCCACCTCTGAGCTCAGCCAGCAAAAGGATCACTGGGCTTTGACTCTCATTCCCTGCCCGGCATTTTTCCCAGCTCTCCCTCCAGCATGAAGGCAACGTGCTCCTTCCTCTGCACTGCCTGCTGCTGCCTGCTCTTGGATCTCTGCCTGGAAAGCACAGGCAGAACAGACAGATCTGTTCTTACAGCAAAGCCCCTGTCAGCCAGGACCTAGTGGAGTCCTCACCAGTGCTGAGACACTGGGATTGTTCTCATCAAATCCCAGAAGGGTTAAGGTTGGAAGGGACCACCAGAGATCATCTAATCCAACCTGTAGGGATAGTGTCCCGATGGTTTTTTTACTCTATCTTCAGGGATGGAGACTCCACAACCTCTCTGGGCAACCTGCTCCAGTACTCTGGCACTCTCACAGGAGAGGAGTTCTTCCTGATATTTAGGTGGAACTTCCTGTGTTCTGGTTTGTGCTCATTGCCTCAGATCAATTTATTTTTATGTGTATATATATATATATATATATATAAATAAAAGTATGTATGTATTTTGCACAAAGCATTACAAAAGCTGGAGCTCCTCCAAGCCCTCCTGGGTCATTGGATCCCCTGCACGTTCACGTCCTGCTGCATTCATGGTGGCATCAGCCAACCTGGCTCTGTTAGACTTCAGCAAATTTCCTGCTCCACTTGGGTTTTATTAGCTGCTTAACTCCTCTGGAAAGCAGCTTTTTGGGCTGGCTTTGTTCCACCTCCTTCCCAAGGAATTTAAATATGGGTAGTTGGGCTACAATCAACACGTAGCTCAGGTCCTTCCCTCAGGAGACATTCAGGTCACTCTCCCAGCCAGGGCTTGTCCCACTATCCTAGCCAAAGAAATTCCTCACAGAATGATTTGGGTTGGAAGGGACCTTTAGAGGTCTTCTAGTCTAACCCCCTGCAGTCAGCAGGCACATCTGCAACTAGGTCATGTTGTTCACAGCCCCAAACAACCTGATCTGCAATGGTTCCAGGGATGGGGCTTCAAACCTAAGATTGGGAAGATCCCAGCCAGGTTCTGGAGCACCTGATGATAAGGCAGAGATCAAGTGAGGGAGTTCAACCCACAGGTAAGGTCCAGTGATAGTCAGGCAAGTCCAAGCTCTTGTTCTTCATTGTACAGAACCATAGTGATCCTAGAGGTCTCTTCCAATCTTAATGATTCTGTGATAGAATTGTTTGCTATCNAATCCCAGAAGGGTTAAGGTTGGAAGGGACCACCAGAGATCATCTAATCCAACCTGTAGGGATAGTGTCCCGATGGTTTTTTTACTCTATCTTCAGGGATGGAGACTCCACAACCTCTCTGGGCAACCTGCTCCAGTACTCTGGCACTCTCACAGGAGAGGAGTTCTTCCTGATATTTAGGTGGAACTTCCTGTGTTCTGGTTTGTGCTCATTGCCTCAGATCAATTTATTTTTATGTGTATATATATATATATATATATATAAATAAAAGTATGTATGTATTTTGCACAAAGCATTACAAAAGCTGGAGCTCCTCCAAGCCCTCCTGGGTCATTGGATCCCCTGCACGTTCACGTCCTGCTGCATTCATGGTGGCATCAGCCAACCTGGCTCTGTTAGACTTCAGCAAATTTCCTGCTCCACTTGGGTTTTATTAGCTGCTTAACTCCTCTGGAAAGCAGCTTTTTGGGCTGGCTTTGTTCCACCTCCTTCCCAAGGAATTTAAATATGGGTAGTTGGGCTACAATCAACACGTAGCTCAGGTCCTTCCCTCAGGAGACATTCAGGTCACTCTCCCAGCCAGGGCTTGTCCCACTATCCTAGCCAAAGAAATTCCTCACAGAATGATTTGGGTTGGAAGGGACCTTTAGAGGTCTTCTAGTCTAACCCCCTGCAGTCAGCAGGCACATCTGCAACTAGGTCATGTTGTTCACAGCCCCAAACAACCTGATCTGCAATGGTTCCAGGGATGGGGCTTCAAACCTAAGATTGGGAAGATCCCAGCCAGGTTCTGGAGCACCTGATGATAAGGCAGAGATCAAGTGAGGGAGTTCAACCCACAGGTAAGGTCCAGTGATAGTCAGGCAAGTCCAAGCTCTTGTTCTTCATTATACAGAACCATAGTGATCTTAGAGGTCTCTTCCAATCTTAATGATTCTGTGATAGAATTGTTTGCTATCAAAAGAGACCAGGAGAAAGAGAAGATAAGGCAGCTTATGGGTTTAGGGTGAAAGCTGGGATTTGCTGAGTCAGGCAGCCAGAGGAAAGCCTGGATTAAAACGTGAAAGAGCCTGGTCCTGAGCCACAAACCCACGTGGCTTTGTGCTGCTCTGTGGCTCGTGACTGATTAGAGATGGCTCAAGAAGTAAAGCAGCCCAGACTTTCTCCCTCAAAGGCAGGATGCAACACACTACTGGCTCCAGAGAGGACCAACAAGCAAAGTGGCTACTGCAAGGACTTGGGTGCAGGGAAGTTGCACTAGCTGCCCTTTAAAGATCCCTTCCAACCCAATCCATTCTATGATCAGAGTAGCCTCACAAATGAAACAGACACTGCTGCAGTCACCTTGGCACTGACAATACTCAAAATAAACCAACCCCAAAACCACCACTGCAAGAGGCATGCAGGAACCTGCTCTGCCTTACAAAAGAAGGAGCAGCTTGGTTCATATTTCAGCATTTTGGGAAGGTTGTGACTGTAGCATGAGAGGTTAGATGCCAGCCAGCAAGCCCCAAGGAAGCTTTCCTTGGGCTCTTGCCAACAGATCAATCCCATCCTCAACAATCAATCTGCCACGTGCTTCCCATCTCCCCATTTTATTTGGTTTAATAACACCAAATCCAATGAAATCTGGCAAGGTGAAGCTGTCATTACAGAAGTCTCTTTTCCAGCTATCCAGCAAACCAAGCTCACTAAGGGGGACACCCTCCCCAGCACCCCTAGATAAGCAACTCCTCCATCACCTTCAACTCCCACAAGAATTCAGGAAACTCTGACACTTCCATGCAGCAGAAATGTGGAAAAACTACTAAAGCCAGAGAAGCAAACAGCCTCCAGGAGGGGGAAATCCAGCTGTGGGCACAGGATACATTTTTCCTACACCATTCACACTTAATTTGGACC
Source organism: Bucco capensis (assembly GCA_013396975.1). Taxonomy (NCBI): domain Eukaryota; kingdom Metazoa; phylum Chordata; class Aves; order Piciformes; family Bucconidae; genus Bucco; species Bucco capensis. The sequence goes on along the minus strand of VWZO01000257.1, from coordinate 76,541 downwards.
AAAAATCCCCAGAAAACCAAGGTTTGGGAAGCAGGCACTGTCACCAGCTCCCCTGTTCCTGCAGATATTACCTGGTTGGGACACACAGCTGCCCCACCATGGAGCTTGGAGCACACCAGCAGCAGCACCAGGGGCATGGTCCAGACATGCTCCATCACTCTTTTGGAACAACTCCTTCTCCAGCAACAAGTCTTGGAGCTCCTTAACTGCTTTTCCTTGCTCTTGGTGCCAAAGCAAGAGATTTTGGGCACGTCTACTGACTCCATCTGGGCTTTGCCAGGTGACCCAAGCCAGGATTCAAATGTAGCTCCTGGCAGGGTGAGGGCAGCGAGACACAGGCTCAGTGCTAAGTAATTAATGAGGTTTTCAGCCCAAAGACAGCCTGGTTTTTCATCTTGCTGCCAAAAATGAGAATTATCACAGGGGAGAAAAGCACCTTCACCACCATGGAAAAGGCAAACCAGCTGAGGGCAGCAGGATCTATGGAACCAAAGAGATATTTTGCCCTGGAGGCATTTAAATCAGCACCTTTTCTTCTTCCCCAAATTAACTGTGCTGTTCAGGAGCTGCAAGGCACATCCTGGGAAGCAAATCCATACTTCTTGCACAGGAGCATCATTATGGGGAATGCTTCATAGAAACATAGACTGCTTTAGTTTGGAAGGGACCTTTAAAAGTCATTTAAGAGACATCTGCAACAACATCAGCTTGCTCAGAACTCCAACCAACCTCACATGGAATGGTTCCACCAAGCACCTAGCATCTCTGGTGGCTTGGATCAGCTGGGAAATGATGTTATGGATGGCAGCACATTCCCACCCTGGTATGAGACACACACACACAGAAAAAAAGGCTGGATTTTCACGCGTGGATGCCTGCAGCTAACAACCAATGTGGAAGATGCCATGGGTTTGGCATCTGTGGATAAAAAAAATCAGCTCATTTCCATGGCTAAATATGGATTTAGGAGAGACTTGATGTGTACTCTTTTTTCAAGAGCTAGAGGTTTTTTCCTCCATTATTTATAATCTCAGTCTCCATTTATACACAGCTTAATCTCTTTGTGTACACAGGGCTCATCCCCAGCATCCCAGAACACTTCCTCTGAGAAGAAACCAGCAGCCAAGCGTGGTCCTGTGCCTCCCACACACACTATACTGGGATGCTAAAGCCACAAACCCATCTTGAAGCCCATGGAGAACTTCCAGCACAAGTCCACAGCAATTCCCAGCTACAGGCATACCAAAATCACCTACTGCTAGAGCTCCTCACATAAAGTCAGTCCCTACCTAGCACATCCTGACCATATCCATCCCTCCTAGATGTTCACATATAAGGGATATATATAAGCTCACAGACTTAGATAAACTAGAGGACCAGCAACCTACACCAGCCAGAAAACCCAAGAAAGAGAGAAACCAACTGCTATGTTGGCTCTGTCCCAAAATCCTCTTCTCCAGGGGAGGAGCAGAGCCCTCTCCTCATGCTCTGTCCTCCTGACCTCTTCTTCCCCCAGCCTGTAAACACCAAATGTGCTTCACCAGATGATAGGAAACTGCTGCTTGAGTCCAGGGCCCTTATTTGTTGGCCATGGAGCAATAAATACACTGCAGGAAGACTTGCTAGAGCTCTACATAAAGAAATAAACCATCTGTGAGGTAACACATCAGCAACCACGTTAGCACTGCGTCCCAGGATGGCTTCAGAAATGAGGATGCACCAAAACCACCCTGAACCAGAACCACCATGCATCAGCACAACACTAAACCCACCCAGCAAAGACCCCACAGAGGTTCATGAAGGGAAATGAGGTTGAAGCAAGCTCTCCAAGCTGCAGATCCTGAGGGAAGAGCCACTTCCACCTTTACATGAGCTTAAATGAGTGGGCTTTGGAGTACCACGGATGTACCAGCTACATCCAAGCCTGCCCAAATTCACCAGCCCCAGTGCAATCCATGCTTGTGGAGATATTCCTGCCCAAATTGACAGCCCCTTCCAAAAAAAGATGCTTCAAAAGGTGTGGATCATGTGCCAAAATTGAGGCAAAAGAAACTAAACTACTATCCATAGGTGAAATATGTGGGTTTAAGCTGTGCTGCTGTATCATTTCTGCTTGTACAGGAACACCAGGCACTGTATAAAAAGAAAGGAATGCCAAACTGTTTGTGCTGACAGCCCAAATTAGCTACAGGAACTCCCAGAATAAAGCAACCAAAAAAAGCAATACAAAAAGAGGAGGGAGGAAAAAAAGAAAGCAAAGACATTTACTTCCACCAAGGAGTAAAGTGGTACCAAGAGAGAACAGCAATTGCTGGCACCTGAAACAAGAATGAAATTGGCTCAAAGGAAATTTGGAGGGCATAGGGCCAGGGAAAGAAAAAACCCAAGCAATTCCTCAAGTGTAACAAAGGTAGAGACCCAAGGGCAGAGGAATCACTGAGGCTAAGGAGCTAATGGAGCCATTCCAGGGATTAAAGCATGCTGGCAGCAGGTTACCCATGCTGAAGCACACTCATCAGAGCCATCTGAACACATCAGTAATTAGTTTTAAAAAAATGAGGTTCTGCCCCAAAAAGATGTTTAGCAGGAGGAAGACCACATGCTAACAGTGATTGGAGATGCTCAAGCACACTCAGCTTCATTTAACAGGTGGGAAGCAGAGAGAAGAAGCTCCTGAAGCATTCCCAAGGTAAGACATGGGTGAGCAAGGATGCAGCAGCATCCTGGCCTGGAGCATCAGCATCTGGCATAGTCCACATCCAGGCAGGAGGCAGCTTGACCATGGGACAGGCAAAATTTTCAACCCCTTCAAATAAATACAGGGGAAGGATGGAGCACTCCCACATCTAGTGCTTACAAGCCACGGGTGGGGAAAGGTCATCACCATCAAAATGAGGTTGCATGACACTTCCATCCACCTTTTAAGAGAAAGCCACCCCCAAAAACCACCCCAAAACACAGGCAAGGCACACGAAGAGCCCTGCCAGCCTCCAGCTCACCAGTCCATCGCAGTTGCTGATGGCTACAGCAGCTCCAGGCACGCCAGAGATGTCTCCGGTGAAAAGGCAGCGCTGTTGGATGGGTTCCCGGAAAAGCACCTCAAAATCCTCCTGCCATTCGGCCACGGCACCAGGTGGCAACAAGCGCCGGTTGGGTCTCAGGCGGAGGTGCAGCTCCCTCCCAAAAACGGTGACGTTGAAGTAGAGCAAGCGGCCAGCGGCGGCCCCGCGGCGCCGGCTCCGGGGGGGCTCGCGGAGGGGACTCCGGGGGACGCGGCGGCGGCGGTGGTGGGCCGGGCGTGGGGATGGAGGACAGGTGGCTTCATCGATCCCCACCGCTGCCACTGCCTCACCGGACACCACGTGCGAGAGGAAGCCACCCCGGCAATCGGCACTGAAGGGGACGATCACACCATACTCGCTCAGTTTGCCGGCCAGGAGGAGCTCTGTGGAGAGAAGCACTCAATGGTAGTTGGGGTTGGAAGGAATCTCTGGGGATCATCGGAAGTTCAACCCATCCCTGGAGGGGCACCTGGAGTAGATTGCCCAGGATCACATCCACGTGGGTTTGGAATCCCTCCGGAGAAGGAGACTCCACAACCTCTCTGGGCAGCCTGGGCCAGGGCTCTGGCACTCTCACAGCAAAGGTTTTCCTCATGTTCAGATGGAACCTCCTGAGTTCCAGTTTGTGCCCATTGCTGGGCTAAAACGTGTCTGGCCTTGTCCTCTTGCCCCTAACCCTTTAGCTCTTGCTCAGCATTGAGCAGATCCCCTCTCAGACTTCTCCAGGCTAAGCAGCCCCAGGGCTCTCAGCCTTTCCTCCTCAGAGATGCTCCAGTCCTCTCATCATCATCTCTGTAGCCTCTGCTGGACTCTCTCCAGGAGTTCCTTGTCCCTCTTGCACTTGGAAGCCCAGAACGGGACCCAAGACNCGCCGCCGGAGCCGCCGGGGCCGGGTCCGCTCCCGCCACCGCCTCCGGGGGGGGAGAACCGGGCGGCGCCGCGCTGCGCGCCCGCGGCCCCCGGGAAGGGCGTGGGGCGGGCTGGGGGCAGGGTCTGTGCGAAGGGGTGGGAGTTTGGATGGATTGGTAATTATTTTTCTTTATTTTTCATCTTTTTTTTTTTTCATTTCTTTCCTTTTACTTGATTTTCCTACGCTTTCTTATTAAACAAAAAGAAAAGAAGAAAAAAAAAAAAAAAAAACCCAAACTTCTCCGGTTGAGTTTAANTGAAGGGGACGATCACACCATACTCGCTCAGTTTGCCGGCCAGGAGGAGCTCTGTGGAGAGAAGCACTCAATGGTAGTTGGGGTTGGAAGGAATCTCTGGGGATCATCGGAAGTTCAACCCATCCCTGGAGGGGCACCTGGAGTAGATTGCCCAGGATCACATCCACGTGGGTTTGGAATCCCTCCGGAGAAGGAGACTCCACAACCTCTCTGGGCAGCCTGGGCCAGGGCTCTGGCACTCTCACAGCAAAGGTTTTCCTCGTGTTCGGATGGAACCTCCTGAGTTCCAGTTTGTGCCCATTGCTGGGCTAAAACGTGTCTGGCCTTGTCCTCTTGCCCCTAACCCTTTAGCTCTTGCTCAGCATTGAGCAGATCCCCTCTCAGACTTCTCCAGGCTAAGCAGCCCCAGGGCTCTCAGCCTTTCCTCCTCAGAGATGCTCCAGTCCTCTCATCATCATCTCTGTAGCCTCTGCTGGACTCTCTCCAGGAGTTCCTTGTCCCTCTTGCACTTGGAAGCCCAGAACGGGACCCAAGACTCCAGATACGATGATGGAGAGAAAAAGTTCAGTAAAGGGTATGGAGCATCCCACTCAACGCGGCAGCATTCCAGTGGCTGACCCAACTCGGGGGAGCCCGATGAACCCAAGCAACTCTTTTCCCGTCCCGACGCATCTCCCCTTTGTACTTTTAACCGGCCGCGTCCAACGTAGCAGAATAAACTCGGCCTGACGTGCCCCTCACACGCCAACTCTTCCTCGCCCAACCTCCATCTCCCCCAATTTCCTCTTGAAACCCAACACCCTCCCTCCCTTCTCCCCATCCTCCGGGGTGCAAACCACCTGTCCAAACAACACCCCCTCCCCCCGGGGGAAAGGAGGGAGAAGGGGCCGTACCTGGGGCGCTGCCGGCGGCCAGGCAGCCGTGCAGCGGGACGAGGCAGGAGAGCNGAAAAGAAAAGAAGAAAAAAAAAAAACAAAACCCCAAACTTCTCAGGTTGAGTTTAAATGGTTCTTTTTTCGGAGATTTAAAGGGGGGGAAAAAAGCCTTTTCGGGCAGCCGGCTCTGCCCTCCCTTTTTCCCCTCCCTCTCTCTCTCGGGCCCTGCCCAAACAAAGGCGAAGCGCGCCAGGAGCCCGAGCACCCCTCGGAGCTAACCCTTCCCCTCCCTGCCCTGGACTTCTCCCCAAAACCACCCCTGGAGCGGGTCCCCAAGCAGAGAAGCTCCAGAAAGAGAGCCCAAGTGTCTAGTAGCGCTTAAAGCGGGCGAGTTGTTGGGAAACGGCGCGTTTAGAATCAATTGGGATCATCGACTGGTTTGGATTGGAAAGGACCTTTAAAGGTCAGATAGTCCAACCCCCCTGCAGTCAGCAGGCACATCTACAACTCCATCAGGTTGCCCACAGCCCCGAACCTGTTGGTCGTACCTGCCTGAAATACTGAAGTGATCAACCCCTGCAAGTGGATTTTTTAGTGTTATCTCTACCATCAGTTAAAAAGAATGAGTTAATGTCCTTCCCTGCATCCTTCCTCGCAATTCCCAGAAGAGAGGATAAGAAGAGTGAAAAAGCAAGGCAACTGCAGGATGTTTCTTGCTAGGAAAGCTAAATTGAGATCTGCAACAATTTGGGTTTTTTGATAAGAAATTAATAGTGGAGAAGCACTCCAAGCCAGGCAGAAGCCATGGAGACCAAGATCATTCCACACACCCAGCAGGGGACTTGGCCAAGGCAGATAGCCCAACATCCCAGCTACTTATCCCCATCAACACATCCACTCTTGTCCTCCAAAAGCCCTGCAACACCCCAGCTCTACTGCAGCTAAGGAGAACACCTCCTGCAGCCACCCTGGCCCCTCTGCCTCCCATTGCATCCTTTTCTTTCCTTTGGCCTCTCCATTCTACTCTTTGTCTCCTTTCCCCTCCTGGCCATAACTCTGCCAGGACCCTTTTCCTTGACTTTAGGCTTAACCTTTTTCTTTCTATTTTGGAGTTCAAACAGAACCTTTTCCTGTCTCCCCCTCCCCTAATGCTATTTTCTCTCCAGCCCCCATTTCCTCCACCAATAATACACTTTGTGATTCTGCTCTCTGATTCAAGAGGCTCTTCAGCCCTGAGATTTGCCAGTGACATCATTTCAGGGACTTCCCCCATTTACTAAGTGACCTCTAGGTCCAGCTTTTCATTCCAGCCTCCAGAGGAGAAAGCTGCCAACAGCTGCTGCTTGTAAAACCTCAAACCAGATAATTTTCCCTCAGCCTGTATTCCCAAAGCCTGCTTTTTCTCTGGTGGTACCCAAGCTCTGCCCATTCTAGCTGAGATCCTGAACTTGAAGGGTGGGGAAAACCTTCACACCAGTCTGGAAGGATTTCTTTAAAAAATAAATGCTTAATTGGGTCTTTTTTTGTGTGTCTTTATGGGCACTGGTGTGTTTTTGCTCAGCCATGTTAGCCTCCTGGAGAGGAGGGCATGAGGTCTAATAAAATCATATCCATCCCCACCAATTACCTAAACTGGCTTTTCTACCCATAATATCATGAGTTTAGGAGCCAGGAGCTTTGGATATGCCAGAGCAAAAAGCAAGAGCTATATTTCCAGCCAACAGTCACCACATTTCTTTGTCTTAAAGCTTCTGTTTCTTCATCCAAAAAGCTAAGCAACAGCCACCCCTGTGCTTGGATTGAGTAACCACCAGCCTGGTCCCTCGGAATGGGCTGACTTCTGTTAAGAAGTAGTAAAATGGCCAAAAAAAAGAACTTAAAAGAAAGGGGGAGGGGAGGATTTCTCCAGCTGTTTGGTTTCATTTGTAGTTTTAAAAGCATTTGCAAGAAGAAGGAGCCCTAAGAGAGATGGATTTGAATCACAAGGAGGGATGGGCTAACATCTTGGGAGAGATGGAAAGATGGATTAGCATCCCAGGGGAGGTGAACTAGCATCATGGGACTAGCTGAACAAGCATCATGGCACAGATGGACTAGCATCCCAGGCACAGGTAGGATGGGCAGGATTTTACTCCATGCCTATCCTCATCCTTGGGTGCAACACCCATCAATACTCAGAGAAGGGTGAAGGTCTGCACTGGTGCTTAGGAGTCAAGGAGATAGCCCAAACACTCCTGTGCAGGGATGCAGAGCCTCTTGCAAGGGAGTGCAATCTCTCCCAAGCAGAGGGACCAAAGCAGAAGCAGCAGCTGGCTGTGGGTGAGTGAGCATGACCTCATCCCTCAGACATGCAGAGCCACCAGGAGATTAAACCAGAAAACAGATCCTGCTGCTGCCGTGGTGGCAAAGGGGAGCCCAAAGCATCTTCCCCCACCTCCCTAAAGCAGTGAAAACCACCCTTTTCCCCAAGATTTCCACTCTTTCCCAGGGGATTTTCCAGGCATGCTGCTAGAAGACCACCAAGAAGGGTCACAAAGCCACTTGTGTGCTCACCAAGGATGAGAGGAAGAGAACACAAGCCCTTGCTCTTGGAGGCAGAGAGCTGACAGGCACATCATCTGGTCTCAGGCTGCCCCAAGGCAGGGATCATTCCTGCCAGATCTCTCTCTAATCCACACTTTCAGACCTCCAAAGCTGGAGGAGCCTCCACAAGCCCTCAGGACATGGAGGATTTCTTCTTGCTTGCTTAGCTTGGAAAGTTTTTCCTCCTCTTTAATCTGAATATTTCTTGCAGCTGCTTACACCAAGGAGGTTTTTTGTGCTGCTTGCTTGGATTTTCCTGCCTTTCCTACAGCTTTTTCCCTACACAAAGCTAGCTGCCATGCCCCTTTGCAGCCTTCCTCTGATCTCCCTTGACCTCTCCCTATTCAGGCCAGCCCTTTCAAGAGCTGCCATGCCAAGCTCCTGCTGCACCCTGAATAAAATCCAATTAGCTGCCTTAATCCTCCACAAAGGTCTTTGGGATACAACTTAAAGGCTTCTCCTCCAAAATGCAAAAGCAAAGAGCTACTATCTCACTTGGACATCCCTGGGGTTCCCTGCACACCAGCACCCACAGATGCAGAGCCACAAGCTGAATATGCAAATGTATACATCTGAGAGATACTGTCACCAAACTCCTCCTGACAATGCCCCAAAGATGCTGGATGCTGCTCCAAAGCCACCAATGTTCTTCCATGAGACCTCAAACATGCTGGCATCACCACAGTTTTGAAGAGGAGACATGGAAAGCTAAAGTCTTTGTATAGATTTGGCACCTAGGAAGCAAGCAGCACATGAGGGGAAGCATCTCCTACTCATCCCACCCACTCCCCTTATGCCATGCTTCTGACCACCACTTCCCTCACAAGCCAGGCTCAGGCTTATCCCAAAAAATCTCGTTGCAGAGCACTGCATCTCCAAAATTCCTGCAAGATATTTGCTTTGGCAGCCTTGCTGGGAGGTTTTGAGGGGCCAGGAGTCCTTGCTTCAGCTCTTTGCCCACCCAGGGATGCTTGGGGAACAAAACCATCAAGCTGAAAAAGCCAGGAAGTGGAAGCTGACACTGGGAGATGCTGAAGAGCAAAGTTTAAAGGATGGTGAAACAAGGTCAGGGAGATTTATACCAACAGCCTTGGACAGCTTCCAGCTGTTAGTGGTGAAGCCTTGGAAAACAGGAGGGGAAAAAGTTGCTCTACTTCTAGGAATTGCCCTGCAAGGTTTAGCAGAGAAAGCTCCAGCAGCAAGGTTGGATCCCACTGATGGGAAAGCAACAAAAAACACCCACCTTCCCCCCTCCCAAAACACTCTTTTTTTTTTCACAGATGCAGCAGATGTTGACCTGAGAGGTCAGCATGACCTCAGTTCAAACAAGCCAACCCAGATGTGTAAGCAACCTAGTGAACCCCCAAAAAACATCTCTTCAGTGCAGGAGGCAAGCCAAATTATGCACCCCCTCCAGCCATCTCTCCATCCCTGCCTGCTCTCTTGCCATCCCCAGCCCTTCCTTTGATTGACAGTCCTATTTTTCCCCAACACAAACTAGGTTATCCTTCCCCAGCATCCCTCCAGAAGCAACTTGCCCTCTTCTCTGCACATTGACCATCTCATTCATTTTTCATCATCCTCTTGCTAGAATTGAGCTTACTGGCCTGGAAAACCCAAATCTATATTTGCCTCTTCAAGGGAGCTACTGAGCATTTCCCAGTCCCCTAGGGCCTCACTCATCCCTTCAGCTGATGGATTTTGTTCCAGCACAACCCCTGCCAGCCAATAAAGGCTTTCAAGTGATCCTCACTGAGCTCCATCTCCTCTTTCAGCACTTCCAGCTCGAGCTGGGGATGATTAATTTTTCACTTGCATGGGGTCAGAAGCACCCCAAGGTTATAGAGGGGAGGGAAAAAAACCACAGCTCTTTCTTTTCCTACTGGTCAAATGTGAGGAAGAAAAATGAATAAGCATTTGAAGCCTGGACCACAGTTTGCACCTGATGCATGGGAGCTGATGGTATTGGGAGGGCAAGACCAAGAGGGGAAAAGGAAAATGTATGGAGCTTAGAGATCTAGCTTTGTGCCTAGATGGCTTTTAGTTTGAGTTTTCTAAGCCCTGGCTCTGCAAAAGCATCTTAATTACTGCTCTTCAGCTCTCAAATGAAACACAGATGCACTCCCCTTCACAGAGGTCCAGAAAGGGGGGGNNNNCTCACAAGGGGTCCAAAAAGGGGGGGGGGGGTGTGTTTCTGCTAGAAAGGTGCATCCCAGAAAGATTAAACATGGAAATTATTATTATTACTTTAAGAGCTAATATTATGTCAGAGTTATTCCTGGTAGCTCTATGCCAGCACTTGCCTCCCCAGCATCACTTTCAAGCCTCTCCCCATGCACCTTCCCCTCCCCTCCCTGATTCAGTGAATACAAATTGTATCATCCCCCCCAAAACCACTCTATTTTCACCCACAGATAGAGAATCTTCCCAAACTGGGACTTGAAGAGCTGATGTCCATGGGATTTTGGGGTATATCTGACATAGATGGGATACCTGGTGACATGGTTTAGTGGCATGGGGGTGATAGGTTGATGGTTGCACTTGATGATCTTAAAGGTCTTTTCCAACCTTAATGATTCTGTGACATTTTATATGAAGCAAATCTGCAGAGAAAATAGGAATAAAGGAGGTTTTTAAAGTTAAATGCAGCCCTGAAGCCCCTGAGAGCTGTGGTGATTATCTGGGCCTACAGCAGGTCCCATGTGCCAGTGGAATATTGGCTCCTCAGCATATTTTCCCCTTTCAATGTATGAAAAGAAATAAAAATAGACACAGGAATTTCAGCTTCCAAGGACTTCTGCTCTCCTAGAAGAGGAGGGGGGAGAAATAAACCCTTTGTGAGGTATGAGGAGCTCATACCAGGACCCCAATCTGAGGGAAAGATGCAGAGAGGGAGAATATGGCCAAGAAGAGCTGTATTTTGCACATTTTTGAGTCAAACTCCCCAAATCTACTGCTAACTTGAATAAAATAAAGGCTGGCTTATTCAGGAGGAGTTGATGGAGCTGGGATGTGGTTCCTGGTCACCTTTTCACCTCCCATACAGTGAATTAACACACATATGTATCTATATACACACACATATCTATATATACTACTCATATTCTGCCAGAAACTATTTTCTCTAAGGAGAAAACTTCAGGAAACCATTTAACCAAGTTGGATGAAGCAACCTGGTCTGGTGGAAGAGGTCCCTACCCATGGCAGGGGGATTGGAACTAGAGGATCTGTAAGGTCCCTTCCAACCCAAACCATTCTTAGGCACTGCTTACAGTTTAGTTCTAGCTCATATCTAAATGGCTTTTTAATTAGACCCTGGGGAGCTTTGTAATGAGCAAAGAACTCACCTACTGCAGAGAAAAACCTGTGGAAGGCATATCAGCATCCTCTAAACCTTCAGGGGACAGGAAAGCAAATGGAAGCATTAATAAGAAGCTTATTCATTTCAAAATCAACTTATTAACCAGGAGCAGAGCACAGCTAAAGAATTCACTGTTGCCACGTTACCTCCATGCTGTAGCCAGAAAGAAAAGGGAGGGGGGGGAAGAGCCATAAAATCACTCACTTGCTTTTACAACTGAGCTGGACTCCCCAAACTGGCCCAAAAAAATCCCTCTTTGATGAGGATCCAGGGTATTTTGGCATGCAGGAGCAAGCTCTGTGCTCAAGTGCTTCCTGAGGCAAACATCACTGCAGGGAGAAACTGAGGTGCTCCTAGAGTTGGGGTCCAGCTCCTAGACTCTCACTTGGGCATCATTTGCACTCCATAACCTCTCTGGGCAGACTGGGAATGCTCCATTATCCTCACAGGAAAGAATTTTTTCCTCCTGGACTCCAGTTTGTACCCTTTGTCCTGTCACTGAAAGGAGTCTGGCCCCTTGCTCTTGTCTCTCATCCTTTAGATATTGCTAAGCATTAAGAAGATTCCTTCTCAGGCTTCTCTTCTCCAGGCTCTCCAGCCTCAGGCAGCCATCACACTCCCAAAACCAGCCTGGTTCTCATGGCTGCAGACTCAGCTCTTTCCCCTCATCCTACGAGCCTGCAAGTTTGGGGAAAAAAGGAGCTTGTAAATAAAGCAAAACCCCCCAAATGGGTGATGATTCTCAGAGCTGCAGGGATGTCCTGTCCCCGCTCTGCTGTGCAAATGAGATGCAGACCTGGGATGACCCTGAGCTGTTACACCATGGATGGATGCTGTACCACTGGGCTGCTAGAGCACAAAAATCAGCTCGAGATGTGTGTTTCCCAGCTCTGGAATCAATCCCTTAGGACTGCTGGCTGGAATTTCACTATTGACTTCTTTGCCCCCAAATAACCTTGAATCCCTTTGGCTGTATTCCCACACTCAAAGCCCTGAATGAGAAGATTGGGAGAGCAGAAAAAACTGAGGGTCAAAAACATTCGGATTCTCACCTCTCATGCTGGTTTGGTTCCCCCCCACACACACACAAACACACATTGGGGAGATTGCTTTTTAGGATGGTGGGAAAGTGGCAAGAAGCTTTTAAACCCTTCAGTCCGGGGAATCCAAAGCTTCCAGCCTTCATTACCAAGATTAAAGGGGTTGGGATTTCCTAAGCAATTAAAAGCCCTGCCTAATTAAGTCAGGGCTCTTAAGCAGGGCTTCCAAGGGTTGCTGCCAGGGCCAGGAGAAAGAAAAAGAGCCTGGAACCTTCCCTGAAAGGGTTGTCAAGCCCTGGAAGAGGCTGCTCAGGAAAGTGGTGGAGTCCCCATTCCTGGAAAGGACTTCAAAAGTGTGGAGCTATGATGCTGAGGGACATGGCTAAGTGCTGGACTTGGCAGTGTTGGGTTAATGGTTGGACTTGGTGGTGTTAAAAGATCTCTTCCAACCCAAACAATTCCAGGATTTCTTCAGTAAGGCAGAATAAATGGAGATTCTAAGTGGCTCTGCAGCCTCTTGCAAGATCACCAAGTCAACCATCCTACTGCAGCAGCAGCAAAGGACACAAACACTGAAACACAAAACATCCAGGCAAGTATTACTAAAAAAGCAAACCCAAAATGAGTGACTAAGCCAAAAAGAATCAGGGACCCTTCTACTGCAGCAGAAACCACCCCAATGCTAAAGAAAAAAAGTGCCCGTTGCTATTTAAAAGCTATTTTTCTTTCCACCCTCCCCAGTGGAATTCCTGCCTGCCTGTGCCTCTTGTTGCTGGCAGGGGATAAAAGCAGCTGCTGGGACAGAGAGGGTGTGTGCTCCTGCTTTTTTTTGCTCCCCATCTTAGTTTATCATCCTTCTGTGCATGCTAGTGAACTTCCACATCATCTTCTCTTCCTTCCCCTGCTGGGAGGAAAAGGGAGGCACTGGAAGCTTCATTTGCATCTTGTTTTCATTAACTTATTTGTCATTCTTCCCTTTGTCCTGTTCTTAGAAAAAGAATAAAAATAAAACACAGAATTCCAGCATGGTGAGGGGTTGGAAGGGACCTCTGGGAATCATCTAGTCCAACCTCCCTGCTAAAGCAGGGGCACACAGGACAGGTTGCCTAGGATCACAACCAGGTGGGTTTGGAATCTCTCCAGAGGAGACTCCACAAGCTCTCTGGGCCAGGGCTCTGGCACCCTCACAGCAAAGAAGTTATTCCTCCTGTTCAGATGGAACTTCATGGGTTCCATGGGTTATATATATATACATATAATATGCATATACACACATTATATATACACATATAATATGCATATACACACATTGTATATACACATATATTATGCATATGTATATACATGTATATATAAAAGTATATATATTGTATATACATGTACATATATATAATATAAATATACATATTGTTGTATGTGCTCTGATTTAGGGGGAAAAAAAGTGAGGATGGCCTTGAAAAAAAAACACCACCTGGCATGACTCCATCCACCAAACCCAGGAAACACCATCCCAATATTCCAGAGCTGTTTTCCCAAATCACACCCCACTCAGCACCTGCCTAAAAGGACTGGGGTTTAATTTACTCTATTTTTATTGTCTCCAAAAGAACCCCAGACATTCCCACACCCTAAGGCAGTTGCAGGGCTCCTCCCTCCCCACACCCTCAGTTGTTTTTTTTTGGTGGGAAAACAGTCTTTTTTTGCCTCTGAAAGCAGCTGAGAATCCCATGCCATGCCCCTAGCTAAAGTCCCCACGGAAGGGGCGAGAGGTGCTGGCCTGTGCCTGCCAGCGGCCCCGCAGCGTGCTCAGCACCTTGCCCTCCTGGCTCTCCAGCTCTGGGAAGCCCAGCTGGTTGAGGACTTCATAGATGCCAGCCACTGCTGCAACCTGAAAACAGAAGGAGAAAAGAGAGTTAATCTTCCATCATAGAATTTTCAAAAAGCCCTTTCAGATCATCAAGGACAAACCATTCACCCAGTGCTGCCAGGTCACCACTAAACCGTGTCCCTCAGCATCACAGCTACAGAGCTTTTCAAGCCCTCCAGGAATCACTGTCCTGGGCAGCCTCTTCCACGACTTGCCAACCCTTTCAGGGAAGGAATTGTCTCTAATGGCCAATCTAAACCTCCCCTGGTGCAACTTGAGCCTGTTTCCTCCTGTCCTGTCACTTGGAAGAAGAGACTGACTTCCACCTAGCTATAATTTCCTTTCAGGGAGTTGTAGAGAGGGAGAAGGTCTCCCCTCAGCCTCCTTTTCTCCAGGCTAAAAAGCTCCAGTTTCCTTAGCTGTTTCTCACAACACTTGTGCTCTAGATACTTCACCAGCTTCACTGCCTTTCTCTGGACACACTCCAGCACCTCAATGTCCTTCTTGGAGTGTGAGACCCAAAACTGAACCCAGGATTCAAGGTGCAGCCTCACCAGTGCCCAGTACAGGGGCACAACCCCTGCCCTAGATCTGCTGGCCACACTAGTGCTGATCCAAGCCAGGATGCTCTTGGCCTTTCTTGGCCACACTGCTGGCTCCTCTTCAACTGCTGTTGACCAACATCCCCAGGTCCTTTTCCACCAAGCAGCTTCCCAGCCATTCTTCCCCAAGCCTGGAGCATTCCTGGGGTTGTTGTAACCCAAGTTCAGGACCCAACACTTGGCCTTGTTGAACCTCACACCATTGGCCTCAGCCCATCCATGCAGTCTGGCCAGAACCCTCTGCAGACCCTCCCTAGCTTCAAAGTAGATCAACACTCCCACCAAACCTCATGTCATCTGCCAACTTACTGAGGGTGCCCTTGATCCTCTCTCATCCAGACTATTGAAGACAACATTAAACAGAAGAGAATGTGCCAGGAAGGTGCCCAGCATCTCCCCACATCCAGGTATCCACCCACAGCCCCTCCAGCTGTGGTGGAGAAACTCCAGCCACAGTTTATCCATGCTGTAATCTGCTTCCTTGCTGCTGGGGTCAGCCAGCACAGGGTTTGTTGGCTTTGGCACCTTCCTGCCAAAAAGCTACAATGGCACCTTGTTTTAGGCTAAAAAAGCTGGGATTATGCAGCAGGAAGGGGCATTTTTGGGGGGTCAAAGGCTCCTTGTATCCACAGGCTGGATGTGTTTCTCCTCTCAAGCTAACAGGGGAGGTGGGACACAGCAGGAATAAAGACACAGCCAAGGGGCTGGATTTAAATTCATGCATCCCTCCTCCAGCCAGCACCCAAACATCACACACCCTGCCCCTGTCCTTGTTTTGGCCCCTTCCAGGGAGATGGAGCAGCAGGGATAGGGAATGGAGCTGACAGCCTCTGCTTTCATCTCCTGCCTGGCAGATCAATCACACCAGTATGAATTACCACTGCTGGCAGAGGCAAGGGAACAGATGAGGATTTGCCCACAACAGCAAAACTCAAGGAAAGAAGAAACTCATCTCTGCATAATAACAATTAAAACAAGAATAGAAAGCAGGAAATATGGGAAATTTGGGGTCTCTCACTCACACCCCGCTGGCTACGTAGATGCTGAGCCATTCCAAACCCTCCTTGGCAACCTGCTGTGGGTGCCCCTGCTTTAGCAAGAGGGTTGGACTAGATAATCCCCACAGATCCCTTCCAACCCCTCACCATGCTGGGATTCTGTGCTTCCCCAGGGTGCTCCCTGTGGACTCAGGTCCTGCTGGCAGGAAAGCCTCACCTCACGCATCCAGAGGCTGAAGGGCCTCTGCCAGGAGTCCTTCTTCTCCAGATGCAGGTAAGCATTGAAGAGGATCAGGTAGATGTAGCGCTCCAGATACTGCAGGCTCCTCAGCTGCAGCATCCACCTCTCCTTCTCATCCTTGCCTGACTTCCCCTGGGAGGAACAAGAAACCAGCTCAGATCATAGAATCCTAGAATGGTTTGGGTTGGAAGGGACCTCTGGAGGTCATCTAGTACAATCCCCCTGCAGTGGCCAGGGACATCCCCAACTAGATCAGCTTTGCCCAGAGCCCTGGCAAGCCTCACCTTGAACGCCTCTAGGGATGGGAACTCAACCACCTCCCTGGGCAACCTGTGCCAGTGTTCCACCACCCTCGTGGGGAGGAACTTCTTTCTAATGTCCAGTTTAAATCTACTCCTCTCCAATTTAAAACCATTGCCCCTTGTCCTTTCACTCCAGGCCTTTGCAAACAGGCCCTCTCCAGCCTTCTTGGAAGTTCCCTTTAGGTACTGGAAGGTCACTAGTAGTTCCCCTGAAGCCTTCTCTTCTCCAGGCTGAACAATCCCAGCTCCCTCAGCCTGTCCTCATAGGAGAGGTGTTCCAGCCCCCTGAGATGTCTGTGATATCTGCTTCAGGAGAGCATCCAAGAGGCATGCAGTCCTACTTTCCAACCCTCAGGAGATGTTTGGGGGTGAGGGAGCCACAAGGACCTCTTGCATTAAAGGAAACAGGATACAGCCCAGGAACATCCACGGGCTGGTCCCTGAGTGCCAAGCACTGTGAAGAGGAGCAAGAAGGTCAAGGGAATGGTCTTCTGAGGAAAACCACACCAGGACCACTCAGCCAAGGTTTTCCTCCCAAGAACCCTGAGGCTGAGCATCACTTGGGGTTCACTGAGGAGCATAACTAAACCCATGAACAGGCAACCACTTGCTTAGCACCAGAGGTTTGATCTCCACAGTAGCAAGGTAGATGGTTGGACTTGATGATCTTAGAGGTCTCTTCCAACTTTAATGGCTCTGTGGAAGTATGCCATAATGTAGGCCACCCCTCCTTAATGCATAAAGAGGGGGGACAAACCAAAATAACATCATTTATCCACAATAATTTCATAGCAGCTCTTGCTGGAAAGAGTCAGGTCCCAACAGCTCAGCCCACAGACCTCAGGTTTTCTCTCCCCGTCCCAAGCTCTGAGGAGCCTTTGGGGCTGGAAGTTGAGTGGGATGGACTGGTCCTGCCCTCTGCTGGCTAAGCACTACTGGATGGGGAGGATGTGGGATACTGGGATGCAAGATGGTGCCAGACACGCAGGATGCTGAGTGGGATGTGGGATGGCACCAGATGGGTGGGATGCAAAATGTGGCACTAGCTGGACAGGAAGGATGCTTGATGTTGGGTCAGAAGCAGGATGGCACCAGACAAGCAGGATGCTGACTGGGATGTGGGATAGCACCAGACAGGTGGGATGCAAGATGCTGGGTGGGATGCAGGATGGCACTAGATGCATGGGATGCTGGGTGGGGTGAAGGATGGCAGCAGCCAGGGCAGATGCTGGGTGGGATGCTGGCTAGGATGCAGGACGGCACCAGCCAGGTGGTATTAGGGACAGGATGCAGGATGGTAGAGGATACAAGACCATGACACCAAAAGAGCCCTGGCACCTCTCGGGTGACATACCAGAAAGCTTCAGCCCAAGAAACCATTCAAGCTTCAGGGAGACTGTATTATGGAGCCCAGCTGCTCTCCTGCTGGCCCTCTGCTGATGGAGAAGAGCCCTCACTCACCTGCCTGTAGGTGCAGATGATGATTTCTCTGAGGTGGTAATGCATGGGTGTCATAGTCTCACTGACAGTGTCCAGGGCCATGTCCACCTCCTTCTTCATCCGGTGACCATCAGGCAGGAGCTGGACCACCTTCATCACTACCTGAAGCATGGGTAGAAGCAGCAGAGGCTTCATTAGGTCCCTTCTTGCCTTGACCTCACTGCTCAGGAGAGGACCTAGCCCCTCCAAACAAGCAGCTGTGGCTGAGGTAGCAAGGAGCAGGCTGGAGGGAGACCTCCAAGACAAGGACTCACCTCAAACTCTCCTTTGGTGTACTTGGCATCAGGCACACTCACAATTTCCTCCTCACTCATCTCAGGCATGCCCTGGGGTGGGTCAGAGGAGACCATGCCATTATGGGCTGCACAGCCTCATCCTCACTGCCCAACAGCTGACCCCAAACCTAACCCATCAGGACCCCAGAGGCATCCTCCACCACCCCTCTGCATAGCCCAGAATTGTATGCCCTGCAAGTGGGTCCATGTCTCTCCTGCCCCTTAAGCCTTGGTCCTGAGGTGGACCCAAACTTCTGGAGCTCATTAAGGAGCTAGGCACAGCAAGAGGCCAATGAATGGCCATCCCCAGCCCACCCTGGCCATCCCTTTCCTGCTCCAGGCCCAACACCCCAGGCAATGCTGCAGAGCCTGGTACCCACATTGAAGTGCCAGAGGGTGAGGACAGCAATAACCATGGCTGTGGTGGTCCTGCCCCTGCCACTGGAGCAGTTGAAGACAAAGGCCGCCTGTGAGTCCTCAGCCAGGGCACTCTTCATGGTCTCCAGCAGTCGGTCAAAGTCCTGCCAGGGGTAAAGCCAGTCATGGCTCAGCACATGCTGTCCCCACTCCCCTTCCCCACCATGGAATCCTCCTTGTCCTACAGCCTCCAGGCTAAAATTCCTGCCTTCTTGCTGATGGATCCATCCTGGCCAACTGAAGGTACCCAAGGTCCCCATGCAACTTCTCCCAGGGGAGAAGAAAACACCCCACCCATAGTCCCAGGGCTAGGTGGGATCAAGCACCCAAGTGACATGGAGGAGATGGATCGGGAAGG
Organism: Bucco capensis; assembly: GCA_013396975.1. Taxonomy (NCBI): domain Eukaryota; kingdom Metazoa; phylum Chordata; class Aves; order Piciformes; family Bucconidae; genus Bucco; species Bucco capensis. The sequence continues at coordinate 57,894 of VWZO01000257.1, read as the reverse complement.
AGGCAGCAACATCCTCTCCTCCCCATTGTACCTGTTCCTTGGGAGCACAGAAGTCAGGGATGGGGATGCGGCGGTAGGTGAGCCCCTGGCAGGTGTTCTTCTGCTGGCTGAAGATCTCCTGTGTGGTCAGGCAGCTCTTGAACATCTTCATCTGCTTCTCTGCCTCCAGGTACACCTCCAGCCACTTCTGGCACTTCAGCAGGTCACCCTTCAGGGCAGACTCTAGTTTCTGGAGAGGATGGATAAAGCCTCACCATAAAACTTCACAGCTCCTCCACTGCTTATCTCCTCTGCAAACCCAGCTGGGAACATCTGCTCTCCTGTCCCCTAGGTGCCTTTTACCCTCAGCTATAAATCCTTCAGGAGAAGGCTCTCTGGTTGCTCTGCCTTTGCAAAACTCTTAGCACAGTGACAGGGAAGTCAGGAAGGCTCCTTGATTCTTTGTCAGTCTGATAAAGAACAGGTCAACCATTTGAGTTTACATCAGCTGGGTTGTCCCCAGCCTCCACCAAGTACACCAAAGGAGAGTTTGAGGTGAGTCCTTGTCTTGGAGGTCTCCCTCCAGCCTGCTCCTTGCTACCTCAGCCACAGCTGCTTGTTTGGAGGGGCTAGGTCCTCTCCTGAGCAGTGAGGTCAAGGCAAGAAGGGACCTAATGAAGCCTCTGCTGCTTCTACCCATGCTTCAGGTAGTGATGAAGGTGATCTAGCTCCTGCCTGATGGTCACCAGCCAGGCATGGTACCCAATGCAACCACTGCTCCTCGGTGCCAAAATGAATGAATTAGTTAATTAGGAAACTGAGCATCTTTGGAAGATGAGTGGACATCACCACGAGGGCTCTCAGGATGGGGAAATATCAGCTCTTCCTGGACAGGCAGGAGCTCACCTCCAGCTGCTGAGGTGAGGCAGTAGACACAGGGATCAGCTCCTCTAGGTGGTCAGGCTCCCTCAGTGTATAGATCTGCTCATTCCCCTCCAGGACCACTTCTTCCCGGAGGCTGATCCAGGTGATGTGGTTGTGCTTCCTCTTGGCATCCGTCAGGTACCTCAGGACGCTCGCCAGGCTCTAGGAGAAGAGGAAGGGGAAGGGTGATGGGAGGGTTTGGAGCTCATTGTGGGCATCTCTGTCCCACCACAGGGTGTGTAGCCCTCACCTTGGAGCTGGGCTGTGCCATCCCATAGATGGGCATCTTGGGCACCCGTCGGAAGTTGGCCACACTCATTTCTTTGGCAGTGCTCAACACATCGGGGCAGAAGCGCTCATCTGCCACCTGCAGCACAGCAGAGCTTGGCCAAGGTGGGCCAGGGGCATTGCACCTGCCCCTTCCCACCTACAGGAGGTTTCCCAGCACACCACAACCTCTCCCTCATGGTCTTTTGCTCAGGAGAAGACTCCAGGCCTTTGGCAACATCAGCAAGCCACATGACTGCCTGTCAAAGGTTGGGAGATGCTCTTCTTGGAGCAACAAGCCACCAACAGCTCAGGCATCCTTAACCCCACCACTGAGAAACACAAAGCTGCAGCTAGGCCAGCAGCTCAGGGGTGCTCCAGCATCCTGGTACCCTGGGCCTGCCAAATCAGACACATCCATGAGGCTAGAAGCATAAACTCATGGTTTGGGTTGGAAGAGACCTTTTCATGGTCATCTAGTCCAACCCCACTGCAGTCAGCAGGGACAACTGCAACTAGATCAGGAGGTTGCTCACAGCCCCACACAACCTGATTCTGGAATGATTCCAGGGATGGGGCATTTACCACCTCTCTGGGCAACTTGGGGTAGTGCCTCACCACCCTCAGTGTAAAAAATTTCTTCCTTCCATCTAGTCTAAATCTCTGCTCTTTTAGTTTAAAACCATGTCCCCTTTATCTTGTCACAACAATGCCTGCTAACAAGTCTGTTCTCATCCTTCTTAATGCCCATTATAGACCCCACATGTCCATCCTTGCCAATAGGGCATGAACCTGAGACAACAAGACAGTCCTGAAGACCCCAAGACTCAGAAATGCCCTACAACAGGGGAAAATCCCTCCCTTCTCCCACCCCACCAAACCCCTCTGAGGCCCCTCACTACAAGAGGGACATGGAGGTGCTGGAGAGGGGACAGAGGCTACCAAGCTGGTAAAGGGCTTAGAACATAAGCCTGATGAGGAAAGACTGAGGGATCTGGGCCTGTTTAGCCTGGAAAAGAGGAGACTGAGGGGAGACCTCATCACTCTCTGTAACTACCTGAAGGGAGGTTGTAGAGAGGCAGGGATTGGTCTGTTCTCCCTAGTGGAGAGTGATAGGATGAACGGAAATTGATGGAAATTGCACCAGGGGAGGTTCAGGCTAGATATTAGGAGGAATTTCTTTCCTGAAAGGGTTGTCAGCCATTGGAACAGGCTGCCCAGGGAGGTGCTTGAGTCCCCATCCCTGGAGGTGTTTAAGAGACAGGTGGATGTTGCATTGGGGGCATCATTTAGCAGGTTGCTAGGGCTAGGACAAAGGCTGCACTGATGATCTTCAAGGTCTCTTCCAGCTCTAACTGTTCTGGGATGCTCATAGAATCACAGAGGAAAACAAGGAGTCACCAACCCCATCTCAGCATCCAGGTCAGGTACTCACCAGCACTCGCATCCCCTTGGTGATGAGATCTGCAGTGACAGTGAGCTCTGAGCAGTTCATGTGAGCCAGCAGCCGGTACAGCTCCGGGTGCCGACACATCCACCTGCTGAAGCTGAGGGCAAAGCCCAGGGGGTACTGCCGGCGAGGGGCCGGGGACATGCCATCAGCCTGGGCTTCTCCCCCCTGCCCACACACAAGCCATGACCCCACCAAAACAACAAAACAAAAAAACCCTGCATTTCCTTGGGGAATTCAGAGATGGAGAGCTCTTCCCTCCCACTCTGTGGGGAAGCCCTCCAAAAAAAGGGCCAAAGTAAGAGGTTTGGGATTGGTGTTTACCTGCTCGTGAAGGTAGTAGTTGAAGGTGATCAAGTAGAAGTAGCGTTCCAGGCTCTGCAGAGTTCTCTGGAGGAAATACTCTTTGGTGCTGCTCCCCTGCAAGCAAAAGCAAGTGGGATGCATGATCACAAAGTCATTACAGTTGGAAGAGACTTCCAAGATCATGAAAGTCCAACCACCATGTCCCTAACCACCACATCCAGATGTTTCTTAAACCCCTCCAGGGATGGTGACTCCAGCACCTCCCTCCTGTGCCAATGCCTAGCAACCCTTTCAGCAAAGAAATTCCTCCCAACATCCAATCTAAACCTCCCCTGCTGCAACTTGAGGCCACTGATGCTCAACACTGAGCAGTTCTGAAGCCCCCAGCAGAGCAGAAGGCTAGAGAAAAGCCCTGTTTGGAATAGAGACAGGAATTTTTAATGGAGCAGGGTTTTTTGGGGGGAGGAAGAGGTGCAGAAATGCCATTTAAGCCCCTCAGAAGGTTTTTGTGTAGTCATGCTGACTTCATCAAGCTGTTTGTTTGGGAAGAAACCACTGCAAATGAGAAGAGTTGGATGGAAACACCTACCAATTCCAATCTGGAATAGAGTTTTTGATGCCTTTGAGGTTTTTTGTTTGTTTTGTTTTTTAAATGAAATATTTCAAGTTGGACACGAGCAAAAATGAAGAGGGGGATGATCCCCACTTGCTGTGGAGAGCTGGGTACCACAGGGTTCCAGCTGCAGCTTAGCCAGGACCACACCAGGATGCACCTACCCCACATCACCATCACTCAAGGACTTAAATCTCCACTTCTACCCCCAAAAACAGGACAGAACCCCACACTCCAATATGACATCATTCCTCCATTCCCAGAAAAGCCTTTCCTCTCCCCAAACCCACAAAAGACTCTGACAGATCATCCCCAATACCACCTGCAGCCTCTCCAGCGCTACAAAGCCCAGACTGGTTTTTTGATGGCCAAGCATCTCTCCCCCTCCTCATCCTCCTCTCTTCCCAGCACATTTTCCTGGCCCTTTGCCATTGTTTAAAATTGCTCTCACTCCACACAGACCTCAAATAAACACTTCCCCTAGCTAATTTACAGCAGTCCCCCTGCCATTTGTCTCCCTGGCGCTGTGGATGACACAGAGCAGCCTTCCTCAGCACAGGAAAGTCATGGAGAGTCTTCCAGGCAGCAGGAAAATGCCCTGCCCCATGCTCAAGCTTCACCCCCTATACAAGAGAATACATGCTGTCAAACCAACATACCCAAATTCAACCTAAAATGGGACAGAGGAGGTAAATCTTAGGGTCAAACACCAAGTAGTGACAGTGAATTCTTTCTTATCCCTGTCATTGAAGCATTTTTATGGTGCTTTTCTGCTCCAGCTGTGCAGCACCTTGCTCTCACATCTTTTCCAACCAGTCCCAGCAGTTGGACTCCACATCCATCATTTAAATGGGAAAATTCATCTCCAAAGAGGCTGGGATTGGGGCAGCACTTCCCTCTGAGCATGTTTCACCTGGTCAGACAGGGGAGACCACAGCTTTCCAGCATAGAAACTACCCTGAGGGCTTCTCAAAATGAAAGAGGGGGGAAAGAAAACAATCCTAGAGATGGGAAAAGGTTGACCTTCAGTGACTAGATTTGCAGGAAAACCTCTATCAGTGATCCATCCCAGCTCCCTAGGAATTTCACCAGCGAGGCTGGTATGGATTGTCCAGTTTTGGAGCTGATGAAACCAGAGAACTGGATATTGTTTGCCCCTGAGGTCATCTACCAGGAGCAGCAAAGCTCAAAGCATCCCAGCTACTCAACATTAGGGCTCTTCAAGGATTGGGGGGGGGGGGGAAGCTCCACAAGCTTTGAGGTGTCACATCCCTGGGAAATTTCCAGCTCACAGGAAACTTGAGATTTCCAGAATTTACATTCTTCTCATCCCTGCACAAAAACAGCTCAATAAATGAGCTCCTCTGGATGAAGGTTGGACTAGATGATCTTCAAAAGTCCCCTTGCAACCCAAACCATTCTAAGATTCTATAACCCTGTGCAAGCAGCTTGCATCCTAATTGTCCTCTAAGGAACATACCTGGATCTGATAGTCCTCCCCAATGCCTTCCAGCTTCTTCTTGTACTCGTAGATGGCTTCCTTCATGTCATGCATCTCTGAGCAGCATGCAATGGCACCATCCACCTGGCAAGGAGCAAGCAGAAAGCTGCTCAGGGAGCCCTTGATCAGGGCTGGGAGAGGAGTAACTGACCTAAACTCCATCCTACCACCCCATTGAGGGTTTTACCAGCACCCCCTTACCTCCTCAACTATCTGCTGCCCTTTGGGAACCATCTCAATGAAGGTCTGGATGACGCGAAGCCTGTCCCTTGGAGATGATTTAGGCTGGTGGGGAAAGCTAGAGAGGGAGAAGAAAGAGATCAAACTGGCCCTGAAGGCAGCAGCATCCTCCCCACCTGGGCCCTGAGGGCTGCCCTGCTTACTCCAGCTTCTGGGTGGCTCCTCGGCGGTGGTGCAGGACAAGAGTGCCCATGGCCATGGCCAAGTTGGTCCTGCCCACACCAGTCTGGCAGCTGAAGAGCAGAGCTGGTGGAGGTCTACTGGAGTCCCTCAGCAGCAGGCTGGGGCTCTCCTAGGAGAGATGGACAGAGGGATGGGGACCACAGGGACAACCAGGAGAGCCAGGTCTGATACTGCAATGGCTGGGGTAGAGCATCTCCCCTTGGCTCAGGGGATGGGGTGGATAGACCAGAACAGCACAATGGTCTTGCCAGGGCTCTGGGCAACCTGATCTAATTGGGGATGTCCCTGCCCACTGCAGGAGGGTTGGACTAGATGACCTCCAGAGGTCCCTTCCAACCCAAACCATTCTAGGATTCTATGAATGGGCAGTCCATCCAACTGCTTTGAGTCCCTTTCAACCCAATCCAGTCTATGATTCCTCCCAAACTCATTTAGGGAGGAGCCATCAGCACAGGGCTGCTTAAGAGGTGGCAAGGGATGGTCACCTCCGGCCAACGGGTAGGGACAGACTTCTCCAGCAGGGTCTACAGCAAAGGGAATGCGATGCCACCCCAGGCAAAGGCATCCTCTAACAGGCCCAAATCAGAAGATGCTGCTCTTGGGGAGGGCACAGGAGCAAATCCAAACCCAACATGGACCAGGCTTTTTCTTCTCCTCAGCTCACCCTGAGGAAGCAGATGAAAGCGTCGAACTGCTCCTCCAGAGGGGCTCCCTCAGCAGGCAGGGGCAGCCGGTGGTACCTGCCAGGCATGAGGACAACCCTGGTTAGAAGAACAGGGTCTCCTGCCTATGGTTTCATCCCCACCATAGTGAAGGACACATGGAAAAAGAGAAAGCAAAAACAAAGCCAGCCATCATGCATGAGGAGGAGGAGGAAGGGCAGCACCTGTAGGAAGGCAGGAGGAAGATAGGCCTGCGGTAGACCTCCTCTGTCACCTGGATGTCCTCCTCACACTGCACCTGCACGGCATGGGGCTCATCCTGCAAGTGCTCCAGGTCATTGTAGACGTAGTAAATGCTCTGGCTCAGCTGGGCAAAGTCATGGATCTAGCAGAGACAGGGATCCCCATTAAGACCCATGACCTCCAAAAAGCCTTCTGCTCATCTTTGAGGGGGATGCATGCTAAGCACCTTAGCTGTGGGTTGACAACCTCCTTCCCTCACCTCTTTACGGATGGCCAGCTCCAGGCTCTCTGCCTGCACTCCCTGCTGCAAGCATTGGAGGTTCTCATGAAGGTTCTCCTTGCCCCGAGGAGTGTAGGATACAAAATCCCCCTCCAACCGCAGGAAGACCACAGGCTCCTCACGGATGCAGAAGACCACACACTCCTGCAAAGAGGAGGAGAGCTTACCCATAATCTCTCCTACCTTTTTCCACCCCAATTTTGAATATCTCACCCACCTTGTGGCTGTCTCTCTGCAGCTTCTGCAGCACGAGCTTGAAGCCATTGAGGCTGGGTTGTCCCATGCCAAAGACACCATAGCCTCCTTTGGCTTGTCGGAAATTGGGAGCCCCACAGGTACTGGTAGTGTTCAACACATCTAATTTGCCATACACATCCCTAACCAGGAAATATTTCCCCTGCAAAATAAGATGGGCAGAGAGAAGATGAGGAAGAAGTAGACTTAAGCAAGCAGGCTAGGAAGAGAAGTGGCTTTTTCTTGGTGATCTGAGGTGCCCAAACCCCAAGGTGAAATGGGTTTGTCATGGGGCTGTGGCAATCACAGATTGGTAGGAGTTGGAAGAGACCTCTGGAGATCTAGTCCAACCTCCCTGCTAAAGCAGAGGCACCTAAAGCAGGTTGCCCAGGATTGCATCCAGGTAGGTTTGGAATCTCTCCAGAGAAGGAGATTCCACAACCTCTCTGGGCAGCCTGGGCCAGGGCTCTGGCATCCTCACAGCAAAGAAGTTTTTCCTTACGTTCAGCTGGAACCTCCTGGGTTCCAGTTTGTGCCTTGTCCTTTCACTGGGCACCACTGACAAGAGTTTGACCTCATCTTCTTGCCCCCTGCCCTTTAGCTCTTGCTCAGCATTGAGCAGATCTCCTCTGGCTCTGCTCTTCTCCAGCCCCAGGGCTCTCAAACTTTTCCTCCTCCCAGAGATGCTCTAGACCCCTCAGCATCTTCCTAGCCTCTGCTGGACTCTCTCTCCAGTAGTTCCTTGTCTCTTTTAAACTGGGAAGCCCTGAGGTGGACCCAGGACACCAGCTGTGGTCTCACCTGCACAAGGTAGTGTTCCAGTGTGGCCTCAGAAATGCGCCCCACCGTGTAGTTGGCCTTCAGCAGGTCATCATGGATCTGAAACTCCTCCCTGCAGTTGTAGCTGCAAAAGCCACGTGTGGGTGAGAAAAGGGTGGAAAAAACACCACATTATAGGTAAAGTTTAATAAAAATAACAGTATTTAAGCAAGAATGTGCAGAAAAAGAAAGGTCTGGTGTGGCAAGAAGCTGTCCAAGGACTTACGTGATGACCACAGGTGCCACTTTGTTGGTGATGATGGACTTGGCCTTGTTGTTGTGAAGCCCCAAGGTCTGGAAGGAGTGGATGCTGAGGGAGTGCTGGTCCTCCATGCTGCTGTCACCTGGAAGCCCACTCTCTGGGTGGGATGCTGAGACTGCCTGCTGCTGTGCTGCACTGGCTGTCGTACCCATCATCTGAGGGAGACTGGGTTGGGATGGGGAAAAAAGAAGGAGGGAAGGAAGAAGAATTAGTTTTGCAGCCCCAGGCACCCCCTAATGACAGCCAGGGAAGAAACAGAGGGGTTGGAAGTAGATGATCTTTAAGATCCACCCCATCAGTGGTGCTAGCCCCACCAGTGCCCAAGCTAAATGAGAAAGAGACACCCTGTCATCAAAAACCTTTGCACCTAGTCCAGATCATTTCTGGGTCCTAAGCAACCTGCTCTAGCTGCAGATGTCCCTGCTCACTGCAGAGGAGCTGGACTGGATGACCTTGAAAGGTCCCTTCCAACTCAAACCAGTCTAGGGTTCTCAATGGTGAGCCAGCTCTTTTCCTCTCACTCCCACAAAGGGAGCCTGCCACGTGGCTCCCTCCAGCTGGGAGGGAGAAGCCAAAAATGGGGATGAGGAAAGGTGCAAAGAAAAGGCAGAACACTGGATCTGGCTGCCATCAGTAACCCTTCCTGGCTGAGAAACACCCAGGAGCCTGGATGCAGCAGGATGAGGGATCTCCTCCAGCTATTAGGGAGCAAATTGGAAAGCAAACAGTTATTCCCACACTGGAGGAGCATCCTCTGCCTTTTTGGGGGACCCTGCAAGCAGTCACCCTCCCTCCATCTCCAGGGAGCTTATCCCTAAACAGGGATGAAAGCAGAAGGGCAGAGGAGGAGGGGTGCTGGCAGCAGCCAGGAGCATCCCACCACACTCCACCAGTCCAGGACAATGAGGTAACTGTCTGGTAACCAAATGAAGGAAGAGATGGCAAAGGGGTAGCCTGGAAAATAAAAACTCTGCCCAGCCTCTCTCAAGACATTCCCTAATAAAATCTCCTTTATACTGATGCTGCAATGGGAATAATATCCCTGGCAGCACACAAAGTGGGATAAGTACTTGCTCAGCAGCAATGCCCAGCCCTGGGAAACCTGGGCTGGCTTTAACCCAGGCTCTTCAAATTGCTTTCTGCCACCTCCTAAGCACTCCCTGATTGCAATTCCAGGGAATGCCATGCCCCCAGCAGCTGCAAATGCTTCAAGAGAGCGGTGGCGGGGGGAAAAGCCTCTGGAAAACTGTGCTATTTTGAGATAACTGTACCCAGGCAGGGATTCTTTTCCCCTCCTCCCCATCTTCCTTCTCTGCTCCACAGCAAACTTGTTGCTCTACTTGTGAATTTTCTGCACCATTAGGCAGCCCGGTTTCTTTTACAGGCAACAGAAAGAGAGGAAAAAAAAACCCAACTCAGCTGTTTCAGGCCATTTCTCCAAGTCCCCTTCTGTATTTCTTTCAGATAAACAATGTCAGGACCAAAATAAAGCAAAAAATGACATATATTGGGGAGGGTTTGAGTGTTTCACTCCTAGCTTCGGAGAGCTCAGCCAGCAAGCAGGAGGAAGGCAATCAGCCAGGATCCCCTCTCCTTTATTTCTGCTCAGAATCAGTGCATCATTTCCAAAGCAGCCACACCAATCCCTCTGGGTTTGCTCCAGCATCCCCACACTTCATCCTTCTCCTCCTTACTACTGCCATCATCCACCTTAGTTGTAAATCCCCCACCAGGGACAAACCACACCAGACAAAGAAAAAAAAAAAAAGACAACAAGTAGGTATGAAAATGGTCTTTTCAAACCACAAAATGCATGGAGAGAGGAAGTTGCATTTGCAGCTTCTCAGCTGGGCAGTAAAAGCAAGAAAATGACCCAAAATGAGTGCTCTGGGCAATGACAGGAACTGCTTCCAAAAGCCATGGGATGGTGTTATCCATAAAGAAGCAGCAAAACACTATCCCAGGAACCAGATCAAGTGATCTTGCCTGAACACTCAACCATCCTTCCTTAGGATGCAGGAACAACCCCTTCTGCACAGCATCCCTACCTCCTGCCTGCATTTTCTCCCCAGGGAGAGAGGGATACTCACCCATCCAGCTTGTCCTCTCCCCAGCACTTTGCAAGCCTAAGCTCAGGGGACCTAAAAGCCAAGCCAAAGCTAATCAATTGTGGCCATGGCTCATTAACAAAGAGCTCATTTTCTCCCCAGCCACAAAAAGGACTGACATCCTGCAAGGGTGTATCCCATCAGAACAAACCAGCACTGTTCTTCTTCAGGTGTTTTGCCTAAATGCAAAGCTCCAGCAGCTGCTGGTTAATTATTCCTAAGAAGAAAGCAGAGTTCTAGGGGTATTCAGTGGGTAGATTGAACTGAAGAAACATTAAGGTTGAAAAAAAACTCCAAGATCATCAAGACTAACTGTTAACCTAACATTGCCAAGTCACCAGTCACCACTAAACTGTGTCCCTAAATGCCACATCTATGTATTTTTTAAACACTTCCAGGGATGCTGACTCCACCACTTCCCTGGGCAGCTTCTTCCAATGCTTAACCACTCTTTCAGGGAAGAAATTTCTCCTAATATCCAATCTAAACCTCCCCTGGTGCAACTGGAGGCTGTTTCCCCTCATTCCTATCACTTATTACCTGGGAGAAGAGACCAACCCCCACCTGACTCCAACCTCCTAGAGAGATAAGAGAGCACCCAGATACTACTTGAGCATCAGTGCTCAGCTCCTCAAATTCCCAGAGGCACTCCTCTCCCCTGCAGCCCAGCACAGGGGTTTTTCCCTTGGCCAGGAACCTGGCAAGTACTCAAAGCAGCCAGGGCAAAAAAACAATGGACTAAATATAGCAGGAGGTGGCCAGGGCTGCAGCTGCAGGATGCATCTGCCCCAGCTCCTGGGATGAGGAGGAAGCATGCACTTGCCCAGCAGCCTTATTGTCAGCAGGAAATCAATCCAATCCATCACCTTCCAGGCATCCTCAGGTTATTTTATCATGGGTTTTTCTTTTATAAATAAGATGCAAAGCCCTTTGGGAAGCAGCAGCAATCCAGAAGCATCCATCCCTCCCCCTTGGGTGTGGGGCAGCCCTTGGGAGCTGAGCCAGCATGAGAATCTAGGGGCACACAGCACCAGTGACCTAAAGCAGGGAGGCAGGAAACACCTCAGCAGCCAGCAGGAAGCCCTGGAGCTGCTGGAGGGGCATCAGTGAATCCTGGAGGAAGTGCTGGAGCCAAGCCCTCCAGCCCCAGTGTGCTCTTTAACCTTTCCCCCCCCCAAAACCAGTGAAAATAAAATGACACACAAACAGTTAGCCTTTTGCCAGTGGAGCTGGAGATATCCTGGAGCAGAGGCTGCATGGGAACCAGGCTCCTGTTGTTCCAGGTGATGTAGGAAGGAAGCAGCTCAGCTTATTTAATAAAACAAAAAGGAAAGGTGAGAAACAACATATTAAGTCGTGGTTTCACCAGCCAAGCTGCAAGGGTGAAACAAGGCAAGGAAGCAAGGTGACCCAAAAATGCCTTTAAACCAACTCCAATAGGCTTTGTAATAGGGAAGGGGGAAAAAAAATACAACTTTGCAGCTCTGCTTTTACAAGCCTTGGTATTCATTTTGGTATTCATTTTAAACAAGAAAAAGCAACCACCCTGTGTCCTCATGAGCTTCTTGGAGAGGCAACACCAATGACCAAAAAAACTACAACCAAATAAGCAGCATGTCCTAGAAAGTATAGAAGTATTTCTCAATCAGGCCAAGATCAGTGCTGCTGATTCCCACCAATATCTGCCAGGAAGGAGGGGAAAGCATCAGCCTTCCCCCAAATCCAAGCCAGGATAAGGAAGCCTCAGCATTTCACACCCTCCCCTCCCCAACGTGCTCCTGCCTTTTGGCAGAGAAGCAAGTGCCACATCCCCATCCTCCACGTGACCAACCCTCCTTCACTCACTTGATTTAAAAGTCCTTACCCTGGGAAAGCTGTTGGAGATAGGGAAGGGGTGAAAAAGGCAGCATTCATGCATGTCACCCCAAAAAGTGTGGGTGCAACCCTGCCACAGAGGTGGCTACCGATGGGGATCATGCTAGGACCCAGGCTGCAGCCCAAACCTGGCTTACAGTGAATTAATTAATTAATCAGCAGTGTTAAAGCAAAGCCTGGGTGATGCATGGCAGGAATTCAGCTCTAAATGCAAGTCTCTTATTAGCAGGACAACAAAGCAGGCATGGCTTTTTTGGCTGAGCAGCCTTGACTTTGGCTAACAGTAGCCCAGGTGCAGGATGATGCCCTTTGGATGAGCATCTACCACACCCATCCTTTCCCCCTCCAAAAACCTCCTTTACTGCCTGTTTAAAGATACATGCACACCAGTCCCTCGGGTGCTGCTTGGCAGGGCAACTCACAAACACTCAGGAGATGCTGAGTCTGCCTGAGCTGAGGGAGTTTATCAATGACATTCAATGGAAAGAGAGAGGAACAAAGCCCTAATTTGCAAGCTCCAGCGCTGCGGGGTTGTGCCAGCGGTTTCAAGGTCTGGGAGCATGCTTACTGAGGAGTTTCCTTTCACTAGTGCAAAGAGACCAAAGAAAAAAGCCACAAAGGATGGAGATAAAGGCCGGGGGCATCTCCAAAGAGACGGAGAAGCCTTCCCTCCACACGACTCCACGCCCAAACCTACTTCAGCAATTTCCTCCTCCCCCATACCATTTCCATCTCTTCCTCGCAGGAGGTTTTACATCAGGACCGTGCCCTGGCTGGCAGCAACGGGTGTTCCCAAGGCTGGGGACCTTCGGGGGTGTCCCCCAGCGCAGAATCCCCGCTCCCAAGCCTGGGAAGCTAAACGCCACGAGGAGCCCAACCCAGCCAGGGCATTTCGGGAAGGCAAGGGCTATCATTTTGTGCTATTCATAGCTAACCACTGGCTCTCCCCTCCTCCCGACGGGAAGGCTGGCGGAGCAAAGGGACGGCTCCATTTCCACGGAGCAGCTCCTCAAAGCCAAGCTCCTGGAGACCACACCTTGTGCCCCAGACAAGCAGCACCTTATGCGCACCAGCACCCACCATGTGCTCGCCGGCGTGGAGCTCGCTCTCCTAGAGCCTTTTTCTCCCCCCACCCTTAATTAAAGCAAACTCAAGCAAACCCCCAGGGTGTATCTTCTGACAGCAGAGACCTGCCGGTTATTTTTAGGCTCCGTGTCATTCGTGCAAAGACATAATCACTTCCTGCCTTCCAGGAAGGAAATGTCCCACCACTGCTTGCCTGCACGCCTGCTTGCCTGCTCCCTTCTCAGGCAATGCCTGCCTGCTCCCAGCCCACCCCCCCCAAATCTATTGTCCCCACATCCAGGACAGAGCTTGGGATGTGCCACACTTTGAGGAAAATAGGTGGTGTTCATCCCAGAGGAGTGATGCACTGGGGGTAAGGGTAGAGGAAGATGTCTGGGAAAAGTCTGGCAGCCGTAGGAAACACAGCCTGCATGCAGCTTCTGGAAGTTTTCAGCCCCAACAGGGCTGGAGCACAACAAGAGCATGCAGCCTTTCCTCCTAGGACATCCTCCTCATGGTGGCTTTGCCCAGGCAACCTGGCAAGTGAGGGTGATCCCATCCTACACAAGGACATACTCTGCATGGAAGTGTTAGTGGGAAACCAATCGCTGAGTGATCCCAGTTTCCTGCTCCTCCTGTGCCCCCTAAAGTGGAGGCTGCAGAGGCAAATCCCAGACTGGGATGCTGCTCCCTGAGCAGGGAAGTGACCACAGTTTTATCTGCTCCTTTTCCTCCTCCCTCTTCATCTTACAGCTTTCTGTTTCCAAGCCTCCTCCTCAGATGGCTTTTGGGGGTACAGGGGAGGCAGCCAAGGGATGCAAACCCCAAAACCCACTTTGGACACTTGAGCCATCGCAGGCATGGCTGGCACCAGCTCCCTGCCTGGCTCAGCCTTCTGCAGGGCTAGCTTCCAGGCAGCAAAAGGGACAGAAAAGTCCCTTTTCAGTAGTAAACGGGACTGCAAAAGCACGAGAGCTTGGGGGGTTTTGGATGCTGGGCCTTAAAACGAATTCTGCCTCTGTTTTCTAGAGATTTGAAGCAGAGCCTTGGCTGCAGGTAAAGCTTCTTCACCGGGGTTTGGGTACCTCATGCCCATGTTGTGTTCCTGGGGCAAAGAAAAGCTTCATCCCTTTGCACCCCCCGCAATGCCTTGACTCTGGGGCAAGAGGATCCCTGCCCAACAAGCACCCTGGACCCCACGACAGGAAAACTGAATCTAGCAGCAGCAGCAGTTGCTCCACTCTCCCGATACTGGGGGGCAGCAAACCACCCCTCTCCCCTCTGGGTGGCACTGAGAAGGGGAGGGCGAGAGAACCCTCGAGGTGCCACCCGGCTCCAAACTGGTTGCCCACGGCTCAGACTGCCTTGCCCACGCACCTGGCTGGGAAATGAAGCCCCCCCCTCCAAGCCCGGGAAGGCATGAGCGGGGGGCATGGTCTGTGCCGGGGAAGGGGTGTTTGGTCCCAAGGGGTGGGGATGCGCGGTCGCGGCGTCGAGGGCGGATGCTTGGCCCGGGAGGGTGGAGGGGTGCTCGGTCCCAGGGGGAAGGATGCCCGGACCCGGAGGGAGGATGCTCAGTGCTGCGGGAAGGAGGGTTGCCCAGTCGCGGTGGGGGAGGAATGCTTAGTCCCGGGTAGGAGGTCCGGTACCGCGAGGTGCTTGTTCCCAGGTAGGGAGGATGCCCGGTCCCCGGAAGGGGAAAAGGTCCCGGTACAGGGGTGGGGGGGGTGGTTAGGACGCGGTTGGTGCCGGGGTAGGAGTGCTTGGTCCCAAGGAAGTGAGATGCCCGGTCCCATATCTAAGGGAGGTTCGGTACCTGGCGTTAGCTCCGGGCTCAGCTCCCACGCCGGGCTGGCCGCGCCGTCGGTCGCCCCATGGGAGGGGGCGGCAGGAGCGGGCTGGCGGGAGCAAAGCCCCGCTGCCGCCCCGACCGCCGGAGCCTCGGCGGGGAAGAGACGGAGGCGGTACCGGAGGAGGAGCAGCGCTGCCGCCCGGCCCCACGCCGCGCCTGCTCAGCACCGCCCCCCGCCCCAAGATACCCTCCCACCGGCACCTCGAGGAGCCCCTCGGCCACAGCATCGACCCCCGCAGGGAACTCCTGGAATGCAGCACCCATTCCCCTCGGAGTCCCTCTGCCGTGCAGGACTCCCCCACTCACTTCGGGGACCCCCCTGGCCACAGTACCCACCCCCTCGGGGACTCCCTGGCATGCAGCATCCCTCACATAGCACCCATCTTCTCAGGGACGCCCCAGCCACAGCATCCATTCCCTCGGGGACCCTCAGCACATTGATCCTTCACATCCCTTCCCAGTGTCAACCCCCTGGGACAGCCAGAGAATCACCACATGCCACCACCCCAGCCAGGTGCAAAAGGATAATAGCATTCCGGGGAACATCAAGGCACTGACTGTGCATCTCAAACCCAAAAATGTTCTTTTCCTTCTTAGAAATAGAAAAGGAGGGAGGGATGTGTGTAATGAGGGGCAGGGAGAGGGACACTGCTGGATCCAGGCTAGGACTGGCATAAAATTACCTGCAGGGAGCTCCTGCTCCCCTGCTTTAACATTCCGAGGGTGCTCTGCCAGTCCCAGCATCAAGATCTGCTCCTCATCTTCTTGTTTCCACCACAGCACAGGCTTCCCTCATTGCCAAGAGGCATCACACCAGTCCTGCTGCCACAGAAAAATGCTATTTTAGCATAAAATCCATAAAAACACAATTCCTTCAGCTCCTAGCCACCTCCTCCTTTCATTTGAGCACTCAGAGGGTCCAATCTTGGACCCCAGCCCAAGACCCCCCAACACCTTGGCACTACAGCCTTGCTTGCACCCTACACTGCCCCTGCCCACCACATTGCTCTGGGAGGTACCACCAAAGAAATGTTTATAGGACCCCAACAGAGCAAGGGTAAAAGGGAATAACTGCATTAAGATGTTCACCAGCACTGGGAAGGAGAGCCAGGAATGTAAACGGAGCCTGGAGGCAGTCCGAAAATGGTAACGACTGGAAAGCAGTGTAGGAAAGTTTGTTCCTCAGAATCCTAGATACTAGCCAGGCTCCCAGCCTTTGGCTCAGCCAAAATACCCTTTTTCCTGAGCAGTGGAACATCCAAGGGCAGAGCTCAGCAATCCCCAGAATGGTGTGTGTTTAAACTCCAGCTCAAAACTCAAAGCAAGTGCCATAAATTCACTCACGGTTTCATTCACCCTGCCACATGGGAAATTACCCTGGGTTAGTTCATTTACAGCTCACTATCAATTAAGAGCTCCAGTCCTAGATCGAAATTCTACTGTATTTTGGGTTTAATTCTCCATTTTTAGCTCCCAAATCAATATCTAGAAGTTCTCCCTGCCCAGCAGCAGGTCAACCCTAACCTCTCCTGGTACATGGGGTTTTTCCTCCCCACGTGCAGGACTGCTTTGCTACCTCTTTGCAAGGAACACAGCTTCCCTCTGGATTTTTCTTTCCCTGACAGGCATTAGGGCATCAATTTGGAGCAATTTTATATAAGAAACAGCCTAGAATTTGAGTAGAAAATCAAGCCATGCAACATGCATGACTGCTCGAAGAGAGAGCATTTCCTCACTGCCTTCTCCACCCTCCCTCCTGCATCCTACTTGTTAACTCAGAATCAGGCTGGAGAGGAGCACAAGAAGTGAGAGTAATATAAACTGTTTAATAAGCATCATTTAATAATAATAATACAATAATAATGACCTGGGTAATGGTGCCACATGACAGCAGAGACGCTGCTGTTGCAATATCCAACCGCATCCACGGGAGGTCATGGGTGGACCATGCTTGGGGTGCACAAAAGGCTCCTCTCCAAAACCAGGTCACTTGGCACCCTTGGCATTGCCTTCCAAGCTTCACCCATGGGAACCTGAGAGGGCAGTGTAGAAATGCAATGTATCCTGTGGGATTTCATCTGCATCCCGAAGTGATGAGCATGCCAGGGGTGTCATAGCACAGGGCAGGTGGGTTAGAGAATCACAGATTCAGAATGGTTTGGATTGGAAGGGACCTTTCAAGATCATCTAGTCCAACCCGTCTGCAGTCAGCAGGGTCATCTGCATCTACAGCAGGTTGCTTACAGCCCCCCAAAAACCTCACCTGGAATGGTTGTCCTCTCTGGGCAACCTGGGCCAACGTCTCACCACCCTCAGTGTCTTCTATCTAGTCTTAATCTCTCCTTTTTTAGTTTAAAATGATCACCCCTTGTACTGTCACAACAATCTCTGCTAAAAACTCCATCCCCAGACTCTAAAGGCCTCTAAGCTGTTGGTCCCAGGTTTGCCCATCCCCTGCTCCTTGTAACACCTTAGCCTGGAGTCACTTCCTTTCCAGCTTGGAAATTGGGAAAGCAATTCACCTAAGGAATTTGGGAGTGGAAAAAGAACAAAAAGCTCAAATATAAAGGAATGAGGGAAGAGAAAATCCCACACACACCCCCGAGTCATGATCAGAAGAAACCTCCAGCACCTCAATTTCATAGACAAAGATCTTTATTGATCTCACTGTAACAGCAACCACTGGCGAGAGCTTTTCTCCTCCCAAACACCTGCTTGAAGACAGTAAAAAAACAAGCCTGAATCTGTACCCTGACTAGCAGAGGAGCTTCCCTGGTGAGGCCAGGCACTCCTGCCCTGCTCTTCAGCCCCGAGCCCCGTCAGAAAACCAGGAGAAAGTTGCTGGGATGGGGAATGGAAGTGAAAGGAGGTTGGGAAATGGGGCGTTGAGAAAGGAAAGTGTATTCCCTCTGGCTCCTATCTGTAAGTTCCATTGTCCTTGAATATCTTCTATTTGTTTTTTGGCTTGGGAGAGCAGGTTTCCCAAACCAAGCAGCTGGGCCAAGGGTCCCTGCATCCCATGGTGACCTGTCCCCGCTC
Source organism: Bucco capensis (assembly GCA_013396975.1). NCBI lineage: Eukaryota > Metazoa > Chordata > Aves > Piciformes > Bucconidae > Bucco > Bucco capensis. Next base: position 39,992 of record VWZO01000257.1, on the reverse strand, counting down.
TGCAAAGGATGTCCTTGCTCCCTGCCCCTGCTGCTCCCTCCATCCAAGGGCCTGGCAGCCCTCCCTAGGATCTTCACTTTAAGGAAAATATATTTATTTATATATAATATATATATTTGTGTGTGTCTTAGCACCACCCACCCACACACATATACATACTGCAGCTTGCACTCACTCACTCGAGCGCCTACAACAGCTGGCTCCACGTTCACACCACATCCCACTGAATGCTACCCATCCAAGGACAACTTTGGAGAGACATCCCAGTCCCTTGGGGTGTTTTTTTGCATTCCCTCCCAAAAAAAAAAGTTGCAGTCCCTCCACTCCACAAAAACAAAGCAGCTGACCTGCACCAAATACACCTAAAGAAATAAATTATGGGACGGAAAGTGCACAAAGCCTGGGGCTCGGATGCTGGTGCAAGGTAGCGATGGTGGTGGCTACTAACCCCAGTGAGGGAGGATGGACAGAGCAGGCACTCAGGTGGGGGCTGATAAAATGGCACTTGAGAAGGTCACCAAGCTGTTGATGCACCCAACAGGTAGTAAAAAAGAAATATATATATATAAGGGGGTGTGGTGGGGTTTCAGGGGCACTGCCGCAGCGTTCCCCACCACGCAACCCCTCACCCAACATTGCTCTTCAAGGCAAGTCACACCAAGAGAGGAGAAAACATCAATCTCATCTCCAGGGGGGTTTCAAGATGCAGGATGGCCACATCGTGCCAGTGGTGGGGATTTGAAGAGGGAACTGAACACCTGCCTTTATCCAAGGCAGCACGACCCGACATGGAAAAGCATGCGGAGGACAGCACCGATGCCAGCACCCTGTAAGCAGAGTGCCCCCAGGGCAGCATTGCATCCCTATAGCATCTCACCCCTTGGGCTATTCCTGAGATATCCAATAGTGCCAAGGGATTTCACTCCTTATTATTCACATTTTCAAAGGGGTGGGGGTGTGTTTAAAAAATAAAGCACTTTTCCCAGAGGCACTCATTCCCAGCCTGAAAACTGAAGTGTTGCTGGTAAAGTGCCCCTTTTTAGTACCAAAAAACTAAAAGCAAAGGGTGGGGATTTTTGTAACATATGGCTACAAGTCCTGGCTGGCAGGTCAGGCCCCTGGCTGAAGGACTAAGATGGAAGAAATGTGGGTAGGAGAGATGTTGGCACACTGCCCAGTGCCGTTGGGGAGCGACGCAGAGCCCAGAGTGCTGAAGGGAAAGGGCTGCCAGTGTTGTCCTCCACTGAGTGCCAGTGGGTCCCAGGGGAAGCAGAAAAACCCCTCCCCAGGGTGTAAGCAGGCACTCAGGTTTAGGAGCAATGCTTTCCCCCGACTCCCAAGATGGTGCCCAAATTTTTTGGGAGAAGGGGTAAAAGGGAGGACGCAGCTCTGGATCACCAAGCTGCTGGCAACAGGACGTTTGGGGTAACAGAAGGGGAGTTTGGGGGGGGAGGAGGCGAGCGTGAGGCAGCAGAAGAGGCAAAGGGATGTTTTAAGAAGCCTGGTGGGGATGAGGCTGCCAGCAGGCAGAGGAAGAAGAGGGTCAGATCCAGAAGGGATGCTCTGGCTGGCACATGCTGGGATTGATAATCCATTGAAGCGGGTGAAGGCAGAGCCACACTCCCCAGAAAGAGGGCGGGGATGCAGGTGGGGAGGTGGGGATGCCAGGGGGGACTATGATGTCAGTGGGGACCACTGCCACCTCTGCCTCGCCAGGACTGCTCCTGCTAAGCCAAAATGGGGGGGTGCACAGGTCTGGAGAGTTGCCGCTGCTGCTCCGTGGCTCCCGCTCAGATATCCATCTCAAACTGAGCATCATCCCCTGGCAGGAGGCAAGGAGAGAAGCATTAGAGGGGAGCCACTTCCCTCTCCAAACTCCTCCATATCCCACCCTGGCGAAGGTCCTTTACCCATGGATGGCTTCCCCTCCTGGTGGTTCAGACTGTTGGCTTCTGCTTTGGCCTCCTCGGCGGCCGAACCAGGGCTGGTGACGCCTGGAATATCGGGGAGGTGACAAGGCGGGGTCTGGGCCATGGGTGAGTTGCGGCGGTCCAGCAGGAACTTGCGGTCATAGATGATCCGAGTGCCTGGACGTTGGGTATGCATAAGAGGAGAATGCGGGGAGTGGGGGCTGTGCACCCTGTTTGATGAAGGAGCCTCCGAACCCTGGTGAAGGACCCGGTGCCACAGCCCCAAGGCTAGCGGGAAGGGGGGGGAGCGCATTCCACCCTGCTGCCCGCTGTTATCTGGGTACAGCAGGCAAGAGTCCGGTGCCAGATAAACACTCTCCGCAGCACCTGGCTACCTGCTGCTTGCCACCGGCCCAGCACAAAGACCTGGCAAACTCACGGCACGGGTAGGGGCACAACCCGAAGGTGTCACCCCGAAATGCCCCCACCCCCCCGTGTCTCAGAGATGAGGAACCCTGACCCTGGAATGTCAGCGCGAGATGAGGCAGAGCCCCCAGCCCATCGCCACCGACACCTCGTGGGCTCGCCAACCCCCGTCGGGACTCCATGTGCCCCCCCGTTATACTCCGGAAAAACACCGAACCCTGCTCCGAGCGCACGCTTTAGGGACAAGCAGCGGCAGGCGCTCCACGGAAACGCTCTACAGCCACGATCTAAGCGCGATAAGAGCGCGACACGCGGCGCTCAGCGACTCGGGCGGGCGGCGGGAGCGCTCCCCCGGCGCGGCCCCCGCGGCCGCCGCCCTAACCAGGGCCCGTTCTGTCCCCCGGGTTCTTACCCCCCGGTGTGGTGGAAAAGAGGGTGCCGCCGGGGGTGGTGCAGTAGTCCGGCGGGAGCTGCGCCGCGTCGCTGAGGGTGACGGTGCGCGTGGGGATGGCCCGGCTCTGGCTGGGCTGGCGGCCGCCTGCGGACGACATGGCCCCCGCGCTATTGTCCCCGCGGAGGCGGCGCGGAGCGGGCACCGCCTCCCTCCCCACCGCTCCACCGCCACCTCCCACCGTCCCTCCCCGCTGCCGTCGCCATACAACGGCCCTGCGGCTGCCACCAGCAGGGGGCACTTTGTGCCATCCCACGTGGTCTAGCGGTGAGGATTCCTGGTTTTCACCCAGGCGGCCCGGGTTCGACTCCCGGCGTGGGAAAAAAGAGCATTTTTGGCGGGGCAGGTGGGACCCTTCTTCCAGGGAATCCTTCTCCAGAAGTGTTTTGGCGGAGCCAAGCTGACCAAAGTCACTAGGAAAAGGGATGAGCTCATCATGCTGCCTGGGAAAGGGGTGTAGTGACTCAAAAAGTTGTGAATCCCAAGGTCTACACCATCCTCGGATCACCAGGAAAATCCCATATCCCAAACATATTCCTATATCCCAAACATACCAACATGGAAAGTTGGAAGTCATGTGCCTGGCGGCCCCGGCAGTTCCAGAACACCAAGAAAAGAATCATAGAATTACAGAATCATAGAACAACCCGAGTTGGAAGGGACCCACAAGGATCACCAAAAGAGATGTATCCCAAACAAGAAAAGGGGATGTATCGCTACATCCCAAATATACCACCCAGGAAAGTTAGGAATCACATAACCTGAGGGTTGTGCCAGCCCCAGATCACCAGGAAAAGGGGTATATCTCCACAACTATACTAGGAAATACGATATATCCCCATATCCCAAACCAGAAAAAGGAGATGTATCCCTATATCCTAAATGTACCTCCTAGAAAAGTTAGGAATCACATACCCTATGGGTTGTACCAGCCCCAGATCACCAGGAAAAGGGGGGATATGTCCACAACCTATACTAGGAAATAGGATATATCCCCATATCTCAAACATACCATCTTGGAAAGTTGGGAATCTCATACCCTGAGGGCCATGCTAACCCCAGACCACCAGGAAAAGGGATGTATCCCCATATCCCAAATGTACCATCCTAGAAAGTTGGCAATCACATACCCTGAGGGCCATGCCAGCCTCAGCACAGCCTCCCTCCCTCCACTGGGAATGTTGATCCTGAGGGTTATTTTTAGCACTCCTCTCCCAAGAGGCCGCAGCAGCTGCTTTCTCCCTCTGGCCGAGGATCCTCTCGGCCCAAACTTGTCCACAGCAGGACCAAGTGGCCACATGCAGAAGAGGATGGGAGAGGCAGTGGCCCGGGTGGCCAGGAAGGTGAACGACACTGTGGAGAACAAAACGGATTCCCTGGGTAAGCCCAGCATTCTAGCTTGGCTCCTGCTTGGGAAGGATCAGGTATCCAGGAGTAGGGCTCTATTTTTGGTTGCTATGGTCTAAAAAAAGCTGTTGGATCCTCTCTGGGTGCTGCACTTGAGGCTCCTGTACCCCTGGGGAAGGGAAAGGAATCCCCAAAGGGCTCTCAGCCTCCCTGAGGTTTGAGGGGGTTCCCTGCGATAATCCCATGGGATATGCCCCAGGGATAAAGCCTTTCTTTGCAAGTGATGGCAGGAGCCAGACCTCTCGTTGTGTTCCCTTGTTGGATGGATTCTTAACCCTGGGATATAAACCAGTGTATGCTGAGAGTCAGAGCTTCAGCACTCAGCCTCTCAGTATCCTCCTGAACAAGATCTGGAGAGGCTGGAGAGCTAGGGGAGAGGAACCTCATGAAGTTCCACAAGGGCAAGTGGAGAGTCCTGTATCTAGGGCAGAATAACTCCATGCACTAGTACAGGTTAGGAGCTGACCTGCTGGAAAGAAGCTCTACAGAGAAGGACCTGAGGTGGACAAGAAGTTCCCCATGAGCCAGAAAGGTGCCCTCGTGGCCAAGAAGGCCAAGGGGATCTTGGGGTGCATTAAGAAGAGTGTGGCCAGCAGGTTAAGGGAGGTTCTTCTCCCCATCTACTCTGCCCTGGTGAGGCCACATCTGCAGTCCTGGGTCTAGTTCTGGGCTCACAAGTTCAAGAGAGATAGGGAACTACTAGAGAGAGTCCAGTGGTGGCTATGAATGTGATGAGGGGCCGGGATGATTAGAGGGATTATTACAGTTGTGAAATCATTAGGTATGGACACGCTGGCTGAAAGTTTGCAGGACACTGCAGCATGGAGGTAAATGCCACATTCTTTAGGGTTTAAAACACGTAAGGCAGAGCAACCTTAACACTGATGATGGGACAAACTAGTAATGCTTGCAGAGATGACTGCAAAGATCCCTGCAATGGAGATGCCGTGGCAGGGGACATTAGTGCATCCATGGGTAGCAGCAGTCAGATAGGTAAATCAAGGATTAAGGGATGGAAAACAAGATGGAAAGCATTGCTCCATCTCAGCTGAGGTGCCTGGGTCTCTCTGGGGCAGATCTGGCCAACTGCAAGTTGATGACCTTCCCTGTTGGCATCTACAAAGCCATGAGGAGCGTGACTGAGGGGATCCACCACATCTCCCTGGCAAACAATGAACTGAAGTCCCTCACCAGCCGATTCATCACCACCTTCAGCCAGCTGAGAGGTAAGGAACAGTCCCACAGCTTCACAGCAGCCACTTCCAACCCCACAAGAGGCACCAAAGACCCCCAAGGTTGCTGCAGAGGAAGCAGAGCACCAGAGAGGTTCCCCACTGCAGTTTTTACTCCACTGCACTCACGCCTATTTGCAAGCACTAGGTTCAGACCCCCCAAAAAATCCATTTCTCTTTACCCTTGCAGGAAGATGGTAAAGGTAAAGGAAGAGGATTTTGCTGTCCCTACATTCCCTGCCATCTTTCAGCCCCTTAACTGTGGGGTCACTCATCCTCCAGCTCCCTCCAAGGACAGGGCTGGGGATGGAAGAGGATAACGGTGCATGGCAGAGCTGGGACATTTCAGTCTGCAGAAGGCATGCTGCTGCCTAATTAGCCCCCACCATGAGATGATCAGTGATAGTCTCTCACTCTCCACTCACTGCAAGAGATGGAGATGGTCATCAGCATATGGTTGGTGCCATGGGGAACATGTTCCTGCAGAGCCCAGTGAAAGCAGCCAAAAGTTCTACAACATGGTCATACAAAGGTGTTGGGGACTACAGCAGGACTTTGCTTGCTTGCAGCACCACCTGGAGCTCTGGCAGCTTTGAAAAGCAAATATTTTGCTCATCTAATGTACTGCACAGTTACCAATGAGGTGGGTGTCTGGGGAGGCTTACCCTGTTGTACTAGAGCTTCAGCATCATCCCTGAAAACTGCCCTAGGCTGGAGAAAAGAAACATGTAGAGCAAAAGAAACCAATTTTCATTCTCTAGACAGCACAGTGAGCCCTGAAAGGGGAAAAAAAACACCTCCTTTCCAAGGAAGGGCTTTTCTCCAGCAATTAACAAACCACTCTGGTGATGAACATGCCAGGTCTCAGCAGGGCTGTTTGCAGGGAGAGAAGCTCCAAGGCTGGGGACAGCCTGAATAAGACAGGACCTATAAATACAAGGTATTAGGAGGGGCAGGGCAGCTTGCTTGGGTATTTATAGAGCAGAAAGCTCTGTGTCACTGGAGAAGGGTGCTGGGACACCAGAATTTGGGTTCCTGTTCCCAGGGCTAATGTTTTTTTGTGCAGGAATGGTGCTCCTGACCCCACAGGAGCTCATTTATGGGGCAAGGGGAAAGCATCATGGAGGATTAAACTCTAAACCACTTATTTTTTGCACATAAATACATTTCTTCCACCTCTCTATTCACACCTCAGAAAGGATTCAGGCAGATGAAGATCGATAACTAGCCTTAAACCATGACAAATGTCCACTGGGGAGGGAATTGCTGATCTCACTCAGAAATATTGCTCATGAGCCTTTCACTCCTCTTGTGAAATGCTCCCTGGGTTTCACTGGGAAAGCCTGAGGAAGCCAAGAAATATACCCCTCCTAAAAGCAGCAGAGCAGGCAAAAGTCTAATGGCAAATCATGGAGATGAGCAAAAAAAATCCCATTTGGGGAGCTGGAATCCAGTTGCTGGAGCAGGCAGCCCATGGGGAAGAGAGGCTGTAAATTAAGCCATGCATGAATTATATAATTAAATCACTCTTCATGATGATTTACTAATTCTTTTCCCATCAGAGCTCAACTTGGCAGGCAACTACCTGCATCGCCTGCCCCAGGAGCTCACCTCCCTGCTGCACCTCAGGGCAATCAACCTCTCCCGCAACAGATTCCGGCACTTCCCTGAGGCCCTGGCCTCTGTCACCACCCTGGAGACCATTGATCTAGAAGAGAATGAGATCACAGGTAAGAAGAGCCTTTTCCCACTGGAGGTGAGGATGAGCATCACCTCAATATCCCAGGCGCTTATGGTCCACTATGGTCCTTATGGTCCATCAGGCTGAGGGATGGCTTAGTCATCCAGCAAACAGAAGGTGAACTTGGAAGGAGAAAGGGCACAGGGATGCAGAGGAGATGCTGGCTAGATGTGAGCCACTTGCTTGTGCTCATGCTTGAGCTGCCTCATGGGGTGAAGCTGCTGCAGACGTAGGAGGAATCAAGCTCCATTCAAACAGCACTTGTCCCCATGCTGGGATGTGGCTCCCAAAAGGCAGCTCCATCTGTGACTCAGAATCACCAGATTTCAGAAAAAATAGATCTGACTGCAGAACCCAGCCCCAAGGATGCTGGGTTGGGATGTTGGGTGCCCACCTGAGCCTTTTGCAGAACAAATAGAGTCAGAACACTACAAAATGCCCTAAAATTCATGAATTTAAAGGAATTATAAGAGCCACTCATCTCCCAACCCTGAGTGGGAGGAGAAATCTTTCATGTACAAAGTTGAAGACTTCAGAGTTTCCAAAAGCTGGGCAAAAGAGGCAGCTGTTGCACAGAGATAAAAGGAGATTTATTTAGGAGCAAGCTTTCAAAGAGCCCAGGCTGGAGCATCCCACAGCCCATGTGGATCCCTGGGGAGAGGAATCTTGAGTTCACTCAATTTTGCTGGGTTATCTGGGATGGCTCCAGCTGCTCCATGCAACAGGAGTTTTACAAACAGCATCAGCTGCTCCTTTGCCATGCCTGTGGAAACATAAGACATTAAATATTGCTCCCATGAAAGCCAGCAGCTTTCCTCACCTCTTTTTTCTCTCTCCCAACTCCCAGAAAGAGCTTAGCTCCCTCCATTTTTTGAGTTTAATTGGCCAACTTCAGTCTCCCAATGGCATAATTCCCACTTGGTTTGTGCAAGCAGGTTGCTGCAAGAAGGAAATAGAGCTTTTTGTTGTGTTTTTTTCCTGCTTAAATGAAGAGAGGAAAGGTTGTATCCAGCTGGACGAGTCCTGGGGGAGAGAGTGTCTGGAAAACCCAACTGCCAGGCTTGGTCACCTCCCACCCAGCAACCTTCAGCTGTTATCAGACTCAAGAAAAACAATGAGAGGGTAGAAATTAACTATTTCTAGCAAAAAACGTTTGAGGCACCTATCATAGTAATGAGCACCATGCTATCTGGCTGCAAAATGAGGTAAGATTAGCTTATTTTATGCATTTTCTGGGAAGTGTTCTCCTGAAAGAGGACAGAATCACCTCCTACAACACATTGAACTGGAGATAGTAGGTAATGTTTTCCAGCTAAAGGGAAGCAGGAGTAAAAGGAGATTAATTAATGCCTGCCTGGAGCTTGTGGGTTCTGGGAAAGGAGACATTTAGTGCCATGAACTGACCTTTTCATCTCCACAAACTCTTAACTCTGAAGAGTAATTATCTGTTATTGTCAGTGTTTTGAACTCAAAATTAGCATTTTCAGCTCACAAGCCCAAGGGGGTTTATTTGGTGCCTGAAGCTTCAGTTTCCCTTTCCCTTTTTCCTTGATTAATGGTTTCATGCAGAAGGTGTTGAGACAGCAAGGATGATGCTGGAGACCACTAGCTGGGCAAGTTGCTGTTGTAGGCAAGTGTGGCTGATTTTTTCCTCCTAAGCATCACAGAGAACCACTCTTAATTTGGGATTATAATATGGAAAGTGTATCTTTGTTAAATAGCTGCAGAGGGGTTTCCATCAGCAGGTTTGGAGGAGGCTGGCAGGAGCTGGTGGCCACCAAAGGATGCAGCTAATGCCAAAAAAGTGACCAGGCAGCAGCTCTGCTGAGCTGAGCAAGGTCCTTCCCCTTTTCATTTGCAGCCAGAGGTGGCTAGCATGAATAATTCAGGCTCAAACATGAGTGCCAAACCCATCTGGGTGCTGGTAAGCAAAGCTTCAGGTGCTCATAGAGGAGTTTGTGGTTCCCACGGCATGGCCATAGAGCTATAGGCTGCATTGCCTGTTGTTTCATGCTGGGAGTGAGTCACTGCTCCTTACCTGGCATTAAACTGGGCTGTTCCCACCCCGGGCAAGGCTTGCTGCCTAAAATACCTTCCTTAACTCCCTACATTTAAGCAAAGTGGAGGTTTAGCACTCTGTGTATCCTTAGGAGGAAGATCTGTCCAAAATAAGTCATTTTTGTGCATGCAAAATGGCACAGGGGAATGGCAGTGAACAAATCCACTGTAAAGAAGACATACTAAAATATTCCTGTGAAGCTCAGCCTGATGACAGAGGTGTGCTGCTAATTGTGGGATTGTCTTGGTTGGAAAAGACCTTTAAGATCAATTGAGTCCAAGCATTAACCCAGCACTGCTAGGTCACCATTAAATCATGCTCCTTAGCACCACAGCTACAAAAAGTATGTGTATTACAGAAATAGGAATATGACAGAAAATAGCACTGCTTTCTGGAGGAGAAAGAAAAAAGCCATCAAGGTGTTTGGGTCTTTTTCCAGCATGAAAAATCACAGAATCTCTTGTCCAGCTTTAATTACAACACTGAAGTTCTGCCCTGAGTGTTGGCAGAAGAGACCAGAGCTGGGGATATAAAAGGCTCTTGTCATTTTAGTGGCCAAATTAAACAGAAACTGCTCTTGGTAAACTCAGCTAGGTGGGCTTTTCAAGCCCCAAAAGAATGTGATTGTGACAAAAGGCTAAATCTATCCTTTTTTTAATGGTTAATGGTTTAGATTTTCTCTTGTTCCGCTGCTCTCAGTCAGATTCACACTGAGACCAACCATGAGACCTGCACCTTGTTTTCATGTAAAAAGGGTTTCCTTTAGAAAGCCTAAGCCTTCCTAAAGGAAAACATCTGAATTCATGGAAATTGCAAAATAGGAGGGTGCCTGGAGATGGCCAGGAGCCATTTTGCTGCCTGTCCAACAAGGGCAAAGAGCATGGGCTCTCCTGTTAGCCTGGTGAGAGCTCCTGGGCATTGCCGCACAGTGAGTAAAACAAAGGAACAAGCCCTTGAATCCCAGTTTAGCATCCCAGCAGGGTTTAGTTAGAAGCAGGAGAACTGGAGGGCACTGTCCACATTTCATGTCATGTTGGTTGCCCCTTGCCAAGAAGTTTGAATAGTCATATCATTTAATATTACTTGATGTTTCTGGACCACCGGTGGGAACAGGGTTTGATCTTGCCATGGTTTTTATCCCCTCTGCTACACCAAATTCCTCAGCAGCCAACACTGGGATGGAGGGATGGATGGATGGATGGGTGGATGCTCACCCCTTGGTGCTCTCTTTTGCAGAGGTGCCAGTGGAGAAGCTGGCCACCATGGCCTCGCTGCAGAGCCTCAACCTGCGGGCAAACCCTGTCAGCCCCGAGGTACGGCTTCTTGTCCGGCCCCTCGTCCCCTTTGACCTGCTGCTTTCACCAGAGGAGCCCACCTCTGAAGTCTGAGAAGGTCTCAGGGTGCCTGGGCAAGCTCTCCTGAGGAGTACCTGCCTGTGAGAGTGGTTTGGTTTAGGACAGTCCCTGCTATGCTGCTTTTTTTTTTTGGTCCCAAACCCACAGCGAGGAAGCCAATCCCTCTTTTTTTCTTTGCCTGAATAAAAAGCAAGCAGCAGGGTTCCTGCTCTGCCAGCTCCCAAGCTGGGGAATCTCCCACTTTGAGAGAAAGAAATGCTGGGATGCAAGGTTTGGGGTAAAATTGGGAGAGTTAGATGCTTGGCTTTATCTATCATACCTGGGCAGTGATAAGGAGCATCTGCTGCCCTGGTCCAGGACTGGGATGGTGGGGAGCATCCCTACAGTAGTGAACATTTTCCCTGGAACTGCTGATAGGGCCACGTGCCAAATGCCTGATTAAATGTTTTCCTGTTACCTGTGGGGGTTTTCTTTTGTATATGACAAATAGATAAGTTAGCAGTTGTCTTCTCCTGAAAGAAGCCTCTCCTCACATCCCCATGTAGCTCATGCTGAAACTTCTGGCTGGATTCTGCCCAGACCTGAGTAGGATTTATTTGGATTTTCCCAGGGAATTTATTTTTCTGAGGAAATGGTTTTTTTCCCCATGGATTTCAAAGTGACACAGTGTCAGGAGTTCCACACACACTGCTCACCCTATGGGTATTCCCAGAAACATGGACCCACATCCTGGGTGCTGTGAGTCTTTTAAGTTGTGCTGCTTTCTATCCCAGGAAGAATTGGGCTGTGTGGCTCAGGATAGGGTCCACGGAGTGTGGCTTTTTGGTGGCAGAAAGGTCATTACCAGGCTCCTGGTGTACCCCTGGCAGCTGGCTGCCTGCAGAAAAGCTCCTGGAAGGAATCATGGGCATTATCTCAAAATGCTTTCTTTAAACATCTCCCATCTTTGCTCCTTTGTGTTTTTGAGGGATAAACACATCCCAACGGTGTGGACTGGCTGTGGGCAGCCAGGAATGGTTAAATCTGGCAAGACTTGACTTTTAGACTTGCCCAAACCCAACTTTGGGACAAGAAGACCTTGGTAAAGAGGTGGGTTGCTGGTGTTGGCAGTGGAGATGGAACTGGAATCGAGCAGAGCAGCTTTGGGCCAAGACCACCAATCCCTAAGGACCATGCTGCTTTTCCCTACCACCTGAGTGAGGAGGATGGAGGTCCCCAGCGTATTTCCTCCCTCAGGGAGGACAGGAGCACTGCTGGGAACACTGGCCATCAGTTGAAGGAGGGGCACCGAGTGCCCACATCAGCATGGGGGGATCTCAGGGGTGATAAAAGGGGACCCAGCCCACGACCCTCCCCCAGGGACCAAACCCCCTCTGGCTCTCCCCTCACCTCCCGTGGGCTGCCCCCTTCCCGCTACTGCCTCGGTACCCCGGTATCCATGGCGATGGGAGGCTGTCCCCCCGCCGCTTCCCCTCTCCCCTCCTCTCCACTGCAGCCACCGAGCAGCCGCAACCGGTGCGCTGGCACCACCACCGTACCGGCACCGGGGGTCGGTACCACGGCTCAGTCCCGGGCTGGGGGTGGGGGGGTACCAGGGGAGAGATGGGGATAAACTCCACCCCCCCCGCCCGCATGGCAGCGATGCAGCCCCCGGAGTCATCTCGGACTGGCGTAGGTGAGTACCGAGACCCGATTTATCTTATTTTCTCCCCCAAAAAGGTGTCCAGCCCCTCCCCAGCCCTTTTCCATCAGCCCAGCCTCTCCATGCAGTGGTTTCCCACAGGTAGGCAGGGTGGACAACCATCCCTGCCGGTCCACCCTGTCCCCTTGTCACCCCATTTGAGATGTCACGGAGGATGCCTCCATCCATCCAGCACTGACTCAGGAGCTTGGCAGTCCCTGATTTTCCTGCCTGGGATCCATAGGACACCCACCTCCCACTAATGCTGCAAGATGTTGCAGCCCAAAGAGATGAAGTCCAGTAAAGTTTCAGGCTTAATATTACGCGTTTCAGGCAAGCTCAGGACAGTCTTTGCTATTGCTTCAGTTCATGTGGGTGCACCTGATACCAAGGGGCTGGAGCATCCTGCCCCAGTAGCTCTGATGCTTCCTTGCCTCTCCCAGAGGTTCCTCTTCCCATGCTGATGCTGCAAACTGCCTCCCTTCCTCCCTGCCAGCACCTTTCTAAAGCATGTTGGAGGAATCCTCCAGCCAGGACAGGGGTAGAGAAGTCAGAGCCTCAGGGAAGCTGGTGATCCTGGTGACTGGGAAAAACATCTTGGCTGGTGAACTGACCACCAGCACAGGGCTGGGGTGGGGGGGGATGATACAGCCACCCACCACGAAGCAGCTTTGCAGTACTTCCTCCAAGCAGGGCTGACCAGCAGGCAGTCAGGCTGAGCCTGGAAGCCAAAATACACCTTTTCTTGCCTTAAAATTGCAGCCTGGCTTTGCACAGAGTAAGTCTCAGCATTGGTGCAGGCATCCTGCTGCGTAAAGCTGGGGGAGACTTGAGGGTAGATGCTGCTCAGATTTGCTCACCTTGTTAACTCCATACCCACAAATTGCCATCCCCCTCCACCAGGAACTCTCAGGGTCCCAGATATCATAATGAGGTCTAATTATTGCTTTACATCTAAAGGAGGGGGCTGGATCTCCTCTGCCCCAGTCCATCTCCCTCAGGTACTGTGGTTCTGCTGGGGAGATTTAAGGGATCTCAAAGAGCACACCCTGGAAGTGCAAGGAGAAGCAGCAGCAGACACCGAAGAGCTGGGATGCTCCCAGGTGAGCCATGCCAGAAACATGGCTCCCACACGGCCAGAGCATTGCAGGACATGGATTTGTCTTCCTTGCTTCATCCCTAAAAAAATGCCCTAAGAACAGGATGTCTTCTGGGCTGCTTTAATTCCTCATCAAAATAATGATATGAATCATACTGATATAAAATAATAATCAGACAAAACAATAATTCAGCCATGGCTCTGCAGCATCTCGGGCTACAGAACCCAAGAAGGAGGAGACTTGTTAGGGCACTGAGCAGATCCCAGCAGGACACATCCCAGCCAGGCTGGCTGCTGGTACAGTTACAAAAACCTACCTCCAAGAGCATTAAGAAATGAAGGGAATAATCACTTTATCCTCTCCCAGCTTCATTCTCCTGCCTTCCCTTCTCCAGGCCCTTCCAATGGCAGCTGGCCCAACTCCACCACAAGCAACAGCCACCCCCTGAGGGAGAACTACACCTTTTTGGCCTACTACCAGCACTCCTCCCCTGTGGCTGCCATGTTCATCCTGGCCTACACCTTCATCTTCATCATGTGCATGATTGGCAACTTCCTGGTGTGCTTCATCGTGGTGAAGAACCGCCAGATGCGGACAGTCACCAACATGTTCATCCTCAACCTGGCCATCAGTGACCTGCTGGTGGGCATCTTCTGCATGCCCACTACCTTGGTGGACAACCTCATCACGGGTGAGCAGGGCAGCAGAGGGACAAGATGCAAGGGTGGGGAGAGAGAGTGGTGGGGAACATCCCCCAGCTTTTGCCCCCCTACCCCCCAAGCATGAGGCCATCCTTTTTGCTGAGGATGAGAAGAGCAGGTGGTAGCCACTCAGCCACATCTGATGAAAGGTATCATTTTACTCAGGCAGGGGGAAAAGTCCCCTTTTTTTTTTTT
>VWZO01000257.1:0-25707 GCA_013396975.1 Bucco capensis | reverse complement strand
TTTTTTTTTTTTTTTTTTAGGTTTTGGATGTTTTGGGGAAAATAAGTTTGACCATAATGCTGCATTTACATATTTTTTTAGAATTCAGCCCTTCTCCATCAAACAACACTAAAAAAACTCCTCATCTTGCATCAGTCTTCTCCCATGCTGCCTCAGTGCTGCCTGATGACCTTTCCAAAGATAAAGAGGCAACACTGGCACAATTGACAGAGTTTAGCTGCAGTGGTACCCAGGGCATGAGGCAGAGTCTGTACTTATTTATTGCAGGGCATAATTTATTTATTGCAAGTGCCTTAGCATCGGGGTCAAGAAACAAGGCAAAAGCCCTTCTGATCAAGGATCCCAAGGTCAGTCCCCATAACAGCTCAAGTCCTATGTAAAGGTAGGAGAAATGATAACCACCATGCTTCCTGAGTTTTCTAAGAACGGTAATACACATCTTTTTTACCAATTTCTACTGCAAAGGCAATCTCTGTATGAGATAAAAATGCAGTCCTGCCCCTTAGGAGCAGGATTTAGCATCCCCCCCAACAACACATAGTGGATGGGGACATCTAGAAGGAGCCGCTGATGGATTTGACCAAGCCAACAAGGAGTTGGCACCTACAGCCTCTGTGGTGTCCCCTCACAGGTTGGCCTTTTGACAACGCCATGTGCAAAATGAGTGGCCTGGTGCAGGGCATGTCTGTCTCTGCCTCTGTCTTCACGCTGGTGGCCATCGCCGTGGAGAGGTACGTTAGCATGGGGATGTGGGGACACAAGAGACCATGCCACCTCCAGCATGTTCATCTGTCCCATGCATTGCTGCATGATGGAGAAACCTCCCATGACCCACCTCTCTGAGAGGACCACCAAACTTTCCATGGGGCATTCCAGCAAGGTGGCCTTCCCCACCTTGCTCTGAAAATACCAAAGCTGGAGAGATCACAATCTATCTCAGCCACCAAAGAGCAGAGCACCCTATCCTCCCTTCCTACCCCCTACTCTCCCATCACAGCGACAACCCAATAGGTGCCAGTGTCTGCTCTCCTGCAGGTTTCGCTGCATTGTCTACCCCTTCCAGCAGAAGCTGACACTGAGGAAAGCCCTGGTGACCATCACCATCATCTGGGTGCTGGCCCTGCTCATCATGTGCCCTGCTGCCATCACCTTGACGGTGACCAGGGTGGAGCACCACTTCATGGTGGACACCTACAACAACTCCTACCCCCTCTATTCCTGTTGGGAGGCCTGGCCCGAGACGGGGATGAGGAGGATCTATACCACCGTCCTCTTCTCCCACATCTACGTGGCCCCCCTTGCCCTCATCGTCGTCATGTACACCCGCATCGCCTTCAAGCTCTTCAAGTCAGCGGCGCCTGCCGGTGGCCAAGAGGAGCTGGAGGGGAGGAGGGTCTCCCGGAGGAAGGCTAGGGTCATCAACATGCTTATCATCGTTGCCCTCTTCTTCACCCTCTCCTGGCTGCCGCTCTGGACCTTGATGCTGCTGACAGACTACGGGCGGCTGAGCGAGGGCCAGCTCCGCCTAGTCAACGCCTACGTATTCCCCTTCGCTCACTGGTTAGCCTTCTTCAACAGCAGCGCCAACCCCATCATCTACGGCTACTTCAACGAGAACTTCCGACGGGGCTTCCAGGAAGCCTTCAGGGCCCCTTTCTGCTCGCCCCACCGCCACCACCGACCCTACGCTCCCAGAAGTCACGGCCGTAGCATCCTTTTCACCACCCGCAACCGCGTTTTCGCCCAAGCCCGGACCAGCGACTCGCCTCCCGCTTCCGACTCGGGTCCCTTAGCACCGCGCCGCACCGGTGCCCCGGCGTGGGATGGCTGAGCCACCACCGTGGCGAGCGACCACCACACCGAGGGCTTACAGGCCGGGGAAAAGGGGGGAGGTTGGCCGTGAGGCGCTCAAATAAAAGCACCGTACCCCTAGCTTGGCTGCTCTGCTTCCCTCAGCGGCGCGGGTAGGGATGAGGGAAGGTTCCCACGGACCCTTCCCATGCGGAGCTGGGGACACCCGCGCCACGCAGCCACGCGGTGGGCGGAGTTCCCACGCCTGCGCAGTGCCCGCGCCCCTCCGCCGCGCCAGGGGTGTGTGGCGCGTCGCGGCTGCGCACTGAGGCCGCCGGCGGCGGGCTGGAAGGCGGCACGATGGCGGGGTACAGCGTGGAGGAGCGCGCTGCGCCTCATAGCCTGGAGTACCGGCTGTTCTTTAGTGAGTGCGCGTTACTTTCTTCCTCTTCCTCCCTCCTCATCCTCATCGCTTGAGGCATCCCCTCAGGCCGGGTCTTACTCGCCTCCCTCCTCACCCCCACCCTCCTCTTGCCTTGCAGAGGATGCTACCGGGCGTTACATCTCCCCGTTCCACGATATCCCCATCTATGCGGATGCCGGCAAGGTAAGAAGGGAGAAAGGGCTACCAAGGTGTGGCCTCGTTGTCTTGTGGCCTCGCTGGGGCTTTGAGAGTGAACGTTGTGATAGTAACCCTGCAGGTCTGAAGGCTCCCAGCTGCTTCTCGGCAGGAGCACCTAAAGCTTTGCCAGCTCTTGCAAAGAACGAGTTCCCTTTTCCTTTGATCTCAGCCTCAGCCAGAGTGATGCTGGAGGAGAGGACTGATCTCATTCTTATATTCCTGCCTGAGGTATAAGGGGTTGCCTTGAAGTTGTCCGTGAGGTCACACACACACATGAAAGAATTTTGGGTTAAAAGAAACGCTTTCCATTTAGCTGAATGTGTACATCCACTCCTATATACATACAGTGTGAATTTCGACTGCAGCAAGGCCACTTCATGTCTGCAGTATAACCAGCCACTGAACAGAACGGGAGGTTGTTAAATTCTAGCCCTAGGAGCTCCTGGGAACCTCTTGCCTTGCCCAAAGTCCAGATGGGGAGCCTGCTACAGGGCTTTGACATCCTGCAGTTAGACAAATTAGGCTGCTCTGAATTACTGCAAAGTGCCCTAGCTCTAGAAAACCTAAACAGCTGTTCTTCAGTTCTCACTGAGTGCTTCTTTAGTGGTAACTCAAGCTCTATGGCTGTGTTCCTTACTTTTGTCGCTTGTCTCTTCTTTTAACATGTCCAAAAAAGCTACACAGCATGAGAAACATAGTGGATGAACTGTTCTAATGTCTGTGATAGTGTAATTTGGAGGTAGAGAGTGATGATGGGAAAGGAAAAGAGGATGCAGAATTGAGAGAGGAACCTCTAAAAAGCAGCTGATGGAGCTTTTAGGTGCAAGTGTTGTCAGAATGCAGTCTGAGGTGGCTTTTGCCTGCTCAGTACGGGTCAGATGGATTGTAATCATCAAGGAGAGCAGCAAATCAGTTCCTGTGGTGGACTGGGGAAGCAGTTCTCAAAAGCAGGTGTCTGAAAGGTGACTGGAACAAGGAAAATCCAGATAATACTACATTTGACAGGTGCTCTCAGGGCTGGACAGTGTGTATAGGGGTGAGGAGGGTTTCCACAGACTGGAAATGATTAGCAAGGGAAACTGGGCTCCTGGTGTGCCTTCAGGCACTTAGTGCTGCTTGCCAGAGTCCCTGTGGGGCTAATGCCACTCACCAGGTTATTAAGGGAAGTAAGTATCACTGAAGGTTGCAGCCCTCAAAGTTACGCAACAGTGCTGATCACCTTAGACTTATTTCTGTTGCTGGAGTGCCCCACTGCAGAGCTTTTGCTCATTACCTAGCCAGTTCATTACCAGCTATGGTAAGGAGCTGAGCTTGAAGCAAAAGGTTGTCTTAGTCTGTCTGGGCTCCTTGATCTTTATCCTTAGACCTTTAAGACACTGAGAGGATTGCAGGGTGTTTTTTTTCAGTCTAGGGCTACGATCTGCTGACCTTAGCTGTACCTGTGTGTCTTGCTATTGTGAAGGAATGACCATGGGCTGCTCACTGGGTGTTTTGGACTATGGTAAAGCTGTCAGTATGACTGTGGGGAAACTGTGAGCCTTTATTTTATTTATTTATTATTTTATTTATTAAGGTTGGAAAAGACCTCTACGGTCATCAAGTCCAACTGTTAACCTAATGCTACCAAGTCTACCACTGAAGATACAACCCTCAAGTCATCTTTCCTTGCCTGTAGAGCCTTAAGCACCCTGCCCAGCTAGTTCAGATTGCCTCATTCCTTCCCTAGAGTTACTTATAAATCAAAAGAGTATATACCTTTCTACATGTAGATTGCAAATGAGCAGTGACCCTCTGCAATTAAAGGGCTGTAATAAACTTCTGCTAGGGAAGGGTGTGTGCAGAGTCACTGATATAACAGCACTTGTTGCACAATAGCAATCCAATTATGGTGCAATACAGGTGCAAGGGTTTTAGCAATGCTAATGCTGCTTAAGGTGGGGGTTAGAGACAATGTTGAGGCTAGCTAGCAAAGTTTGACAGTTTGTTAAAAGCCATCATCTCTGCAAAGAGCAGGTGTTATGATTTAAGCCTGGAAAAGCTTGTTTTGTTGAAGAGGAGACTGACACTGGACTCAACAGAAGATGTTTTCAAGCATCAAATCTAAACTAGATACTGCAAGATGTGGTTCTGTGTTTCTCCCCCATATCTTTATCCTTACACCATGCTGCTAACAAGTTCTCTTTGATTTATCAGAGTGTCAGCTTGGAGAGGGAGAATTCTGGCATCTTGCCCTGCTTCAAAACAGGCTAGAGTATTTGGCAGTGACATCCTTAGTCATTCAGAGCAATATGTAGGTACCCACATTATTAACTAGATAACTTACTCCTGTAAGCCTTGTCCTTTCGAAATGGCCATCTGTAGCAGAGGGATCTATAGAGGGATCTGGACAAGCTGGATCAGTGGGCCAAGGCTAATAGGATGAGGTTCAACAAGGCCAACTGCTGGGTCCTACACTTGGGTCACAACTCCATGCAGTGCTTGGGGCAGAGTGGCTGGAAAGCTGCCCAGTGGAAAAGAACCTGGGGGTGCTGGTTGACAGCCAGCTGAAGATGAGCCAGCAGTGTGCCCAGGTGGCCGAGAAGGCCAACAGCATCCTGGCTTGGATCAGCACTAGTGTGGCCAGCAGGACTAGGGATGTGATTGTCCTCCTGTACTCAGCACTGGTGAGGCTGCACCTTGAAATCTGGGTTCAGTTTTGGGCCACTCACTCCAAGAAGGACATTGAGGTGCTGGAGCATGTCCAGAGAAGGGCAATGAAGCTGTTTAAGGGTCTAGAGCACAAGTGTTGTGAGGAGCAGCTGAGGCAACTGGGCTAGTTTAGCCTGGAGAAGAGGAGGCTGAGGGGACACATTGCTCCTTACAACTCCCTAAAACTTGGAGTTGACATATGGCTGACTGGACTACAGGACTTTTTATCAACTGTATCAAAATTGGCACTAGGAAAAACAAAACAGGAAAAAAAGCTATCAACTTACTTTTATATGTTCTCTGCTTCAAAGTGTGGTCTTGAGATTCCTTCCCATTCACTGATGTTTTGCTCTCTTCAGAACGTGTTCAACATGGTTGTGGAAGTACCACGATGGACAAATGCTAAAATGGAGGTAAAGATATTACAGTTCCGAGTTTAAGTGCTTGACCTTGGTCTGTTAACATTTGGCTTTGCTGATTCTCCACCTCCTGAATCAGAGTGGCTTCTAACTTCTCTTGTAAATACTTGCTTAAAGCTGGAGGTCTAGTCTGGAGACTGAGACTTGAAGAAGTTGGACTAACTTAGTATTTATTGACTTGTAGAATGGTCTGGGTTGAAAAGGACCTTAAAGATCATCCAGTCCATTCCCCCTGCTATGGGCAGGGACACCTTTCACTAGACCAGGTTGCTCAAAGCCTCACCCAAGCTATTCTTCTGTGGCTTGTGGTTCAAGCAGCATCTTGTAACTCTCAACCCCATGTGACTGTGATGTGTGTAAGTCTGCTGAAAACTCTATACCAGGAGATGGCAATGCAAGAGGAAAAGGATAGTCCAGTAGCTGCTTGTTGGCCTCAGGATCAGCCAATGGTTTCTTAGAAAGCAAAACAGAGAGATTGATGTGCTTTTCCTTTCAGATTGCAACAAAGGATCCCTTAAACCCAATTAAGCAAGACGTGAAGAAAGGCAAACTGCGCTACGTTGCCAACGTGTTCCCCCACAAGGGTTATATCTGGAATTATGGTGCTATCCCACAGGTACTGGGGCTTGAATCAGGGATTCCCCCTTTCTGATGGGGAGGTGAGAGGATGCTTTTGTGTGTGTGTCTGTATTCATGAGCAAAAGGTTGACTGAGGGTGGTCTGGTTTCCTTTAGAGAAATAAATCGGCAGTGGCAGTTCATAGGGAAACTGAATTTTGTAATCCTAGTGATAGTGCTTTCTGTTTCAGAGGTGAGTTGTTTTCCACTCAGATGGAATCTGGAGCCTTTTTTTTTTTTTTTTTTTTTTTTGTTAACATAAATACAGCTTTTGGAGCCTTTGCTCCGTTGTGTTTGTTGGTAGATCTAAGGTGTTTCTGCATCAAGAACTGGTAGAGAAGTGCAACAGTGATTCTGAAGAGCCCTTCATCTCCCTGAATGCATCACAAGGTCTTGACTATCCTAGTCATGTCCTGGCATGCAGAGATTTGGGAAGAACGTTGAGCATTCCTTCTCTTTATATCTCAACAACCTTAGAGGTCCTTATGATGCAAGTGGGCACAGCTTCCTTTCACTCCTCACCAGAAGTGTGTTTTAAGCTGCTATTATTTTTGGAGGCATAGCTCAAATGCCTTCTGGAGTCCTGTCTTTCATCTTATACTCATCACTTTAAGTGAGATGCACTGGGTAGCACAGGATAGGGACTCTGCACTCTTGTCACTGCTCTAATGTGACAGTGTGTCTTTAATAACCTAATTAAAAGGAAACAATACACACTGTCTTCCATCTCTGTCAGACTGCTATCTGGAGTTCAGGAAGCTTCTGTTGAGAAATGAACAAGGAGAGGAGCAGGCAGGCAGCCAAAGTGTTCTTTAAAGATGTGAACTTCACCTTTATGCAGCTTTGGAATGGAGGAGGAAGTCTGGAAAGTTGTTGAGGAAAGGTTTTTTGTCAGTGGGAGGGCGCAGCTTAGACTTGGCAAGATAAGACCTTTTCACTTGGATTCAAATTGAGTTTGGCAAGCATGAAATACCTAGACCTGAAAGCAAGCATGAAGTGGGGCCATCATCTGTATCTTTGAGGCAATTGCATGCCTGAAATAGGTTTCCTCTAGAAACCTGAGAGTTCTTATTTGTCTGTGGATTTGGTTTTGGTTTTGCAGACTTGGGAAGACCCAGGGCACAAAGATGATAACACTGGCTGCTGTGGAGATAATGATCCAATCGATGTGTGTGAAATTGGAAGCAAGGTAATGTACTCTAAAGGGGACCTATCTTTAATTAATGTCTCTGAAGTCAATTATCCCAAGACAATTATTTGCTTCCTGCCTCCTCTACCTTAATAATGTGATGCTTCCCTCTGCTGCCTCTGGAGATTGTTGATGAGATCTCACAGCACCAGCCTAGGCTGATAAGCAGTAGCTCATTTTGTGGTACCTGACTGTTTGCTGAACTCTCACAGTTTTCTGCTGTGCATTCCTGGGATGCAGCAGTGCAGACAACTAGATTGTTGTCCTTTCAGGTCTGCTCTCGAGGAGAGGTCATCAAAGTGAAGGTGCTGGGCACGCTGGCACTGATTGATGAGGGAGAGACAGACTGGAAGGTGATTGCTATCAATGTTGAAGACCCTGAAGCAGACAACTATAATGGTAAGCAGCAGGAGGGAGGAGCATGCTTGGAACTTCCGTTTCTTCCTGAGAGCCTGTAGGAGGCTTTCAAGTCAGGACATGAATTTGCTCCTTCTATGCTCTAGTATTAACCTGCTGTGAGACTGGAAGCCCAACAGAACAATGTTACCAATCCTAGAGCAAAACATTTCACTGCTATTTGTCCCAAATTGCAAGCCCTCTGCACCTCCTGGCATCTCAGAGAAGAGGGTGGCTGTACAGCCTGTCCTCAGAATAGGAGGAAAGGGATTGATTGTACAGTGAGCCTTTAATCAGAGCTGTTCCAGTGTGTCCATGCAGGACATGGGACAATAGGCAGTGCAGATAGATCTGGAGAAATTAGAGGGCTGGGCAATCACCAAACATATGAAGTATTACAAGGGTAAGTTCTGGTCAATGGCAAATTCAGTACGAGTCAACAGTGAGCCCTTGGTCTGCAGACCAGTCCTTGGTGCTAATTCTAAACATCACTGCTGGAAGCAGGCACTGCTGTTAATTCCAGAAAGTGCAGTTACTTCAGCTGAGCAGTAAAATAAATGAACAGAATTAGTTCTGTTCTAACTCAAAGCAGGACAAGTAGTCACAGCACCAAGCCTGACAGAGTTCAGAAGGCATTTGGACAAGGCCCTCAGGCACATGGTATAATTTTTGGGGTTCTCCTGTGCAGAGACAAGAGTTGGACTCAATGATCTTTGTTGGCCCCTTCCAACTCAGGAGATTCTGTGGTCCTGGGGGCATCAGGTGAAACACTAACTCTCCTGTGCAGATAACCACTCTGTGTCTTTACTGAAGACTGTCTGAGATGTTGCTCAGGCTTTTTGAGGAGGGGCACCTCAGAATAAGTGGGCTAGTAGCTGAGGAACTTCTGTTACTAGATCTGTCTAACAGACTTTTTCTCCCACCCTAGATATCAATGATGTCAGAAGGCTGAAACCTGGATATTTAGAAGCTACAGTGGACTGGTTCAGAAGGTACAAAGTACCTGATGGAAAGCCAGAAAACCAGTTTGCTTTTAATGGTGAATTTAAAGACAAGGTAGGATCACCTGTCTTTGTTCCTGTGAGTATACAAAGGCCAAATCAGAGCTCAGGGTGCATAAGGACACGAATGAGTAGTTGCTGAGAGAATAGATTTCTACAGGGCTGCTAAGAGCTGACTTTATTCTTCCTGGGCTGCTTGTTTCCAGCCCAGGAATACTAGGAGAAAAAGCATAGGATTATCACCCTGCTGCTGTTGGATGTTACCAGTTTTTGCTCCTGCTCTGGAGTAAAGGGTGCTTGACATCCCCCTTTGCCTCCCTTGCTCACTGGTTTTGTTCTATTGCAACCTGGTGCAAGTTGAAGTTAACTTAGGAGTTAAAATGCTTTTTCCTTCAGGCATAAAGTGTTACCCTCTGTGTAAGGCTCTGCTTTGGCAGCATTATTCCTCTGCCTCTTCTCTGGCTTGGGTCAGATAACTACGTAACTACCTAAATCATCCTCTAAACACTCTCATTCCATGGACCTGATAGCCTGGAGAAGATGGTCTAGTGCTTGCATTTAACATGATGGTTGTTCTCATCTTTAACTGTAGGATTTTGCTGTGAACATCATCAAAAGCACTCATGAACACTGGAAAGCTTTAATAGCAAAGAAGACTGATGGAGGGGAGATCAACTGGTAGGTTAATGCATCTGTGGTATTGTGCACGTTCCTTGTCCTGAGACAACTAACCCTGAAACTCTCTTTCCTGAGTGGTGCCATGTTTTCTGTTAGCTGTTGGCTGCCTCTGCAGGCCTTTCCCTTCAAGGTAGCAACTAGAACAGGGATTCTTAGTATTCCATGATTTAATACTCTTGGAGACTTGGCTTTCATTTTGGTCTCACAAGTGACCTCTCTCTTCTAGCACAAACCTGACGGTGTCCGACAGCCCTTTCTGCTGTAGTCAAGAGTGTGCAAAAGCTACTGTGGATGCAGTAAGTACAAATTGGAGTGTCCTAACCCAGCATCAGTGTGTCCCAACCTCTAGAGTCTTCTCCTTGCCTTTAGTCATCTTGGAGTTGGAATCCAAAGCAGAGTTTGCATGAAGGGTTAAAGTTCTGGACCCCTAGCTTGGGTGTCAGTTGTTTAGAGAGTTAAATATTTGGCCTTCCAAGAGCTTCCCAGCACAGGTAATCCTTGGAGAAGAGAAGGTCTAATTCCTGACAGCCTTGCCACCAGGGGCTGTGCATCCTTTGCCATGAGAAGCAGATGCCACTGCAGCCTGTGCTTGGAGCAGAGCTACTCCAGCATGTAGGGGAATGAAGAGACTGTGGGGATGACAGGACTTGGGCTGCACATGAGCTCATTTATTCCCTTACAGCTGAGCAGCACTGGCTGCCACAGACCAATTTACGCTGTCTAGATCTTCAGCTGTGTCAAGTAAAGACTGGTGCAGATTTAAACAGTGTTTAGTGAGCTTCAGGCATAAGGTCAACCTCCATCCAGGTCCTTTCCAACCCTAACAATTCTATGATTCTATGTCTGCTAATACACTTCTCATTTCAGGCACCACCGTTGAAAGCTGCCAACCCAATCCCACCTGAAGGTAAGCCTCAAAACCCACATTTTCATTCCAATACTGAGGGGAGGCTTCCTCAGAGGAATTACCTGGAGGAAAAGGGGGATCTTAACTGATGGCTGAGTGTGGCTCTAATGCCAGGAGAGATTTGGTGGACCTAACTTTTGTGTCAGCACTGCAGTTTTGATTTCTGAAGAACTTCTGGTGTTGCCTTGCTTCCTTTTTTGGTGGGGGTAAAGTGGGGAGATGTCTCTGCCCATGGCAAGGGGGTTGCAACTAGATGGTGTTTAAGGTCCCTTCAAACCCAAACAATTCTATGATGCTATAAATGAGTGGTACATAGAAGACCTGAGGTCTCCAGAAGAGATCACATTTATAGCAGGTCCTGGAAGAAGAGCATTGCAGTGATAGCAGGAGAGTGGTTTTATTTCCTCCAAAATAGAGGTGACATCAGTATCCTCAGGGCAAGTGAGCCAAGGAAGGGAAGTACTCCTTTCCTGAACAGAGCAGTGTGGCAGAAAGAGGAGCTAGGCTTTCATTTCCAGTCTCTTCATAGATAATAAATCTGAAGAAATCGGTGCCTTCCCTACAGGCTTCAGAGTTGGAGGCGAAATGACTTTGCCTCCGTGAGTCAGCTGAGCCAGAGGAGAACTGGTTGTGTCCTCACCTGAGCTGAGTCATGTGTAGTGACTTTGGGAAAACAAACACACGTAGACAGAGCTACAGAAGAACCTGTTGGGTTGTTGGCAGGAGCAGGAAGAAGTCCCTGCACTGGAGATGACACATGTAGTGCCCTGTGACTACTTAGTAAGTGGGTAGCTAACAGAGAACTAACCTCCTCTACTTTTTTTTCTGCTGCACACAGTTGACAAGTGGTTCTACTACCAGAAGAATTAAGGCCTGAGGATAGGTGGTGAGACTTGTGTCCTTCCCACTGAGGAGTCAACCAGAATAGACCACAAGAATAGCTTCAATATCAACAAGAAGACCTTGCTTGCAACTTTGCTGATTAGAATTACCTACTTAGCAGTGACATGTCTGCTGCATTTGAGGTCTTGTGGAGGCTAGAAGACATAACTTATAAAACCAGAGCACCTGCTTGTGTGTGGTCATGTGGTGTACATTGTAAGTCATGACAGAAGATCACTCACCTGGTACGTGTATGGATGCTAAAAATAAAAACTACTGAAACTGAGTATTTCAGGACTTCCTCTCCTTTCCCTCCCTGTGCCTGCAGCCCCAGAGCTAAGGGGTGAGCAGTGGCCCTGGCCTAGGCTGCCCAGAGAGGTTGTGGAGTCTCCTTCTCTGGGGAGATTTCAAACCTACCTGGAGATGATCCTGCTCTAGGAGAAGGGTTGGACTAGATGATCTCCCGAGGTCCTTTCCAACCCCACGATGCTGGGGTTCTGCGATTAGGAGAGGATTTACGAGTAATATCCTGCCAACTGGGACTTGAGGTAACGAGTAATATCCCGCCAACTGGGACTTGAGGTAACTGAAACCCGCGCCTCTTGGGGGCGTTGTCGATCCCGCTGCGCGGCTTCGCGCCGGCGTGACGTCAAGCCGCACGGCTGACGTGGGGAAGCCAGCGCGGCGAAGGCGCCGGGCCGGAAGTGGGAGGGGAGCGCGCGTAGTGGCGTATTTCCGGCTGGGAGCTGGCGGCGGCCGCGGAGGGGAGTCGGTGGTGCGGCGGCCAAGAGACAGCCGGGGGTGAGCGGCGGTGGAGGGTGGTCGATTGCGTCCTGGAGGGGGAAGCTGTGCTGAGCTGAGTGGGGCGGCAGGGACCGCGTCGGGCAGAAGGAGGAGGTGGCGGCGGCAGGGGGTGACACGCAGGCAGGGCGGGGGCGGGGGTAGGGCGGGGGCTAGGCCGCACCGCCCGCCCTTGAGGCTGCTGCCGGGGCCGCATCCCCCTGAGCTTACTTCACCGCTTCGGTTCCCTCTCATCGCTCCGCCGGTGATCGTGTTCAGGGCGCCGGCGCTTCCCTTGGCCATCGGCGCGGAGATCGCCCGAAAGGGTGTTAGTCACGTCCTGGCGGAACGCCTCTGCTCCTGCCCGACCGTGCTTGCTGTGCCGGGAGGGAGGGAGGGAGAGGAGGGGAGGGGGACCTGCTCACGAAGGGCAGTATCGTATTGGGGAGGGGGGCGAGCATTCAGCTGGTATCCCTCAGCACTGACACTTGTAACTCGGGTTGTGTCCCCGCAGGTGCTTAGTCTTCCGCGATGTCGTTCATTTTCGAATGGCTCTACAACAGCTTCAGCAGTGTGCTGCAGTTCCTAGGTAACATCACCTTTCCTTGCTTCTTCAACAGCTCAGCTTGGGTCAGTTTGGCTTGTGCTAATTGCCAAGATCTCTTCAAAGTTAGTAGTTAAAGCACATTTCTTTTGTAAAACGTGATAGCTCTGGCAAGAAAGCAGCAAACCAATAAAGTTTGGGGGTTTTTTTACGCTGGTAGGAGGAGCTTTGAGAATAATTTGACTCCCACTCGATCTTTTTTTTGCTGTAAGAGCAGGTGGGCTGATGGCAAGGCCCTGATGAGCCCAGCACTTTTCCCTATATATGGGGATATGCTGCCCAGCCAGAGAGGGAACCCTGTCCTCCTTCTCCTGGTATCTGAGCTTACCAACTCCACCAGCAGCTAGCTGGCTTACTTCTACTCAAGTTATTGCTTCCTACACCAAGCAACTCACTGTGGCATGGCTGGAGTTGCTGTTGGCTAATGCCCCCAACATCCTGCAGGTTGAAGGATCTTTGTGGAGGTGCTGGACAAAGCCAGTTGAAGGTGACTGGCATGGCCAGGCTGACTGCCTCACCATGGCATGAGCAGCCCTTGCCTGAGGTGTGGGTGGTGGTGAAGCTCTTCCTGCCAGAGTTTTGAACTCCAGAGGAGACCCTTGCTGAGGGCAGGGTGCTCTGGGAGAGGGGTTTGTGTATAAACAGTGTGCTGAGAGAACTCTGCTGGAGTTATTTTTTCTTGCCCCTTTGTTTTCCTTCCAGGTTTGTACAAGAAGTCTGGAAAACTTGTGTTCCTGGGCTTGGATAATGCAGGCAAAACCACACTGCTACACATGCTCAAAGATGACAGGCTGGGGCAGCATGTCCCCACACTACATCCCAGTAAGTCTGCTGGTGACCAAGCCCTGCCTGCCTCCTGGTGGGAGTTCTTCCATCTTAATTGTGGGGGACATGGTGTTGAAAGATGCCTTGGTGATTTTGAGAGTCTTAAAACTGCACCTGAACTGTAGTGGATTTGCATTTTCCTCTCAAATTTAAGATGTAGAGCACAGGAACTGGTGTGAGTCAGTTAATATGATGGGTTCTTCTTGGAGAGGTAGTGTGTTTCTAACAAAAGGTGTAATAAAGTATAATAATTGCAGATTAGCAAGCTTGTGCTTAAATGGAGAGGTAGGAAAAATGCTTTTCTCTCACTCATGATTTGGTGAAACCATTTCAGTGATTGAATTCTGCAGGGAATTCCTGACCTCTGCAGGATATCTTGTTTGGGGAATGTGTCTGATCTTAACACAAGTCCCTAGGAAGTTTTGGATGTGGCAGCTTCCTCATTTTCCTGCAACCCAGACTGTCTTTTTTGCTTTTCAGCATCAGAGGAGCTGACAATTGCTGGAATGACCTTTACCACTTTTGATCTGGGTGGACATGAACAAGGTAAAAGTGAATTGGCTGAGTGGGAGGTTAATTTTCAGATGTCTGTGATGTTCTCCAGCCAAAATCTACCCAAAAGTGATACTGAACAGTGAGAGCAATTAGCATCACCTAATTATTTATGGAGCAATATGAGGAAATAGCCTCCTGGCTCTGGCATCTTAGTAGTTCAACACTTGTGCTTCCTTCTGGCAGTTTGCACTTTGCTGCCTGGAATATTTTTAGCTGTGGAAAACATGTTTTTATGTGTTCCAGCTCGCCGAGTCTGGAAGAACTACCTGCCAGCCATCAATGGGATTGTCTTCCTGGTGGACTGTGCAGATCACTCACGTCTTATGGAATCCAAAGTGGAGCTTAATGTAAATACAGATTTATTTTTCCCCTTCCCCAAGACCTTAGAATAGCTAAATTAGAAGTAATGTTCATTTTGGGGGTTGGAACTCATGCACAGCATGTTTTGAAAGTCTCATGCTTTGGATTGGTTTACTTTCAGAAGTTTTGTAACAGCTTATGGGTTCTCCACTTCTGCAGAAGAACTAAAAAATAGCCCTTGTGGGTCACTGTTCTGCATCTCCCTAACCTGTCTTCCATCTTGTGCTCAGGCTTTAATGACAGATGAGACAATATCCAATGTGCCAATCCTTATCTTGGGTAACAAAATCGACAGACCAGAGGCCATCAGTGAGGAGAAACTGAGGGAGATCTTTGGGCTCTACGGACAGACCACGGGAAAGGTAGGGAGGCATCCAAATCTTGGCTCAGCCACATGTTTGCAAGTTGCCTAGCAGAATAAGGCTCTGTCTAGAAATGAACTGAGCTGTAACCTGGATTTGTCCTCAATATTGTCCAAGGTGTATCTTTAATGATGATCATTCCACCTTCAGGTGGAAGTTTTGTACATGCCAAAACAAGTGTTAGGAGATCAGCTGTTGAGCTGGTATTTTAACACATTATCTGTGTTAAACTTCTGGTTCTGTTCCTCTGCTTCCTGTCTTGTTAGCCATGAAGTCATCTTTTCAGTATTTAAAACCAGTGCAGCTAGGAAGAATTGATCAGAAATGTTGGGTGACAGTGCTAGAACACCATGAGGGCACTCTGGGTACACAGTGACAATTGCTTCATGTGTCACACTGCAGAGTGTCACAGATACATCAGAGAATCGCAGGATCTCCTCAGTTGGAAGGGACCCACAAGGATCATCCAGTCCAACTCCTGTGTCTGCACAGGGCAACCCCAGAAATTACACCATCTGCCTGAGGGCCTTGTCCAAATGCTTCCTGAATTCTGCCAGGCTTGGTGCTGTGATTGCTTCCTTGTGGAGCCTCTTCCAGTGCTCAGCCACCCTCTAGGGGAAGAACCTTTTCCTAACACCTAACCTAATCCTCCCCTGGCACAGCCTCATGCTGTTCCTCAGCTCCTATTGCTGGTCATCAGAGAGAAGAGATCAGCTCTGGTCCCTCTGCTTCCCCTCGTAAGGGACATCAAGCTGTCCCTCCAAAATGGTTGATGTTGGTATTCCCAACTCATCTTCTCCCACGCTGCTGGCTCCAAAAGTTCCACAGGCAGGAAGGAGGCGAAAGTTCCTAAGCCAAGAGGGTGTTTTCCTGGATGACTAGGTTTCAGCTTCCCCAAAGGCAGCAGGGGCCATGATCCTGACTCCTTGTTTGGGTTCCTGCAGGGAAATGTGCCACTGAAGGACCTGAACGCCAGGCCCATGGAAGTGTTCATGTGCAGTGTGCTGAAGAGGCAAGGCTACGGCGAGGGCTTCCGCTGGCTATCACAGTACATTGACTGACACTTGGATGGACTGCAAAGAGTTTGACTCCTCTGGACTGATCCTGCTCCCAGCTTCCTATGGACTTTTCTCTTAGGACACGCATCGACCAAGAGACTCCTGGGTTTTTTTGGGCTGCCCTATTTCACACAGTGGTGACACAACTCTTTTCCACGGGGCGGGGAGTCATCGTCCTCTTCGGTTCGGTTACAGCGGGGCTGGGAAGTCAAAACTCTTGCACCCTTTACCAGCTGAAAAAGAGAGCACGTCTCACCACTGTGGCAAATTGACTTCAACAACAAAAAGGAGAGGAAAAAGCAAAAGCAATTCTATTTTTTAAAGAGAGTGTTCATGTAAACAAGCATCCCTTCTAACTTTTTTTAGTTGAACATCATCATGTTTAGTCCAGAGTCCAGGTAGGGTTTTATTAAAGACATATTTAACAATATTTAGGTATTTCACCAATTACTGAACCTTGAGGTATCACAAGGACAGGAAGTCCTCAATAAACATAGCATTTGGACTTGGCTGAGCTGGAGGGGTGGCTGTGCTGTCACGCTGACTGACGCGGCAGTGCCGAGCGTGCTGTCGGGAGTGACGCGTGTGCCATCCCAGCTTCTGCAGGTCACAGGGATGGTTGGAGTTGGAGAGGAGCTGTGCCTTCTCTCGGAGTGGGGATGTGGTGACCCTGCAGGTGGACCTCCAGGTCAGGCCATCAGATCCTCTGGCTGTGAGAGCCACCAAGCTGTTTTAGTGGCTGTGGCATGGCAGTGGTTGGCGTTTGTGCATCACGAGGCTGGTGGTTAGACTGAAACATGTTCTTTTATACTCAGATTATTATTATTTTTTTTTTTTTGTCTGGAGTTTCATTACTGTCTGGCACTTGTTTTCAGTTCAATAAAGATGTGTCTTTCTCCTCCGGAGGGCTGGCCATCCTCACTCTAACGTGGCATAAGTATCAATGGTGATGCTGGGGTGGGTGCTGTGGCTTCAGGAGAACTTCTCTGCTGTGAGGACAGGCTTAAAGAGTTGGGGTTGTTCAACTTGGAGAAGACTCCAGGAAGACCTTACTGCAGCCTTTCAGTACATCAATGGGCCTAGCAGAAAGATGGGGACAGACTTTTTAGCAGGACCTGTTACAACGTGACAAGGAGTGTGATGGTTTTAAACTAAAAGAGTGGAAATAAAGACTAGATAGGAGGAGAAAATGTGTGACACTGAGGGTGGTGAGATGCTGGCACAGGTTGCCCAAGGAGGTGGTAGATTCCCCATTACTGGAACCATTCCAGGTGAGGTTTAGGGCTGTGAGCAACTTGCTCTAGTTGCTGATGTCCCTGCTGACTGCAGGATTGGACTAGATGACCTTGCAACCTTGCTTCCAACCTAAACTAATCTATAATTTGACGAAGCCCGCACTGGAGTACAGAGGTCACGGCCAAGATGGACCCTGACGGGGCGGCCTTTGGGGAAGCGTGAAGGCTGCTGGGAGGGAAGCTGAGGCGGGGCAAGTGCTCGCTGGCCCCGGGGCCGGTGGCCCGTGGGTGGGGTTGGCTCTGCTCGTCCCGCCACGTCGCGCTCCCCGCCCCGCCCCTTGCCGCCGACGAGCAGGGCACTGCCCGCGTTACCGCCAATGGGTGAGAAGGAGGCTGGAGGGGGCGTAGCCGGCGCGGGGCGACGCGGCCTAGGGCCTGCATCGCCCCGCTCTGAGGGGCATTGCATTGTAGACCACTGCACCGCACCGCTGCGGCCCCGGCGTTGCCCCGCATGCAGCCCGGCCCGCAGGCGCCGCCATGGCGGAGGAGGAGCAGGCCTGCTGCGTGGTCAGCGTCTCCGGCCCACTCGCTAGCTCCGAAACAGCCGCCGGCGGCACTTGGAGCTGCAGCGGGGTCATCGTGAGCCGCGGCCCCGGGCTGGTGCTCTGCCAAGGTGCTGTTTTCACTCCCTTTCTGCGGGACGGCCCTGCCGCCTGGGCACAGCTCCGCGCTCTACCACCCGCTGCCCTCGAGTCCCACCTGTGCCTCCTTGTCCTGCAGTCGCCAGCGGGGACCTGCATGCCGGCCCTCGACTCCCCGACGCCAGCAGGGAGCCCAGCTGGCCGCTTGCGGCAGCACGAGGCCCGGCTCCTGGCCCTGGTGCCCTGTGGACTCTTCCAGCGGGCGCTGGCCCGGGTATTCGGCCAAACGGAGCAGTGGCACTTCGGCGGGGAGGCTGTTGGGGACGATCGAGGAGCCCTGCACTGGTTCGCCTGGCTGCGGGTGCCAGGCCTCGACACTCCCGGGAGCGGCTGGACGGCGCGGGCCAGCGCTGGTTGCCTGCGGAAGGGAGAGGGACTGTTGGTCTGCGGCTCCCCTTTCGGTGCCCTCTGCCCCGACCTCTTCCTCAACACCCTGAGCAGAGGGGTGGTAAGCAACCTGGCTGGTGAGGAGAACGCTCTTGTCCTAACGGATGCACGCTGCCTGCCCGGCACCGAGGGTGGTGGAGCCTTCCTGCCCTCGCCCACCGGGCCCCGGCTGGTGGCCATCATCGCCGCGTCCTTTTGCTGGAAAGGTGCCGAGTGGGTCGGCCTCACCTTACTCTGCTCCCTGGCCGCTATCCTGCGCAGCAGCACTGGGGTACTGAGTGAAGCCGGTCTGGTGGTGCCGCCGGTACCGGGGCTGGTGGCTGCAGTGCAGGCAGGAGCCAAGCAGGACTGCCTGGGCTGGGCAGTGCTGGTGGAGTGCGGAGTGACGTGGGGATCAGGGGTGCTGCTGGCCCCACAGTTGCTTCTCACCTGCAGGCATGTGGTGGAGGCCACGTCCCCACTCCGTGTGACACTTGGACCTGGTCCAGGCCGGTGAGTGTGGCTGCGTGTACCCCACCTTGTCTCTCACCCACCCAACCTCATCCCACCCGTGACATCTCGTGTGCTGTGTTCTTAGGGCTGCCACCATCCTCGGTGGACATGTGGTGTTTGCCACCGAGGAGTCATCCCCCTATGATGTAGCCGTAGTGGAGCTGGAGGAGAGCATGCCAGGCTTTGTCCCTCCATGCCTGGCAGACACCTTCCTCCCAGGTAAGCAGTTGGTGGGAGGGTTAGGTTAGAACGGGGATGAGGTGCTGGGCTGGGGTGTTCACACCCTTACACCCTTATTTCCCCCCTCTTTACCCAGGAGAAGAGGTGAGCGTGGTGGGCTTCGGGGCGCTGGGGCGGGCCTGTGGCCCCTCAGTGACAGCAGGGGTCCTCTCAGCTGTGGTGGTGGTGGCTGGACAGCCTGTCATGCTGCAGACTACCTGTGCTGTCCACGGGGGCTCCAGCGGTGGGCCTCTCATCTCCTCCCGCAGTGGATGCCTCCTGGGTAAGTCAGAGAGTCAGTCGCCCATGGTGTGTGGTTCCGTGGGTGTGTGTCCCCAGCCAGCCCTGATAACATGGCCAATGCTCTTTTCCCCACCAGGGATCGTGGCCAGCAATACCAGGGATACTGGTGCAGGGGCCACCTACCCCCACCTCAACTTCTGCATTCCCATCACCGTCCTGCAGCCTCCTGTGGCATCCTACCGCCGCACTGGTGACCCTGCTGCCTTCACTGTGCTCAACCAGGCAGGCAAGGGAGTGCAGGCAGCATGGAGGCTCCAACGGCAGCCAGGACCCTCCAGCAAACTCTGACCCTCATCCTTGGCCAAGGGGTGGGGTGTTCTTGTGCCAGGGATAGAGCTGCCATGTCCTCTTTGGCCCTGGTAGTGTCAAGGCCGAGCACTTGGCTCCTGTGGGGTCCTGGGGTGGGGGAATATAGCCCAGTGCCTTTGAGCTGCTGGCAACCCCAAATTGGGAAGGAGGAGGGTGTGTTGATCTATTTTGTTTGCTCCCTGGAGCCATAAATGCTGTAAGTTGAGGTTGTGGTGTCCTGCAGTGGTGAGTGGCTGGGGTGGTGATGGTAGGGGGCTCTTTATCTCCCCTGCGTCCCCTCCCTGGGGTAAGGAGGTGTCTGAACACCAAGTTGGGGGTCAGCCTGCACATGGGACACCTGCACACTGAAAAGGGAGGGGAGTTAAGAGGTGTTTTGGCACCAGAGGACTGGAGCGAGTAGTGGGGCAGGAGGGATGCTCTAGGGCACTACAAGGAGGAGGTGTGTCCAGGCATGGTGGGAATTGGAGGGTACAGGGGAGGATGGACCTGGGGCAGAGCTGATGTCAGGGTCTTTGGTCATTTTGGGAGGGTTGGAGGAGGTGACTGAGAAGGTGGTAGGGGGCATATTTAGAGCTAGGACTTTCGGTAAGGTGAGTGGGAGCAGGAGGAATACATGAGTTCCATCCCCATGTCGCTTTAGGGGGGAAACAACACCAAATCCAGGGCACTGACAAGGGGCTGGGCACCCCCCCACCCTAATCCCACTCAACCCAGGGTGGGCAGCAAGGCCGGTGGGTGCAGGTGTAGGGGGCAGGAATGGGCTGGCAAGCCTTTGACACAGCACAGGGTTGTTTATTTCATAGCCTCTACAGAACGCTGGGGGCCTGGGGGGGCAAGCACAGCGGGAGGGGAGGGAGGGGCAATGAGGGGTGGGATGCAGGAAGCGGGAGCTTATCTATGGAAGGTGGGAAGTTGTTTGTTTGTTTGTTTGTTTTATTTCTCATTTTCCCCCCCCCCCACTTTTATTAGTGCTGTTTGCCCAGTTGAAGACCACACAGCAGCATACTAGGCCTACAAGGCTCTACCCAAAAAAGAAATGAAGCTCAACAAGCGCGGGCTCCCCCTCCCACCCCCTCCCACCCCACTCACTCCCTCCCTGGGTGAGCACCCCTGATGCCCCAGCCCACACGAGGCTGGGATGGGGGATGCACCCACACCCCCCCATGCCACATGGAGGGGCTGATGAGCACCGGTGGCTGGGGTCTGCTGCCTGGCCCTGCCAGCTGCCGGGCTCGCCTGCTTCCTCTACCAGATGTAGCCTCCATCGTCGCCCTCACCCGCTTCGCCTTCCTCTTCCTCTCCTTCCTCTCCTGCCTCCTCTGGCTCCTTCTCCTCTTCGTCCTCCCAGCCCACACTGCTCCCGAAGTCGCCTGAAAACCCTGTTGCTTCATCTGCAGGGGTGAAGGCAGAGGTTTGAGGATGGGTTCAGGGCTGTGGCCCTCTCCCAAGGATGGGAAGGGCCCCCCAGGCCCTGGCTCCTCACCACAGTCAGGGCTGCCATGGCTGCGGGTGCCTGTCAGCTCAACACCGTGTTGGTCCACACACCAGCACTCTCCACCCCCTGGCTCACACTGTGCCCGCCGGTAGTAGCCATCCTCATCACAGCTGGGGATGAAGGTGCCTGTGGGGAAGTTATGACAAACCCACCCAAACGTGTAGTGTGAAAGCTCCCCCTCCACAGAGCTCCCCGTCCTCACCCCAGCCTGGCTGGACAGGGTCCTGCCAGGGGAGAGGTGTCCCAGGACCCTCACTCACCTGGCTTTTTCTTGGTGGCTTCTTGAATCTGAATCTTCTCCAGCTCCCTGAGACAGGGTGGCTCTGCACCACCCCCACACACTTAGAGTGGACAGGCAGCCCCCACCATGGCATGCAGTACCCCATGATGTGAAGCCCTAAGCCCTACAGTGTGCATCCCCCCCCAGTCCTACAATGGGCTTCCCAGGACCTCACAGCATGCACACCACCCCACTACCAATGTGTAGTCCCCCATGACCCCACAGGATGTATTCCACATGATCCCAAAGTATGCATTTTCCCCACCCAATCCCATGGTATCCATGCCCTAATGACGTCCAGCCAACCCCAAGCTGCACATCCTATAGCATGCATCTCCCACCCATGCTTTGCATTTCCCCTGACCTGGCCCCTGGACCCCCTCATGATGTACATCCTCCCAAGACAAGCATCATCCTCTACCTCAACCCCACAGCATGCATTCTCCATGACTCCCCGGCATGCAGCCCCCCTCATATCCCATAGTATCCATTCCCCCTATGGTGTGCAACCTCCCAACCCCATGGTGCTCCTCAAATGGCAAACCTCCTTGTGACCCCACGGTGTGCATCCCCCACAGCTTACAGCTCCCCTCACACATGCCATCCACCCCCTCATAGAGCAGAGTCCCCCAGCCCAGCCCAGCCCAGCCCGGCCCAGCCCAACGCACTTTCCCTCCAGAAGCAGAAGCACCACTCAGGGGCAGAGACTTGGCCATCCTTGGAGGTGTCACAGGAGTTGAAGAAGGTGCGGATGCACACCTCGTATTTGTCCAGGTTAATGGCAGCCAGCTCAGCTGCCTCCAGGAAGAGATCCCCACTGGTGTCCAGCCGGGCAAACATCCACCCTACAGCCTCCTTGCAGCTGGCTGCCACACTCCTCTCCAGCGCTGCTGGGCAGGATCAGGCCCGTGGATGCCTGGTCTCCCCACCCCCTTTGGGGACAGCTCCCTGTCTCCTCTCCTCGCATGGCAAGGACCACGTACCGGAGGCAGGGCTGGCGGGGAGGCCACCGGAGCCATTTTGCTTGGCGTTTTCCCGCAGGAGCTGGAACCAGTCACGCAGACGGTCACCCAAGTCGGCCAGGTCCTGCCCGGTGCACAGCTCTGGGGGGTCCGGGGAGGGTGGCATCAGGCCAGGCAGGGCTTAGGGACATCCTCCCCCACCCAGTGCTCCCCATCCTGCACACCTTGTTTGACATCAGCAGTGGGGCTATGCAGGGTCGGGCAGGGGCACTGCCCCTCGCACCGCACTGTCAGCTGCTTGCTGCTCAGGCACGCCTGCTGCTCCAGCTTGCACTACAAGGGGTGGCAGGGGGATGTTAGTGAGGGGGGGACATGGCATGATGTCCCCTTCCCTGTGGTGAGGTGCCACCATGCCACCATCCTTACCGCCGAGCTGTAGGTGTGGCCATCAGAGCCACAGACGGCCGCAAGCGGGACGGCGTGGCAGGGCTTGCAGCCTCCATGTCCCTTAATGCCCAGTGGCTTGATCCTGCACGAGGGGATGGTGCTGAGCCCTGGCTCGGTCCTCTCCCTGCCACCAGCTTCCCCCAAGGCCCACGCTGCTCCTACCTGTGCTCCAACTTCTTGCGGCTTATGCATATGGCACGCTGGTAGCCTTGTGCCACACACACCTTGTGCCGGCTGCACTTCACCTTCTGGCAGGGGTCCTTCGTGGTGTCCAGGGCTGGGGAGGAGGCAGTAAAGAGGGGAAGGGGCAGACAGGGCAGGGGGAGACAGGCAGGGACACCCCAGGGGAGCCCTAGCAGTGCTGGCCACCAGCCGGCCTGACACAAAGCCCCATTCAGGCTGCAGCTGGGCAGTAGCCTCGGCACCAGCTGCCGCTTCCCAGCCCCAGCCGGAAGGNAAAGGTTGCTGGGGGGGGGAGGGGGGGGGGGGGGGGGGGGGGGGGTGTGCAGGCAGAAAGTGTCTCCCTGCCATGCCAGCTGGCACTGAGAACCTTGTGCCCCATTCCCAGCTTCATCCCAGTGGTACCTTCATCCCCGGGCTGGTTGTCCTCCCAGCTCTTGATGTAGTCATCCTGCAAAGCAGGGAGAGCCTGGATGAGCGCAGGTGGTAGGAGAGGTGACAGCAAGCCAGGCATGCCACCATCCACTTGGAATCACCAGCTAGGCAAGGCTCCCCCTGCATATATCCCTCTTCCCTGGCACGATCCATACCGGGGGGGGGGCAAGCAGGGCTGGGGAGTAGCCTGCTCCCCAAAAGCAGGGCAAAGGCAGCCCCTTGATGCTCACCTCCACCTCCTAGCAGCGTGGCAGTGAGACGGCCCAGCCAACACCAAAAGAAGAGAGAGAGAGAGAGAGAGAGAGAGAGAGAGAATGAGAGCTCCTGCTGCCAGCTCTAGGGCAGCACAAAGCCCCTGGCCCACGGTGATGGGCATCATGTGCCAGTTAGGCACCCCAACCTTCTCAGATGCTGAAAGCTGTCATCACCAGCCCCAGATGTCACCGGTGCCCACCACTGATATGCCCCCCCAGCTCTGGCTCTAGACCTATAATCCTGGAGAGCCTTTACACAGGATAAAACGTTCCTGCACCATCCCTCAGCAGAAAAGGAAGGGACCAGGGATGGAAGAGGCATTGAGTGGAGGAAGCCCCCAGGAGCCTAGTGAGGTCCTGCTGGGATCCCCATGGGGTGACAATCCTCCTGCTGCCACCCTGGTTTTGCAGAGCCCAGAAGGAGCAGGCTAAGATGGATGTCACTGTCTGGGGAGGCAGAGCTGCTCCGTTGGTGCCCTGAAAGCATCCAAGGGATTGAAGGGAGCAGTGGGGACCAAACCCTCCTGGCAGGAAGCATTGCTTGCCCTACAGGATGCTCTGGGATGGGTATCATGATCACGCAGGAGTATCACCCCTGCCCTGGGGTGGGAGGGCAGGCAAGGTTTTGGGTGGCAGCTCGAAGCTGAGGCGTGGGAGGCAGCTCCGGAGGGGATGTCTCTCACTCGCAGCGTTTGCACCACAATCGATAGCCCGCGTTCCCGTGTTGTGATTAGTAACACTGCGGCGGCCGGCAGCTCCCTGCGGCGCGGCTCTCAGCACGGCCATCGGCCGCATCCTCCCCTCCCCATCGCACCGCCCGGCAGGTCGCCATCCCTCCCACCCGCGCTACTCGGCCGAAAAACACACAAATCCATAGGATTTGCTTATTAATCCGTCCTAACAGCCAGCAGGGCCACAGCCCCCGCCCCGGTCTGGCAGCCCTGGCACAGCTTTGGCCCCATGCATGCTGCTAGCACCCGGGGATGGAAGGTCTTTTGGCTTCAAATCCCCTCCTCAAGGGATGCCCAGTGTGGTGGGGACACATCTGGACATGCTTCCCCTTGGGCATCCACAGTCGGTTGAGGTCTCAAGTGCCCAGGCTGGCATTGGCCAAACAGGTGTGTTGCTGGTAGGGGTGGCCAGAGAGGCAGTGACCCTGTTCCCTTCCATCCTTACCCATGCTCTCTCCCCATCACTGGGTGCCTCTCACCCTTTTCCGCGCTGGGGCACATCTCCCAACAGCGCATCCTTGCTGCCAAGGAGAACCCAAGTGCAAAGCCGAACAAAGACTGGAGGGGCTAGCTCAGGGTGGGGGCGGCTTAGGGAGTGCCCCCTCCTTGTTTGACTGCCAAAGATCCCCCGGCCCTCCCCCAGATGGGGCTGCAGTGCAGTGCCCTCTGCCCTGGGTGACAAGAGCTCAGGGTAGCAGGGAGGGTCCCATAAAATCAAGGACTGGCACTAAATGGCATTGAGGCGGTTATTAAGGGCTGCGTAACAGCAAGGGGCTCCAGGATCCTGAGCCCAGTGTGTCAGGTCACCTGCCATCGCTCCGGCAGCATCTGCATCCTCACTCTCCCTGCCTCGTGTCACCCTGTCCTCAGGGACTAGCATCCTGCCTCCTGCCGACCTCCCGCGGGAGCCGAGGAAGATGCCTGCGTCTCGACCTGCACTGAGCTGTCACTGAGGGGCTGAGGACACGGCCCAGGCCCTGATGCGGTGCACAGGGAGAGGGTGCACAGCCCCCCAGGTCCCTGGCGAGGCTGGCTTCAGTGTCAAACCACTGGTAACTGTGGCCTTGGTATCAGCCACACCAGCGTGGCAATGGGCAGGTTGGCAATGGGGATGGTGGCGTAGGGCACGGTGGTGTCAGTCACAGTGGCCTTAGCGCTGCCGGAGCCGGGAAGCATCCATCCCCCGGGTACTGGGACCGGCAGCCGCCCACGTCCAGGGTGGGGTGGCAGTGGGATGTGGGCAACGCAGAGCATCCCCAGCTACCTTCCCTTGGGGCTGGCACCGGTACCGGGGGAGGCTCATGCTGCGGCAGCCGCAGCGGCGGGGCGGGGAGAGTAGGGAGGGGGCTCCCGGTGCCCGGCGGTACGTTCCCCGTGTCCCCCCCTCCCGCCCCGGTACCGGCGCGGACTCACGTCTCGGAAGCGATTCCAGTGCTTGATCCTACCGCCGTACTGGGAGATGGAGGAGAGCCATTGCTCGTCCTCCATGAAATTACCGGGGCTCTCTCCCGCCGCGGCGGGCCCGGGGCCGGTGGCGGGCCCG